>JAVJIF010007796.1:0-190347 GCA_038442645.1 Agave tequilana | reverse complement strand
TAATTCTCTTTCTCCATTCAGCTCCATTGAGGACCATTTTCTTCAGTTTAAACTAATATATATCTTTTAGGCTAAATTTTCCGAAACTATCATTAACCTCATTTTGGTCCTGAAAACTCTCCCAAACTGAGGTTTGGGAAACTAAACTTGTTGCCAAATGAGGTAGTAGCTTAGGGTTTTGCTCAAAACTATTCTCAACTTTTTATTTCTTGAAACTACTACGACTTTCTCGCATATTTGCTCAAAACTACTTCCGTAACTCCTCCATCTAAAATCATGCCATGTGCTTAGCACATGACATTTTATGATAAAAATACCCTTGCATGAATAATTAACCATATACATAACTTTTGATTAAGAAAATATTCTAAAAATTACAAATTTCTTAAAATACAAAAAGTTCATTTTGGAGAAGAAGATGGATTTTTGTAAACAAACCCTTGAGTTATTTTATTTTACATGGAAATTTTTTTTATAATTTTTCATTTTAAAACAATAAATTACTTTTAAAAGAAGGGCATTTAAGACTTTTTATTTAAGCCTTTAACGGCGGTATGGAGATTTCAGCAAAAGGCAAAGTTCATGGTAATTTCAAGAACTAAACAAAGCTAACGGTAGTTTTGAGAAAAATCCTAATAGCTCATGGTAATTTCAGAGAATTTAGCCTATCTTTTACAATCTCAGCAAAGGTTCATTACAGGCTACTCCAGTTCTAGTAGATCAACTAACATTAACCTACTACTTTGTCAAAATAGTGGACCCATTTGTATTTTTTTGCTCACGTCCAAAAATCACATGATGCTGACTTCTTCACAAAATAACAACCAAGACCTTTTCATTGTTTTAGGGTTATGAAATTTTCTTTTACCGAGCTTTTGACCTAGGCTTTCATGGGAGAAAGTGGCGAATTTCTTAAAGGAAAAGAGGTGGAACCGAACTATCATAGTGGAGGGAGGGAGGGGAGGGAGGGAACCGAACTATCATAGTGGAGGGAGGGAGGAAGGGGGGGAGAGAGAGAGAGAGAGGAGAGGGATTGAGTAGAGGGAGACAATGGAATGCTCTTTGAAGATCAAGCCAAGGGAAGATTCTCAAGATCAATGAGAGTTTTTAGCAATAGATGAGTTCTTTTCATCAATAGATGGGTTTAACTATGTTGGGTGAGTGCTCAATATTATTCTTGTTCCAGGAAAAAGAAGGTTAGAGTGTGTGAGTTCTCTCTTACACTTCATAATTGGGTAGAATCTTTCTCGATGATATCACCATGAATGCTGTCCGAGATTGATTGAACCATGTGCCTCTTATCTTATGTTTTCTTTTATGTGTTTTCTATAATCTTGTACGTGCTCAATGTCTAATGAAAGGCTCATGGGTTTCCGTTCACACAATCTAAAACTCTACCTACAGTCATAACAAAATTGGTATCAAAGTTTATGGCTTTCCAAAGGCATACAAGGTGTTCAGTGAATTGCCAAACAGATGTTCGATCGACTATGAGTAGACTCGAGTCTATATGATGAATGATACAATTAAGCTAATCGGATGGAAACTAGTTCATTCTCAAGTATCAGAGTGTCCAATGAAAGAAAAATATTAAAGGCATAACATGGTTCAAGACGTCTCTAAGGGAAGAGGTGAAGGTCGAGATGGTGATAGATCATGAGAGAAATACATCACAATGACAATGAAGGTTAAAGTTACGATAAGCTAATAGCGATATGGTGAGATCTTCACATGTGCTTGTGGATGTTTTAAGTAAGATCACCAAAAGATGGTCCTGGCATTAGTTAAGATCATCAATAGCAAAATGGTGGACCTAGTAATCATCAATAGAGTGATAAATGCCAATAAGTAATGGAGAGAGGACCACGATACTTGTGTAGGCAAGAGCTAGTAAGACCATGAACAGTTATGTAGAGACAAATAGCCTTAAAGGTGATAGTATGGACAGATAGACAGATAATGATCTGCGGTAGACCAATGGGAGGGACAAGTTTTGTTTCAGGTCAAGAAGACCACCACAAGATTCAATGTCGTTAGCCTCGAGACAAACAGCGTGCGCTAGGGCTAGGAGAGCATCACAAAAGGGTTATTAGTTGTTGGCAACGGTGATGCAAATAGATTTTACTCAAACTCAAGTTTGAAAAATAGAATACAAGCGTGGAGTGACACGACTAATGAATGCAAATTTTCATAGCATGAAGTGAGTGTTTTCTTGACACGAGAATTTGCACGTGAAAAGGGATAATTATCGGGTTACTCCATTGTAGCGGTAGCAATCAGTTCTAACCCGACGAATCAAACCCAACCCGACCTGCATTTCCAGTAAGGGTCCCTTGAACCAAATTCTGGTCATAATCAAGTCAACCCGCTTGACTCGATTATTAATGAGTTTTGGTCAGGGTTTTACATTATTGACCAATTGACCTAAATTGACCCAATTAAGAACCTAGCCCCTCAAACTATAGTTACATAAAAATGCTAAGTGGGGATTTGAAGCCATCACCTTGCTCTAAAATCCAATCCTCAAACTACTAACCACTTAGCAAATTTAATATAGCTACACTTAACATATTCTTATTTAATATTCAGCACAAAGTGTATATAAATGAGTTTGTCGGGTCAGGGTTGGCTAACCTGAATATATCTCAAGTTGGGGTATATAGGTGGATGCCTAAACAATTATTAACCGGTGGGGTTCGTGTAAGGCTATAATCGTGTCAAGTAGACATTGACCCACCCAAACCCGGCCCAGATTGCCACCCTACCCAATGGTGGTTCCAATTTGGCTTAAGGAGTCTATTGTCACATTTCATGTGGTGTCCTTTATGGTACTCTCGAGGGACAAGTTATGTTATCTCCAAAGGTGTGTTATGAGCACAAGAAGCTCCAATTATGAAGGAGGTCAGAAACTCTGCTTAAGATGGAGAACGGTTGTAACCACAGGGGATCAATGCCCAGAGTGGACAAGTTCAAGTTCACATAAGGTGTAGTAATAAGTTCGTGATGAGATCCAAAAAAAGGGGGCATAAATAGTGGTGTAGCCAGAACTTTAAAACTCAAGGGCATACTTCTTGAACAAAATGCTCTGCCACCACTCCTAAGAAAAACAACTAGTGTTAGTGGTGAATGCACAATCTTTTATCATTTTGGGTATAATAGAGTAGTAGAGCGACTTTTATTACATGAGATGTAGCCTGAAAAATGTTAAATAATTGAAATCTAATTGAAAGCCTTAAAATATGTTTTCTCAAAAGTACATGGCCATTAAATTGATAAAATATGCTATTATTAAATTTATTGAAATCTAATTACAAAAAAAGGTTATTTAGAACTCTAATATCTTTAAGTCAAACATTCATGATCCTAGCCCAAAACTAATAATAATTTAAAACTTTTAAATTATTGAATACATTCTAATTGCCTTCAGAATTAATCTCCATTACTTTTTAAATAGAGTATAATTTACATATCTAATATTATAATACTTAAATTATTCTAAATATATAAGCCACCTTTATTGTTAAATACTTGATTTTTAGATAGTGTATCTTTTCTAGTTATATTTTTCTTTCTTTTATTTTTCTCTTATTTTCTTTATTTTATTTTGTCATGTGTTGGGGGCTCCGGGAAGGGAGTATAACTAGCATTTCTTTTGGATTAATAAAAAAAATTCTATTGGAGAAATAGGGGGAAAGTAGAAAATAGAAAATAACATATTATTTTGGATTAACAAAAAAGTTATGTTGGAAAAATAGAAAAAGTAAAGAAAAAAAAACATATCCTTTTGAATTAATAAAAAGTTATGCTGGAAAATTAGGAAAAAAGGTTAAAAAAAAAATAGATTAAATCTACACAAGCTAGAACAATTTGACTTGAAGCGTGTCTCTTGAGAAGAGAAAAGAGTCAAATACCATTTGTGCTACAATATCATTATGCAGAGTAGACTACAATAATTATATTTTATTGGAGTAACAAAATAGAAGAGGAGTTCTGGTTTTTTGGCCCACTGCCTCAGCCTGTGGGCAAAAGGAAATGTTTCAAAGTAAGTTCCAACATACAAACAAGGCTAGATGGTAATACATCTCCTATATTTTCAAAGTAGAGCTGGCAATTATGGTACAATCCAATTACACAACCCCGTAATTTACAGGTTCAGGTCAAACTATACGGTGTTTGGGTCATAAATGGGTCACCCACTTAACCCCGTTTATTAAATGGGTGGGAAGTGGTTTTGAAATTCAACCCATTTAACCCACTTATGACACATTTATTGAGACATATATAAACTTCAAAATCAAAATCCTAACCTTATAGAAACTAGATGTAAGCTCATGGATGCCATGTTTCACTTAATGTCCTGGATAAGTTTTATGTGTTTTTTGATAAGCTTAAGACTTTGTTTATAAAAGTTGATGTTAATGGCATTTTCTTCTCTCTTTATGTGTTTTATAACTTTGATTTTGAGTCGTCTAATTATGTTTGTAATTTAATAAACGGGTTATTCAGGTCGGTGAGTCGATCCGTTTGAATGCAAATCAGGCGTGGGTTTGTAACATTGACTCATTTATTAAATGGGTTGGGGTACAGGTTAATATAGCTGGGTTCACCCGAAATCAACCCAACCCGGTGATGACCCAACCGCCCAACTAGTTCAAAAGCTTGGAAATAAATCAAGGTGGAGTTTGTTAGCAATATTGGTTTCTGATAATAATGACAAAATTATAATTTCACATGTGATAGAAATTTCGTATATTTAACTAAGTATCAGATCTGGATTTGTTTTTTTTTTTGTTTTTTTTAATTCAATAGCATTCTAAAGTCTAACCATATATACCCGAATGGAGAAAAGAAGCAATAAAAAGGAAACTTAAAGCTCAGCAAAGCAAATAGGGAAATAATCTAATTAAATGAAGAAAAACAAACTTAAAAAAACCAATTTTTGTAATCTAAAATCCAAACATAAAGAAATCCGACCTGCTCGTACTCCACCAGCCCCAGCTTTCTTCAATCCTTTCTTCTTCACAATGAAGCTGGAACCGATGAAGAAGCTCGAGGAGACGGCCAACGCAAACCCCCGAAAGTTGTCGAGGTTGCTGCTTGTTTCCCCATCTTCCGGCATTCCCTATTCACCCCATTCAAAAGGACCAAAAACGTTTTAGTCACCATGAAGAAAATAGCAATTCCCATTTTGAAACTTCGACCTAAAAGAACGAAGAAAAAGCAGAGAGAATAAATCCTCACCTAAAACGACAGCAATCAAAGAATGACCTAGAATTGGTCTTTTCTTTTTTATTTTAGCGAATAGAGCCAGAACCGGTGGAGAGAGACCGGTTGGGGATTTGGGGAAGAAGAGGGAGGGGTAATTTTTGTTCTCACAATTTAAGAGAGGGCTCCCCGCGTCTATTGCGTGCGACTCTTCCGCATTTTCGTGTCGCTGTTTGGGTGGCAGCATTTGCTCAACGCATCTCTCGTTTACAGTCATCACCGCGCCTTAAGAGCTATTCGGCAGGTGGGGCCGTTAGATTTCACCCGAAAGTTCACCGGATCAACGGTCCAGGTACGCGCTCAGCTGTAACGAAAACGCGGTGAGCAAAAAAAATTCTGTTTGGGCATTAGGCACCAAACAAAACGACTATTGTCACTCTCTTTTCTTTTTCGTTAGATATTATCCCTTGTATCTTTCGTATTCTGATATGAATCCTTCACATTTTCTGAGTTGTTATTTACTTTCAAATCCTGTAAGTCATACAAACTGGCCTGTTTGGTTCGTTGCAAAACGTCGCAAGTCGTAAGTTGTAAATGAGAATGGAAAAAGTGAACTGTAGCAGTGAAAATATATTGTGTTTTACGGTGTTTGGTTGATAAAGTGATGTGTAAATGGAAAAGTATATTGTGTTTTACGGTGTTTGGTTGGTAAAGTGAAAGTGTAAATGGTAAAGTATTTTGTGTTTTACGGTGTTTGGTTGGTAATGTAAAAGTGAAAGTGGAAAAGTTGACCACAAAATTAACTGTAGCAGTGATTTAAATATTATAAATACTATTAAATTAAATCTAATATTGCAAATTAAATTGTATTAATAATTTGAGATAAAAAATTAATAATCTTAATATTTTATTTATAATAATAATATTAATAAAATATTAGTATAAATAGTAAAATATTACTAAAATATTAATTAAATAAATGATATAAAATTTTAAGAAAATCTAAAGAACATTAATAAAATTTTTAAGAATACTAATAAAATATAAATATTAAAAAATGTTAAAAGAAATAAAATATAGTAAAAATATAGTAATAATATTAAAAATACTTGAAAATTATTATAGTAAAATTTTTTTATAATATTATTGTAATATTATAGAAATATAAAATTAACAAAGTAAAATATAATTATAATTTAATAATAAATTATCATTATAGTATTATTATTACAATATTAACATAATAAATATTAAATATAATAATAAAAATATTATGATATTAATAAAGTATTTTTTATATTAAAAATTAAATAACTAAATATATAGTAATTTTATATTAAAGTATAATATTGTTATATTAATAAAATATTTACTCTAAATAAAATAATAAAAAATGGAATAAGTATTAATAAAATAATAAAATATTAAATAAAATATTAAATAAAAATAGTAAATTAAAATAGTAAAATATTAAATATTAAAACAATATTAAAACAATAAAAAATTAAAGATTAAAAATATAAAATAATTAAATACTTAAATAAGAAATTGAACACTATTTAAAATATTAAATTTAAAAATATTAAATTATATATTGATTATCAAGTAACTGTTTTGAATTGGTGTACTACAAGTGAGAGTTACATGACCACAAAATTAACTGTAGCAACTGCAAGTGAGAAAATATGAGTGTAAAAGTGAGAATTAAATGACCACAAATTTAACTGTAGCAACTGCAAGTGAGAAAATATGAGTGTAAAAGTGAGAATTAAATGACCACAAATTTAACTGTAGCAACTGTAAGTTGGAAAAGTTTTTGCATTTTGCAAATGGAAACAAACAAGTGAAAAGTGTAAAGTTGCAAAACTTTTTACATTTTGCAAAGTTTTGCAACCAACCAAACAGCCCCTCAGGTCTCTCTATCAAATTTTAATTGTTTGTTTTGGTCGTCGTAATTCACCATAATTTGTAAGTCGTAATTGGTAAACTCTCTTACAGTTGTAATGAGTTACATGCATGTAATTTTTACGGTATTTGGTTGGTAATATAAAGTTGTAAGTGGGATAATATATTGTGTTTTACGGTGTTTGGTTGTCGTAATGTGTATGTCGTAAGTGAAAGTTAACCACAAATTAACTATTTGGTGATTTAAAATTTTTAAATATTACAAATAAATACTAAAAATATTAAATATTAAAAAATAATATTAATATAAAAATAATACAAATTTACATGATCACAAAATTAACTGTAAGTGAGTTGTAAGTGAGTGATAACTGTGTTACAAGTGAGTGGTAGTTAGATTGCGTAAGTTTTTTTACGATTTACGTTCCAAACAAACATCGTAGTTGTAATTAGACTGTAAGTCATTTACGAATTATGGTCTTTTACGTGAAACAAACCGCCCCTAAATTATTAACTAGAGTTCAGTTTAGACTTAACTAATAATAGTGAATTACTTAATTACCCCTAATCAACATCTTAATCAAATTACTCTCTTTAGAACATGTAATGTTGCTGGGCTTTATAGGCTTGTTTGGTTGTCGTAAATCGTAACTCGCAGGGTCCTTTACAGTTGCAAGTGAATTGCATGCAAGTAAGTTTTACGGTGTTTGGTTGGTAATATAAAGTTGTAAGTGAAAAAGTGTATTATGTTTACGGTGTTTGATTATCTTAATGTGTAAGCCGTAAATGGAAAAGTTGACCACAAAATTAATTGATTAGTGATTAAAAAAATTAAATAATTGAAAATAAAATTATAATTAAATTTAATTTAAGTAAGAATAATAAATATAATTTAAAATATTTAAAATTAAAAAATTAAATAAATATTAATATTATATTACTAAAAATAATTAATATTAAATATTAAATTTATTAAATTTATTAAATAATTAAGAATAAACAACTATTAAATAATTAAAAATAAATTAATTAAAAAATAATATATAAAATAAAATTTAAAAATTAAAACTTAGTAAATACTAAAAAAATAAATATATTAACTATTAAAAAAATAAAAATATCTAATAATCAAAATTTATATTAAATACTAATCTATAAATAAAGTAAGAATTAAAATTAGTGGAATATATTAAATTAATTTAGTAATAAAAAAGATTCTACTATTAAAAATTAATTAATTTTTAATAAAAACTTTAATCTAATAATTATATGTAATCTAATAATTAAAAAGAATTTTTTAAAATATAAAAATATTAATCTAATAATAAAAAATAATAATCTAATTACAATTAATTGTCAGCAATAGAAATTTGCATGACTACAAAATTAACTGTTTGTGCTGCAAATGGGCTGTAAGTGGGATTTGCATCACCATAAAATTAACTGTTTGTGTTTGCAAGTGTATCATAATTAGATGCAAATGAAAGTTGCGACTTCCACGATGAAACAAACATCGTATGATCGTAAGTCGCAACTGCACTTGCTACTTGCGACCTTTTATGACAAAACAAACAACCCCTATGCAGAGGAGGAGAATCGGGTTGAGATTTACTCTATTTTAAAAGGAAGACTAGGGATATGGGTTCACTTAAGGGGCTGTTTGTTTGTAGGAAAAGCCAAGTTGAAATTTGATCTTGATGGGCCCTAAGAGATATTTCACAATTTTTGTTTTTTTGCGCAAAGAAAAGAAAGTAGGAAAAGTCTTTTGAGGGTCATGAACAGTGTCCAAAACGTTACTTTTTTTTCTTTCTCCAATTTCGGCCTCACTGGGAGAGAAAGGGTTGGAAACACGTACATGCGAGCCCCACTTGTGCAGGTGCTGCACGTATTGCGACGCGAAATGGGCCCGCTCGCCTTTCTGTTTTTTCGAGTGGAGCCAAACGGGCCGTAAATTCATTATATGGCAAGGATATATTAGTCATAACATGTAAATCCTTAAAGTTAACACAATATTATTTTTATTTGAATAGAAAGTGATTAGAGAAACTAATTTAGTGTAAATTATAAGATTCGAGAGACTAGTATCATTTCAAAAAAAATCTGAAGGGCTAATATCAAAATATAAAAAATGCAAGAACTAATATCTAAAAAACTTTTTTTTACTTTTCTTTCTTTCTTCTTTGCTATTGCCCCCCCCCCCCCCTTTTCTTCTTTTCTTTCTTTTGTTCTCCCTTCTCTAATTTTTATTTTGATCCTTCTATTAGCTACAATTTACAAGACTACTGTTGGACAATAATCTTTTCAAATTTCAAGGCTTGTAGATATACAAAACTAAAAGTAATTGATCAATTGCTCGTTTTCAAATGAGAATATGTTGAAATTTGGGTCGAATAAATAGTCTTTTATCGACTAAACATGGAGATGATCTTGGATACATAAGGAATTGGATAGCTACATCTAAAATGTTAGTCTTTGAAATGGTGTTCCCAGTCCCTCAGAGTACGCCAAAAAAGATTTCTCATATGATAGTCATTAACTAGAGAATAATGCGAGTAATACAGAGACGTCAACTGGTGAATAATGCAAGGAATTTTGAGCCGAGTACAGCCGGTGAACAAATTTTAAATTGACCTTCATGTCACTAAATTGAAACTCTTAAAAATTTCTAAGTATGACTAACAGCGTGGGTTATTTGGCCTCAAGTCCAAATCTGTGACCCTAACATCACCAAACTAGAATTCTACAACATATTCAATCGAACTATCTATCAAGTCATTAAATTGGATACTCATCTAAAACTCTAATTCGGCCTCTACATCGGGCCTGGTCGTAAAAGTCCGTAATCTATAAATGAATTACAATCCAATTACAACTATGGCGTTTGTGTTGGCCCAATGGCCTTCCACTCTAGTTTTGATGATGATCAACTCATGTAGTTATGTTTACTAATATTCTTGTGTTTCTAAGTTTCAGATCATTAACAGGATATTAGTTGGTGATTAGCTTCAACAAGGAGTTTAGAAGCTTTTCATGATGATTCCAGGGCCAAAGCTTCAAGATCACACATTACCTAGCCCTTGGATGGAGTTTTGGAGCAAGTCTACTTGAAGATGAAGATCATCAAGAAGACTTAGGTATCCTAATTTAGTTTAGTGTGTTTTAGATCCATTTGTAAAGCTTAGTATAGTTGATATGCTCAAGTGCACAAAACACACACATGTTTGGATATTGGTTTTTCGGTTTTTAGTTTAACCGATATGAGTTTTCATGAATAGTTTGATCAAAACAAGTTTACATGTTTTATATGTATATTAGATGTGCTCTATATACATACATGCTTATATGACTTATACAAACTTAGTTTGACATACCTATTCATGTAGTTTTATGTTTTGGTATAAAACATATTTTTGTAATTAAAGACAAAAACTATGATATATTTGTTGAATGTGTATTAGACCTATGTCCATATGCATCATGCTTAATAATGTTCAAATATCATGTTTTTGTATTTCTATAAGTTTTTAGGAAAATCAGATTTCCTATTGAAAAATCAAGTTTGATAAAAATACAAGTTTTGTTTTTTTGATAAAATTGGCAAGACACAAAAATGAATTGATATGTTGATATATTATCTTGAAATTTTTATCACATGTTTGAGTTTCAATATAAAATGATAAAACAATTTTTATGGTATTTTTAAAAGAGATAAAAGATTTTATAAAATATTTTTCCAAATTTTCTGACCTTGTTTTTGTGCTGACAGGCTGGTCGGTCGACCCTGACGGTCGACCGCACCAAGGGCCGGTCGATCGTTTGGGTCGACCGACGTGCACAGACGTGCACGTCTGTTAGGCACAGACACGGTCGACCGGGACGGTCGACCGAGTTGAGAGCTCTGCTCTCGGGTTTTCTGGGTCGACCGGGCCGGTCGACCGCAGTTGCCCAACGGTCATAATTCTGACCGTTGGCGGTCGACCGGACCGGTCGACCGGCAGCCTGTCAGGTTGCCACATCAGCCTAACGGCTAGTTTTGTATAGGGGCTATATAAACCCCATCTCTTTGGGGATTTTGGCTAAGTTTTTTAAGAGAAAAATTTCCAGTTTTCTGAAGTGTTTAAAAGAGTTTTAAAAAGAGTTTTTGGGGCTTTAAAAACTTCTCATCTTTATTTGTTTTGGGCTTTTGGAAAATCAAAGAAAACTAGGTTTTGGGATTTTGATTTGGTATTTCATTTTCTATCATATACAAGAGATTTCCCAAGTAGTTTTTCTTTGTTGCTTGTTTCCAAAAACACTTTGATTCCACACTTGAGCTATATCTTCTATCCTAAACTATTTAGGATCTTGTTTTTGTGGAAAAAGAAAAAGGAAAGAGGTTTGTGGTTGAAATATACCACTTGTTGTAAACCCTTGATTTCTTGAGTTGCTCCCTCTTTGGTAGAGGTGGAGATTGTTGTATTGGGTTGTTGGTTTGGATCCCTCTTCGGTAGAGGTGATTGAGTTTGGTTGTAGACCTCTTCGGTAGAGGCGTTGGTTGTTGTATTGGCTACGGGCCCACCCCTCGGTTGTGAGGTGGTTGTTTGAGAGAGGAGTTTGGTACTCCTAGAGTTGTAAGAAATCCTCCTCGGTGGAGGTTCTCTCGGTGGGAGTTGAGATAGTGGAAATCCTACACGGTGGTGTAGGCGGGGATGTAGAGCAAGGTGCTCGAACCTCGAAACAAATCTCGGTGTTTGCGATTGCTCCCATTGTCTCTCTAACTCTCTCTCATTTACTTTGTACAACGCATCATACTTCATATCATATCATATTTGCTTGTGTTGAGCATATTTTATATTGCCTTGCATTAATTCATATTGCTATATCCTGATTGCTTGGCTTGATTGTGTGTGCACATTGCTTGAATTGCTTGTGTGTTTGTGCATCACCTATACTCATCCAACAAGAGCTTCACATAGCGCCTCAACCCATATCTAGGGGAATCAAGAGGAGTTAGTCCAGAGCCTCGCAAGGGGAATTCGGCTACACTTGTTGGATTGTATTAAGTGTGTTGCAAGATTTGCATTAGCTTCCGTATTTAGCGCACTTAGTTTGCATTTAGTTTCTTAGATTAGCACTTACACCTATTCACCCCCCCTCTAGGTGTTTTTCAATTGGTATCAGAGCTAGTGCTCCTGATACTTAGGCTTAACATCCTAGGAGTGAGATCCATTTGCTTGCTAATCTATTGTTTGCATTTGCTTGTTTGCACACATATAGTTTACCATGGCCCTCATGACCCCACCTATGTATGACCCTTCCAACATTCATGTTTGGAAGATTAGGATGACCGTTTATTTACAAACCCTAGGTCATAAAGTTTATCTTGCTATTACCAAGGAATCCTTCCTTAGTGATCGCAATCATATAGGGGCCAATGCACAAGCCCTAGAGGCTATTAGAAGCACACTTCCTAAAGATTATCTTTTATGTGTTTCTAACTTTGTTTCCGCCTTTGCAGTGTGGAACAAATTGACAACCACCACCACCTCCAAGTTTCAATTGCCGATCCAAGAAGAGGAATCTAGTGGAGAATCCGAGCCACAACAATGCTATATGGTCCAAGGGAATGACTCCCTTGAGGTACATTCGGAATCTCAACTAGATAGTAATGATTGTGCTAGTTCTTCAAATGATTATGTTGATGCTCATACATTGAATGAAGAACTTTCAATTGTTTGTGAAAAATTAATTGAAAAATATAATTTGTTGAAAAAGAAGAGTGTAGAAATTGAACAAGAAAATAAGAGTTTGCATGCTAGACTTAACAATGTTTTGCAAGAGAAGGTTGAGGTCTATAATAAAAGGGATTCATTGAGATCTCAATTAGAACTTGCACTTAAAGAAAATGAGTTTTTAAAATCTAAAAATGATTGCCATGATATTTTGAAGAAAAATGAAAATTTGTCTTCAAAAATTGAATTTGCTTTAAAAGAGAATGTTGCTTTGAAAAATAAAATTATTTCTATCTCAAATGATTTAGATGTATGTTTAAAGAAAAACATTGTTTTGCAAAATAAGATTGATTCTCATGTTTGCCATGCTAGGGTAGTTTCACTTAAATCACCCATTGCATGTTCCACTTCTTCTATGCTTGAAAATGATATAAATTTGTTAAAGAAGAAAATGGATTGTTTGGGCTCCACTATGAGCCAATGTGCCATGAACCACACACGCTTGGAATCCTTGGTTCGAAAGAAACAAGTTCCATCTTTCATGCACACCCTACACGGCATACACATGCTCCTCACGGACACGCTCCTCACATGTATGCTCATGTGTACACTTGTACACATTGTGGTCGAAAAGGCCACCTTGCTAAATTTTGTTATGATAGATTACATACTCCTAATTTAGCAAAGAATTTTGTTTGGGTTAGAGAAGGGACTAACCCCCATGGACCCAACAAGAAGGTATGGGTACCAAAGACCACCCCTCCTATTGTTTTTGATGTAGGTGTGGGCTCTCACATGACGTGAGAGTGATGGCACCTTGGAGTGGATGCGTTCCGGACTTCATGGAAATCAAAATGGATGCATCACTTTCAAGGGAAGGATGGTGGAGAGGACCACCAAGTTTTGGAGACAAGGAGAGTTGCCTTGAGGTTTTGGTAACGATTCCTAAACTCCCATGCTTTCATATTCATTTGTTTATGGCATGTTTTTGATGTCTATGGATTAGTATGTTCATTCCATGTTTATTAGATCCTTGACATACATGTATAGTATTTGAGACACACATGCTTATTTGAATCATACTTAGTGTTCTCACTTTTGTTTAAGCTATAGTGTACATCATGAATCTAATACATGTGAATTTACATAGTAATCA
Source organism: Agave tequilana (assembly GCA_038442645.1). Lineage (NCBI taxonomy): Eukaryota > Viridiplantae > Streptophyta > Magnoliopsida > Asparagales > Asparagaceae > Agave > Agave tequilana. The sequence goes on along the minus strand of JAVJIF010007796.1, from coordinate 176,370 downwards.
TGTTTTAGCTTTATCATGATGATTTTTATATTGTGTTTTGATGCTTCATGTTTTTGAATATATGTTTAAGTGTTAGTTTTCATTAAGACTAGTTGTATACTTGTACATAGAGTGGGCCACAAATAAATCTATATATGTTGAGCTTGAACGCTTATTTGAACCCATTAGATGTGCTAGTATAGTCTAGTTTTGATGATTCATACATTTCAAACTTGTATTCCATTTTTGGATTTGTTTTATGAGTTTTCACTTCATGTATATGTGTATTATTGTCAAACTTTAAGATATACATGTATACCCTTTGAGTCATTTGCCTTTCATGCAAATCTATATATGGACTCAATTGTGTTTAGGGATATGTATGTATACTTCATGTTTGACAATTCATACATATACCTTGAAATGAAATTTGTCTTGATGAAGATTTAGTTTCTCTTGATTTTGTGTTTAATTGTTTAACTTCATGTATATGTCTATCTTGTCCAAACTATTAGATATACATGTTTATCCTTTTGAGCCACGTGCCTTAATGCATATATTTTGTGGACTCGTTGAGTTTTGGATATGTATGTATACCTTAGTTTGTATTAGACATACATATGCCTTGAAGATTAAATAGTTTAGATGGTTTTCATGTTTTCAATGTTTTAAGGAATAAATGAGCTTATTGATTATCTTTCATGATATTGATATTCACATTGTTCTTGTACACTCACATTTATCGCTTGCTCGTGTTTTGTTTTCATGGGTTATATTTATGCTTAATTGAATTAGAGTGTTGATTATCATGTGGATTTCATGTTTCATGAAAAATTACTTTATTTTATTCCTTACTTGAAGGATTTCGTACTAGTTTGCAACTTTTTCCTATAACTAGTTACGGTATTCTTCATTTGGTAGAGTTTTTCAAACAAAACTTATTTTCAAATCTAATTTTTGAAAACCCTACCATCCAAGGGCGGTTGGATGGGAGATCATGGTCATGTATGCTTTAAAATGAAAATTATTTAAAACTTGAACCTTGATTGGGTGGTAGATTATATGAGATATACACTTGATTATTATTGTTGATTCAATTGGTATCATTGAACTCTTTCAATTGGTATCAATTTTGACATTTTTGGTATACTCATATATTTGTTTATGTATGTATGCTTCAATTTCAATGGTATCAATTTCTATTGGTATCTAAATTTTCATACATATATATTTTATTTGTGTTCAAAAAAATCACAAATTTTAGTTTTTGTTTACTCAAGCTCTAGCATGACCCAACACCTTGAGTTTCACTTTTGTTTCAATTGATTACTTTTAAATTGGTATCAAGACTATGCATATTTTAGTTTGTATTTCATAAAGGGGGAGAAAATTTGATTTTGTATTTCAATTGGTATTTGTACTCCCACACTTTATGATTAAAAGTTGTTATTTTAAACATATGATATCAACATCAAATTTGTTTATATGTTTTAAAATGAACAATTCTTACAATTGGTATCAATGTTTCTATGTAAAATCTTTTCAATTGGTAAAATATTTATAATTGGTATCATATTTAAGAAATTCAAATTTGTTTTGGTTTCAAGATTCATGTTTAAGAATTCAAGACTTATGTTTAATTACAATTGGTATTTCCAAAATTTTGTTTAAAGAAAATATTCAAAGTTTTGATTTGTATTGTTTATATGCAAGGAGAGCTTAACATCTCTTCATATAGATTCATGTTGAGTGTATTGTGTATTGAAGAGCTTCACATCTCTTCTTTATGTGGTACACGTGTGTAGGGGGAGCTTCACATCTCCTCTTATTCATTACATAATGTGTGTTATGTGAATTAGGGCTTAACTTCCCTCCTTCATGTAATGCATATGTGTAGGGAAGCTAACTTAGCGTCTTCCTCTTCATGAATGTATATAGCATATAACACTTATTATCCTTATTTATTTTCTTTTGGTATCAAGATGCTTCATTGACATATTTTCAATTGATATCATGTTTTTAAAGTCACCCCTTATTGACTTTGTTTTTGTTTTAGACAAAAAGGGGGAGAACATTGTCTTTTATTGTTTTGTTTGACATAAAGGGGAAGAAAGATTTTTACCCCTTGTTTTATTTATGGTTTTGATTACCCCTTTGTTGATGATTGACAAAAAGGGGGAGAAAGATTTATGAAGTTTTATATGCATGCTTATGTTTATGCATATATTATGTTTTAATCTCAAGAATATTAAGTTTAATTGATATATAGAGTTTGCTTTGTAATTGGTATCTAGAGCTTATTTTGTTTTGAATATTCTATTTGATATCTAGAACCATTTATTGTTTATGCATATGCATGTTTCATGTTTAATATTCATTACATATATTTATTGTTTATCCTTATGCATGAGTTAAGGGGGAGCTTCCTTGAAGCTTATCTTTAATCCATGCATATATAACTCCATGAGTTTTGTCATCATCAAAAAAGGGGAGATTGTTGGCCCAATGGCCTTCCACTCTAGTTTTGATGATGATCAACTCATGTAGTTATGTTTACTAATATTCTTGTGTTTCTAAGTTTCAGATCATTAACAGGATATTAGTTGGTGATTAGCTTCAACAAGGAGTTTAGAAGCTTTTCATGATGATTCCAGGGCCAAAGCTTCAAGATCACACATTACCTAGCCCTTGGATGGAGTTTTGGAGCAAGTCTACTTGAAGATGAAGATCATCAAGAAGACTTAGGTATCCTAGTTTAGTTTAGTGTGTTTTAGATCCATTTGTAAAGCTTAGTATAGTTGATATGCTCAAGTGCACAAAACACACACATGTTTGGATATTGGTTTTTCGGTTTTTAGTTTAACCGATATGAGTTTTCATGAATAGTTTGATCAAAACAAGTTTACATGTTTTATATGTATATTAGATGTGCTCTATATACATACATGCTTATATGACTTATACAAACTTAGTTTGACATACCTATTCATGTAGTTTTATGTTTTGGTATAAAACATATTTTTGTAATTAAAGACAAAAACTATGATATATTTGTTGAATGTGTATTAGACCTATGTCCATATGCATCATGCTTAATAATGTTCAAATATCATGTTTTTGTATTTCTATAAGTTTTTAGGAAAATCAGATTTCCTATTGAAAAATCAAGTTTGATAAAAATACAAGTTTTGTTTTTTTGATAAAATTGGCAAGACACAAAAATGAATTGATATGTTGATATATTGTCTTGAAATTTTTATCACATGTTTGAGTTTCAATATAAAATGATAAAACAATTTTTATGGTATTTTTAAAAGAGATAAAAGATTTTTATAAAATATTTTTCCAAATTTTCTGACCTTGTTTTTGTGCTGACAGGCTGGTCGGTCGACCCTGACGGTCGACCGCACCAAGGGCCGGTCGACCGTTTGGGTCGACCGACGTGCACAGACGTGCACGTCTGTTAGGCACAGACACGGTCGACCGGGATGGTCGACCGAGTTGAGAGCTCTGCTCTCGGGTTTTCTGGGTCGACCGGGCCGGTCGACCGCAGTTACCCAACGGTCATAATTCTGACCGTTGGCGGTCGACCGGACCGGTCGACCGGCAGCCTGTCAGGTTGCCACATCAGCCTAACGGCTAGTTTTGTATAAGGGCTATATAAACCCCATCTCTTTGGGGATTTGGCTAAGTTTTTTAAGAGAAAAATTTCCAGTTTTCTGAAGTGTTAAAAGAGTTTTAAAAAGAGTTTTTGGGGCTTTAAAAACTTCTCATCTTTATTTGTTTTGGGTTTTTGGAAAATCAAAGAAAACTAGGTTTTGGGATTTTGATTTGGTATTTCATTTTCTATCATATACAAGAGATTTCCCAAGTAGTTTTTCTTTGTTGCTTGTTTCCAAAAACACTTTGATTTCACACTTGAGCTATATCTTCTATCCTAAACTATTTAGGATCTTGTTTTTGTGGAAAAAGAAAAAGGAAAGAGGTTTGTGGTTGAAATATACCACTTGTTGTAAACCCTTAATTTCTTGAGTTGCTCCCTCTTTGGTAGAGGTGGAGATTGTTGTATTGGGTTGTTGGTTTGGATCCCTCTTCGGTAGAGGTGATTGAGTTTGGTTGTAGACCTCTTCGGTAGAGGCGTTGGTTGTTGTATTGGCTACGGGCCCACCCCTCGGTTGTGAGGTGGTTGTTTGAGAGAGGAGTTTGGTACTCCTAGAGTTGTAAGAAATCCTCCTCGGTGGAGGTTCCCTCGGTGGGAGTTGAGATAGTGGAAATCCTACACGGTGGTGTAGGCGGGGATGTAGAGCAAGGTGCTCGAACCTCGAAACAAATCTCGGTGTTTGCGATTGCTCCCATTGTCTCTCTAACTCTCTCTCATTTACTTTGTGCAACGCATCATACTTCATATCATATCATATTTGTTTGTGTTGAGCATATTTTATATTGCCTTGCATTAATTCATATTGCTATATCCTTGATTGCTTGGCTTGATTGTGTGTGCACATTGCTTGAATGCTTGTGTGTTTGTGCATCACCTATACTCATCCAACAAGAGCTTCACATAGCGCCTCAACCCATATCTAGGGGAATCAAGAGGAGTTAGTCCAGAGCCTCGCAAGGGGAATTCGGCTACACTTGTTGGATTGTATTAAGTGTGTTGCAAGATTTGCATTAGCTTCTGTATTTAGCGCACTTAGTTTGCATTTAGTTTCTTAGATTAGCACTTACACCTATTCACCCCCCTCTAGGTGTTTTTCAGTTTGTTTGGACCGTAATTCGCAAAAGACTTATGCAACTCAACTACTACTCACTTGCAACTCAATTACCACTCAATTACAGCCCACTTACAATTAATTTTGTGGTCACTCAAATTTGTATTATTTTTTATGTTAATATTAATTTTTTTAATAATTAACATTTTTAGTATTTATTTACAATATTAAAACTTTTGAAATCACCAATAGTTAATTTTGTGATCAACTTTTTCACTTATGACTTACACATTTCGAAAATCAAACACCGTAAAACACAATACATTTCCTACTTACAACTTTATATTACGAACAAACATCGTGAAACTTACATGCATGTAACTCATTTAGAACTTTAAAAGAGTTTACCAATTACGACTTACGAATTCGGCCAATTACGACAACCTAACAGACCCATCATTAAATTAGGACCTAAACTGAACTAAAATTTTCTTCTAGCAGGAAAAATCCTCTCTAGCCGAAATTCTTAAATACCTTTCTGTAGGAAAGACCGCAACCTATCAAAGTTTAAAAATTCTCTTTTGCTAGGGGAATTTACTCCCTATTAGCTCTAAACAGCATTCTGATGTAGGGATGTCAAACAGGCTGGACCCGGGCACGGCGAGCCAAAGGCCGGGCCGGCCCCTGCCCGGCCAAATAGAGGTCGGGCCGTGCCAGACCCGGTCCCCTTTGGGGGACTCTAGCCCTGCCCGCGACCAAAGGGGACCCGGGCCCGGCTCGCGACCCGGCTGGGCTGGACTCGGGGCCGAACCGGATATTTAAAAAATAATAATAAAACATTTTATAAATACTAAGTACAACTTTCTCCTTACATTTTATACAATTATTGGGGGGTTTAGTTAGTCATCAGGCTTGTATAGTTGTGGTTGAGATCGTGGGTTCGAACTAGGGGATTAACAAATTTTTTTTGACATTTTATTTCCCCGTGAGGGGGTGGCTGGCGACGGGGAGCAGTGAGGGGCGGCTGCGCTGGGAAGGGGAGGTGGAGGGGCGGAGGAGGGGGTTTCGGGCAGCGGAGAGGGGGCTGGGGGGGGGGGCAGTCTGGGTGGCGGAGGGCGGTGGAGTGGACTGAGGGGGGCGGTCCAGGCGACAGAAGGGCCCGGGCAGCGGTGGAGGGCACGGCCTGGGCGGCGGAGGGCGGGTCAGCTCTGGTGGGCCGTGCCAAGCCTGGGTACTGGTTAGGCTCAGCCCGAGCGGGCCGTAGGCCGCCAAAGACGAAACCGGGCACGACCCGTAGGGGAGTCATCCCCGGGCCTGGTCTAGCCCGGTTAACAGGTAGGTCAGCCGTGCCCGGGCCAACACAGGCTATGCCTGTGCGGGTTGTCGACCCATTCCGGCCCCGTTGACACCCCCATTTTGATGGGAAAGTTCTCTCCCTATCAAAAATCCTAGTAGGAATGTCTTCTCTTCATCAGAAATTTGAAAATATCATTTCCATAGAAAAGTCCTCTCTATATTTGAAATTTCATGCTAAAAAATATCTTATCTATCAGGAATTCTATAAACTTTCATTGTGATAGAGAAATTCTCTTCATTACATTTTTCTCTTATCTCGTCAAAGGTCACCATTTGATGAGACTGTTGTTGGTATCATACTGGTATTTCAACATAGCATCACAGAACCATGATGGCATGTTTGATTCGCTGCAAGTAGGAGGAAAAGGTGTAAGTGAGAAATGAGAAGGAAAATGTAAGAGAAAAGTAGGAAATTGAGATTTGTGCAAGTAAGTTTTTTGATTTTTGATTGTAATGTGAAAGTGTAAGTGAAAAAATATATTGTGTTTTTCGGTATTTGATTAGTAATGTGAAAGTAGAAGTAGAAAAGTGATCACAAAATAATATTAAAATAAATATTAATTATGAAGTTTTTTAGACTGTAATTAGACTACAAGTGGGATTTATATAACCACAAAATTAATTGTTTTGAATTACAACTTATTACAATTGAGATTTACATGATTACAAAATTAAGTGTAGCGCCATACAACTGAGAAAATAGTATTATAAAAGGGAAGTGTAAAAGGAAAAGGGAAAAGAAAAAAGGGTTTTCGTATTTCTCTTTTTCAAACAAACACTGAAAGTGGGAAATGAGTTTTCTTACTTTTGTTTTCCCCACTTTCACCCCAAACCAAACATGTACACTGTCCTCACTAAAATTTGTATCAAATATGTAAGTAACTCATTGACTAGAGGTTCGAATTTCATTATTTCTCCTGTGCATCCTAAAGAGTAACTTTTTAAGGATATGATTTGTATATATGTACATTGTGTTGAATCTAATGATTATTTCAAATAAGATCCCATATATGCATTAGCTTCTTTATCAAGATCAAAGGAAACGTGGATTTAAACATACTTGATTCCATCACGAAAGGGATACCGATGGTTGCACGATCTCGAAAACACCGGAGTTGAGGGAGGGAATTCTTCTTTCCAGCCACCAAGTTCTCTTCTTGATCCTTAGAGGAGATGGGAGGCCTCCAAGAGAGAGACTAGGTCATGATGATTGGTGGTGGAGAGGGAATCCTACCCATGATATATATAGTATCAAGAAATTCTAGTTCATCTCATCATATATTTAGACCCTTGATTGATAGCACGAGTTCCACACGTGTAGATTAGTCTCACATCTTAATTTAAATACACTTATAGTTAAGTGTAAATAAAACATTTCTAGATCCAAACCTTTAGGCATGACCAATTCTTTATTGGGTCGAACAACATAAGCTTGTCGAGAATGGTGTATAAATCCAATTAAACTTGTGTGGGCCAAAATTAATTTAGACTCTATCTAAATAAGTCTAATAATCTCCCACTTGGGTCAAACAAGTCATACTGGAAGGATGTCAGACATAACCTTATGGTACCAAAATTTTAACTGTCAATAAATGACGTTTCAAAAGAATTTGGTCCATTAAGTATCCTGCCATCGAACATGACGATAATTACCTTCTGTATAATCGAGGTAGGACTTTCCACATCACACGTTTCAGCACCCTTAACGACATAGATCAAATGTGGACTTGTGGCATGGAAATATCCTCTGATCAAATAAGGTACAATTCCAACTGGTTTCCACTTTACGACTCCAACGAGTCTAACTTTAAGACTCTAACGAGTCTAACTGCTAATTCAACAAACTCAAATGCGCAAAAATAGACTTTAGGAAAAGCAATTATAACTCTATTTATCAGAATCAATAAATATACATAAAGTGCACTTAGAAATAATGTCTATTACATAAAATTCTCCACTCCTACTAAAGCAGAATATCATCATGACTAGCCATCCCCATATGAGCAATATGCTCTAAGAAGACTTTAGGTGAAAGTCTTTTAATGAGTGGATATGTAATGTTAAAAAATAGTACTAACACTATCAACAGACACAGTGTGATTCCGAATTTTATCCTTGATGACAAGAAACTTGATGTCGATATGCTTCGACTTTAATGATCTCTTGTCACTGTCACGCCCCGCTTCTCAAAATACGCTGGAGCGGAGACGCGACACGAGTCGGCGACGCATATAAGCAAGGAAAATCCCTCACGTATACGCGTTAAGCCTTAAATAACCCGAAACAAGCTATAAATCTAACTGTAATAAATCATGATTACTGCAATATCACATATAAGCATCCACACATGATATTATATAAATGAAGACTAGAATAACAATTGAATCTGATATAACGAGAATCAGAAATAACATGAAGGCAAGAAAGATAAGAATATCGGAATCGAATAAGGAGAAGATCCAGCTCTTCGCGAAGCGTACGGTCTCATCGAACACCTGCACAATAGAAACAAAGCGTCCAATATCTGGACGTGCAAATCCAGGGTCGTCAGAAAGTGACCTGGTGAGTGTGTGTAAAGGGAAGAGCTCGTGCATATAAACAATGTGCACAAAATAATAACAAGATAAACTGCAGTCATAAGATAACTAAATAACATGATAAGCAAACAACTGAAGGATAACTGCATAACAACATGAATGAAGAAAAAAGTCAACTATCACAACTGTAAACAAATAACTGATATCTGAATGTGTAACCTAGCATATGTCACTAGTCTGGTTAGTTATTATTAACCTAGCTAATGTAGTACTTAGCTGTGTCCCATACCACAGCCGTTTTCCCACATAACAAACAATGTTATCATTAATGTAACTGCCTGCCAATGTAGTGCATGTGTTTTGAAAGAGTACCGTGCATGCCTGGTACCACGGTCTAACACCCCTGGCGCTGAACCAGGATAAGCCGCAAGGCTCTAATATCTGAAGACCACATCCCCGCACGAAAAGACAACTAGTGTGGCGCCGTAATCTGGGCATAGACCTGACAACTGACAACTGAATAGGTAGCCAGTACTACCTTGGTTCCCCATGGTTGGAACTCACAACTCGGTACCATAATAAGTCCTTCCAAAATACATGACATGCATCATCAGGCAATTACCCCTGTTCCCCGGGTTATGGTGTCTTTTATTAACAAGCAATAATATGGGTTATTATTAAAGAGTAACTGATATCTCCAGCAACTAGTGATGTCAATAATAGATGACACTATGACAACTAACAACCGATATCTGACAACTGAGTAACTGACAACTAATATTTGACATCTGAAATAAGATACTGGAGATATAGCCACTAACACAATAGTGTCACTAACAACTGGTAACTGATACAGATATCTACCAACTCCTATAAACTCAGAATACATCATATGATCACCAACAAATAATCTCACCAATAACTGATAAAGTAATGATTGCTATCTGATAACTCTGAAGTACAAGATCACTAATATCGAATAGATCCCTATCTCAATAGTTCAATCTTTATTAACTAAAGTAATCAATAACTAACATGAAGAATATAGTATATCCTCGAGATCAACAAGTAAATGGATACCGAAATCATAATGAAGTAAGGGAATCATTCTCAAGCAACATATGGTCTAGGATATCTACTTCTTATACTCAACATCAACAAAATATCATCTAAATAAATCCCAATACTCACAACTATAAATCCAGCTACGTCAATCTCATCTTAATGCAGATCAGGCTTCATTATAAAGAATGTAAATCCAAGATCATCTATAACTCAAGATCAATCCAAATCACGGTCCAACTTTCCTCACAACTAAATCCGAATTCAGAATAATAAAAACTAGTAAGAACTAACAAGAATATTATATTCTGGTGACAAAACATCGAGTTCAAAAATGTCTAACATCAAATCACATCTGATCCATTATCTGTGGTATCCCTAAACCATTTCATATCGATATAGAAATATCATATCTACTTGTCCACAATATCTAAAAGAGTTTCGGTCAGAAATAATCAGCAAATACATGAATGCCAAATCTGATAACCAATACACACTATATCAACCTCAAGATCGAGCCGAGTCAAGTCATAGTCTAAGGTGTATCAACACTAGGCCTAAGCCAACATCGACAAACTACCAATACATGAAATAACACTGATACAAGCTCCTATCAACTATGTAAATAAAGTGAACAATGATGGATGTCTCATGTAGTAATACAAGTAATCAAACTAGTAAATTATCACAGAAAGTCACATGAAATGATAAGTGTAACATGTAAATGCATACCGACAACGGCAAATAAGAAAATGCACAAGAACGAACACTCACATGAAATGACGCGGTTTTGGAACCAAATCGCCATCTGGACTTCACTGCATGGACTGGTACTGATCTACGGATCATCCCATGGATCGGTCTTCGAATCACCATTATATCGGGTTCACAACGGCACGAGTCTAGATCGGGTCCGGGTCTCCTGCAACGAGTCCGGATCTCACCGAATGGGTCTGAATCACTGAAGCACGCAACTGTACACATAAATAAATATAAATATACACTAAACACACTCCCGAGCACACCGACACATATGTGTACACCCACGTACATACATATATATACGTATATACGAGTATACACATATATCACAGTTCCACGCACGCATGTGTACATAAATATAAAATACATACACACACTCTCATACACGTATATAAGCTTATATACATACATACATACACTTACATTAATTAAAATACATAGACATGCACATCCATCATGTAATATCCACAATAATACCCAAACACCCACATAATAAATATAGGCATGCACTTAATTAAATATACATACATAATAACATTCCCATGCATTAATACATGCATACATATACATGCATATCACAACTACACTCACGCACACAAACCATACACATTTAATTAAAGTTCTCAATTATTACAACTTCACCCTTACACAAATAAATACACTAACCTCGAGCCGATTTGCGGCGCACCGACGGAGGCTCTAGCGGAGGCTTCCGGGGCCGCGGAGGGTGTCGTTGGATAGAGGAGTTCGTCGTGAAGGGCGTGGGTGCGTTCGCGCTCGCCGACGGTGATCAACGACATCCCACGAAGTGGCGGAAAATGCCATCCCACACAAATAAGTATAGCACTCACATAATTAATCAACAACACCTACAAATTTACAAACACATGTACATGTACAAATAATGAGAGTGCAGGAGAAAGAAACTCACGCACATGGGGGCATGGCCTGCGCGTTGGGGCTGTGCTGCCGTGGCTGTGCTGTTGGAGGGTGATCCGGCCTGGTATGGGGACTTGGGAGCCCGGGCTCGCTGTCGTGGGCAGCCAAGAAGCATGGCCGGCCACAAGGGGTATTGCCACGGTTAGATGCCCGACCAAGGGGGTGGGGAGATTGCTCGGCCTGCTGCTGCGCTAGGCCAAGGGGGGTTGCCGTGAGAGTAATTGTGCACTCGGTGGGAGGGGAGCTCAGGTGTGCGCTGGCGGCATCGAAGGAGATGATGGCCAAGGAGGAGATGACTCACGCAGGTGTAGAAAGGGGGAGGAGGTTGGCTCATCGGAGTTCGCCGGAGGGGGCACTCACGCCTGCGGGATGGAGCTGGAGTTGGCTGTTGTGTGGAGGATGGTGCGGCCTGATGGGGGGTGTGTTGTCGTGTGCCGTCCGAGAGGGGATCCGGTTAGGGGATGCACACAGCCATGCGGCGGCGGAGCTCGGCAATGGAGAGAGGTGGAATCTCCGGCCATGGGAGTGCTCACGGCAGCATGGGGAAGATGCCAACGTTGGCTCGGCCAAGAGGAGGATGTGTTGGAGTTTGCTGCACATGTCTCCTGGCGGCTGTGAAGAAGGGGATTAAGGGGATTAGATTAGGTTAAGGATTGATTAGGATGATAAGTGTTTATATAGGATGGGTATTGGGTCTAATGGGTATAGATCATGAGTATTGGGTTGGATCCAAATGGGTAAATGGGTAATAGATAAAGGGTAATAAGATATGGAAATGGGTTTAGATCATGAGTAAAGGGTATGAATCAAGGAATATGGCATGAATAGAAATCAAGGGAAAAGAAATATTATAAATACCACTACACAAATAATAATAGTACCAATATTGACAACAACATTACTTAACCAAAATATTAATAATAATAATGCCAATAACATTACATGATCACACTAATAATAATAAATAATAGTAACAATAATAATAGTAATAATAGTAGTAATAATAATAATTAAGAAAAATAACAAGAATAAGAAAATAATAACTGTAACCCCCTGATCCCTGGTGTACGTATCACAGTATCAATACGCGATATGATGTATAAAATTGATTAGACCTTTCTGATAGATAGATTGAGCCAATTTCAGTTTCAGATATTATTTTCCAATATTTTAGATTTTTTAGGATTTTCTGAATTTTTTCTGGATTATTTTGAAAAATCTCCGTAGTCGGTGTCGACCGATACCGATAATCGGCTCTGCGATTTTTAATTTACAAACGGAGGTGTATTTTAAGAATCCACTTTCACCTTGTGTCTTAGAACCATACGATCTACGTTAGGGTATTTTTGGAGATTTTTCTTAATTTATGAAAAATCTGGCCAAACTGGTGTCGCCCGGTACCGGCGACATCCTCCAGGATTTTTAATTTGTAAACCAAACTGAATTTCTTCAAACCGTGGATCAGGATAATATTCTCTATTTTCTGTAATTTTTGGGTACCGTTCAGAGCTAGTCGAAGTTTGGACCAAATTAAATAAGCTTATTTTAATTCTTTAAATCCTTTTCTTTTCTTTTCTTTTCTTCTCCCTTCTTCCCGAAGCATCCTCCACCGCCTTACTCACCACCTTTTCTCTCTCCCCATTATTTTAAAACCCGTCTCCTTCTCTCCCTATAACTCCCTCTCGTTCACTCTCTCTCTCTCTCTCCCGTTCTCTGATCGCCGCCGGCCTGGGCGGGCGGAGCCGCCGCCAGCAAGGTAGGGCTGGCCGCTGCCAGCCCTTGCCCCCCTCTCTCCTTTCTCTCTCTCTCCACTCCTTCTCACCCTCTCTCTCTCTCTCTCTCTCATTAGCCCTCTCGGCCTGAACCGCCGCCGGCAGCCTGGACCGCCGTCGGCCGCTGTCGGTGGCCACCATGGCCGCGCGGCTGCGCGGCCATGTCCAGGGCAGCCCTCCGCTGCCCTGCTTTTCTCCCCTGCCCCCTCTTTCCCTGTTCACTCCCTCTCCTCTCCCTCTCTCTCTCTCACTCACCCTCTCTCTGTCTGAAGGGCTGCCGCACCGCCGGCGGCCGGGATCGCCGCCGGCGAGCCCCGCCGCCGCCCTGCTCGCGCAGCAGCAGCAAGAACTGCTGCTGCTGCTGCTCTGGTATTGGGTTCGGGTGGAACCCGAACCCAATAACCCTATTGGGTTGACTACGGGTTGGTTTGAAACCCGTTAACCCAATAACCCATCACTTATGTTAGTGGGTTTGGGTATTGGATCCAAACCCGACCGCGAGCGACCCAAACCCGCTTCGAAACCCAATAAAGGTAAACTTTCAGAAAACCCCTGATTTAGTTTAGTAATTGCATTTGAATTATTTTTATTTACATATTTAACCCATTTTGATGATTTTAGCGTTCGGGCGATATTTGGAGCATCCGGACTCCGATTCGGACGATTCTAGATCCGTTGCGATCGTGGGAAAGAGAGCTACCTTCCTATGGCTAGTTTTTGAGTGTTTTTATTTTAGAAATTATCTTTTTATTGGTTGCTTTATTTATCTTTTTATTGGTTGCTTTATTTACATAAAACCTGATTACCGGTACATCCCCATTGTTCATATTTACTAAATTGCAAACAATATTAAAACACTGTAATGAAGACTGTACTTAGAAGATGCTGATAACGAAAAGACGGTGAGTGTGACACTGGATGTCTATAGGTCATGTTCATGTACCACTGACATCCGGGCCACTCTTTCACCATATTTTTGGACACTATTATGACATATATTGTATCACCGTGACGTTACATGTATACTGATCCACATATATGCTATGACACTACACTGTCACTAGACATACATGCTAGACACCGTTACTGTAATTCACAAGACATGGTATTACATGAGACACGGACTACTGTATTACATGTACTAGTGCTACGCAGATATGGTACACGGATTATGGCTACACACCTATGTTCCACTAGTACACGGATAAGTACGGCATTTCATATTATTGTTATCATCATTACACGGATACTGTAGGTCACTGTACATGATATTAGACACTGACCACTGTTCTTACATGTACATGTTGCACAGATACTATGACACGTCACACCAGTAGTTCGTATTCATGTGCACCACTTCATTGAATACCGTCATTTCATATACTGTGAGCATCATTACATGGATTCTCGACATATCACTGTTACACATGCATGTATGGGTATGGATCCCCGTTCATATGACACGTCTTAGTGTTTCATGTTACCGTATTCATGTTATATGATTGCTTCCTGTTACTGATATTGTTATTCCCGTTATTGGATATATGACTGTTGATATGCAATGTGTGAAATTCCACAGCTATTGTTTCCCGTTTCCCGTTATCGTGTTTCATGTTATCAACAGAGCTCATGTCATGTTATCATATTACTTGTACCATGTCCCGTACTTGTTCCTGTTATACTGTATAATGAAAGATAAGAAAGATAACTTGGGTATTGGGGGAGACTTGACGGTTGACTAGATCTTGTCGGGTGGATGTCTGGATTCATTGTTTGTCCCACTGCAGGGGACGGGGTAGTGCTGGCTACCGTCTGTTACTCATGAGCATCCCGTTTCCCGTTATGTTTTAGCTCATTGAGATCCCGTTACATGTTACAAGCCTTAGCGGGCTGGCCCTGGTCTCAGCAGCCAGGGATCTGTTTAAGGCCGTTGTCCCGGGTATGCACGGGATACACCCACCTGACTAGAGCTCCTCGACCATGGGTTCCAAGTAACATAAGACAACAGTATACACAATAGTGATATCAGGAACACTTGTTATTTGGTCACTTTCTCGTTTGGATAATGGTACCCGTAGGCCATGTCCGGATGGGTTCGACTGAAGTGCGGGCTCCAGTATGAACTGCCAGTGGTATGGGACACTGGAAGAGATTGATTAAAATACTAGGTGATACTGATTGCTACTATTGTCTAAATGACAATACATGTATTCTATTGTCTAGTTGTACTCGTTACTTTACCTGATCATTTAGCCGCTATCATGTTACATGTATACTTTGTTACTTGTTTCATGCTACACTTTCTGTGGTGGCATACGACTCATGTATATGTATACTCTGCATTGCATATAATCTGTTTTCTGTATACCTTACAGACATCATTACTGTCTATGCACAACACCGTATTATGGTTATATTCCATATGCCCATCTGCATGTTCACTTCTATCACGTCACCACTAGCATGTTCATTTCTATTACGTCACCACTAGACAACATTAACTGGACACGACTATAGACATGACACGATAATAACCGGCTAGGTAGTGATGGCATTAAAAGATGACATGTTTATATATTTCTACTGCTTATTATATGTTTATTATATGGTATCACTATTACAACATCATGTATTATATATTAGTATCGTGCTTGTATTACTATAGTATATATTACTGCCTCCTTCATTTTACCACTCACTAGGTCGCTTTCTGACGACCCTGGGTTTGCGTGCCCAGGTTGGAGATCCGAGTCACCGTATTATCAGATAGTGCCTTGGAGTTACATAGGAGATTTCTCATCGAGACTATTCATAGGTATCTTTATGATTTATTACTATTATCTTATTTATCCCTATTGTTCTATCTGTTATGATCACTAACCTCTTTCTACAGGTATTCTTGTACTTATTTCCTGCTGGAACCCTTGTGTATATGGAGATTATGTCCTGTACTGAGGCTTAACGTACGCGTGAGGGTGTTTTCACACCTCGCGTATGTACGTCGCCATAACGTCTCCGTATCCTGGGATCGGGGCGTTACAATAACAATAACACTAATAATAATATAAGTAATAACCTTAATGAAATTATGGTAGTAATAATTAAATAACAATTAATAATAATAATGGTAAATATAAAAATAATAGTAATAAGTAACTAAAAATATTGATAGGAATAATGGCAATAATATATAAAGCCAAATTGTCATTTACTATCTCAAAAATAATAATAATAGTAATAATCATAAGAAAAAAATAATAAATTAAGTTGATTAAAAAAATTAATCAGTAAATTAAAATGAATACTTTAGGAAAATAAAAATATAGTATTACCAACTAGGGATATTACATTATTATAGTATAGCTCTATAGCTCTTATTGTCACAGTGTAGTTATAATGTCCTCTCGACTAAATCCACCATCTTCTTGCAATCAGAAAAAATGTAATCTGAAGTGGACTTTCTATTATTGATACATCCAGTACAATCTGAATCTGGGTATCCGATGAGCTGCAACTGATCAGATTTCATGTAATTTTTTATAGATATCGTATTACCTTCTTGGCAGTCTTCCAGTGATCAATCCCAAGATTGATCAAATATCTGCCAAGTTTCTCAACTGTATATTATGTATAGATGTATATAAGCTTGAGCATACATCAGACTTCCAACTGTCGATGTATATGGTGTTGGCCCGGAGGCCTCCTCTCTAGTTTTGATGATGATTAACTCATGTAGTTATGTTTACTAATAATCTTGTGATTTTAGTTTCAGATCATTTAGCAAGATATTAGTTGGTGATTGCTTCAAAAAGAGGAGTTTGGAAGCCTTCACTTGGTGATTCCAGGGCCCGAGCATCAAGATCATACATAGCCTTGCTCGTTGGATCACGGAGTTTGGACCGAGTCGACTTGAAGATGAAGATCGTCAAGAAAACTTAGGTATCCATAGTTTAGTGTGTTTTAGATCCATGTGTAAAGCTTAGTATAGTTGATATGCTCAAGTGCACAACACACACGTTTTATGGATTTTAGTTTAACCGATATTTGTTTTCATGAATAGATTGATCTAAACAAGTTTAAATGGTTTATATGTATAGTAGATGTATTCTTTTTATACATGCATGCTTAAACTTCTTAGACAAACTTATTTTGACTATCCTATTCATGTATTGAAAAATCCAAGTTTGATAAAATACATGTTTTGGTTTTTGATAAAAATGTTATAACACAAAAATAGTTCAAATTGCTTGATATTTGAGTTGAAACTTTTATCACATGTTTATATATCAATACAAAATGTTAAAACTATTTTTGGAGATTTTTAGAAGTTTTTAAAAGAATTTTTAGAAATATTTTTAACATGTTTTTCTGATCCAGAACAGTAGCTGACAGGCCAGGTCGGCCGACCGCACGGTCGACCGCACCAAGGGCCGGTCGACCGTACGATCGACCGACGTGCACAGAGCTGTGCACGTCTGGCAGCACAGTGGGCCGGCCGACCGACCGGTCGACCGGACCAGAGAGCTCTGCTCTCTGTATCTGGGCGGTCGACCGGGTTGCTCCAACGGTCATATTTTTGACCGTTGGTGGTCGACCGGCCGGTCGACCGCCAGCCTGTCAGGCTGCTAGATCAGCCTAACGGCTAGTTTTCTGTTTAGGCTATAAATACCCCATTTCTTAGGGGTTTGGCCAAGATTTTTTCAGCTAATTTTTCCCTACTCTCTGGTTTTAAAAAGAAGTTTTCAAAAGAGTTTAAAGAGCAAAAAGATTCATTTTGTTTGTTTTAAGTGTTTTGTTATTTTCAAAGGAAATAGGTTTTTGGGAAATTGGTTTATTGTTCTTCATTTCAATATCTATTTGGTATTTTCCCAAGAGTATTTTTTTAATCAAAACACTTGTTTTTTCACACTTGAGCTTATCATCTATCCTATTCTATTAGGATCTTGTTTTGTGTGGAAAGAGGAAAGAGAAATTGTTTGTGGTTGAAAGAAACCACTTGTTGTAAACACCCTTGCCTTTGTTGTATCCCTCTTTGGTAGAGGTTGATCGGGTGATTGGTTTGCTCCCTTTTTGTAGAGGTTGAGTTGGTTGGTTTGCTCCCTCTAGTGAGAGGTGGAGTTTGGTTTGTAAACCCTCTTCGGTAGAGGTGTTCGTTGGTTGTTGTTTGGCTTCGGGCCTACCCCTCGGTTGTGAGGCGGTGTTTGAGAGAGGAGTTCGGTACTCCCTTGTTGTAAAAATCCTTCTCGGTGAAGGTTCCCTCGGTGGGAGTCCTCGGTGGACAAGATAGTAGATTAGAAATCCTTCTCGGTGAAGGCGGGGACGTAGAGCTAGGGGCTCGAACCTCGAAACATTTCTTTGTGTTTGCGTTTGATCCATTGTCTCTCTAACTCTCTCTTTATATTGTGCAAAGCATCATTCATTCATTCATATCTTATTGCTTGCATTTGTGCCTTGCTTTTATTCACATTGTTATTTCATTCTTATATGCTTGGCTTGCTTGTGTGTGTGCCTCACTTATACTTAACCACAAGAGCTTCATATAGCACCTCAACCCTTATCTAGGGGAATCAAGAGGAGTTAGTCCAGAGCCCTTCACGGGGAATTCGGCTACACTTGTTGGTTGTATTAAGTGTGTTGCAAAATTATTTTAGCTTTCGCATTTAGTTTCTAAATTAGCATTATCACCTATTCACCCCCCCTCTAGGTGATTTACAATTGACATCAGAGCCTACGCTCCTGATACTTTAGGCTTAACATCCTAGGAGTGAGATCCTTGTTTGCTAATTTATCATTTGCATTTGCACATTTGTTTGCTTGCACACATTTAGTTTGCACTCATAGATAGCCCTCCTATGTTTGATATTTCTAGACTTGATATTTGGAAGGTCAAGATGAGTTGCTATTTAAAGACCCTAGGCTTGCATGTCTTTCTTGCTGCTACCAAGAAATGCTATCTTGGTAACCGCAATCATATAGGGGCCAATGCACAAGCCCTTGAGGCCATTAGAAGCACGCTTTCAAAAGAATATCTTATGCTTGTTTCTAATCTTGATTCCGCCTTTGCAGTGTAGAACAAGTTGACAACCACCACCACCTCCGAGCTTCAAATGCCAATCCAACAAGAGGAGGAATCTAGCGGAGACTCCGAGTCACAATGCTTCATGATCCAAGGGAATGACTCCCTTGAGGTACAATCAGAATCTCAACTAGATAGTTTTGGTGCTAGTTCTTCATGTGATGAAAATATTGATGCCCATGCTTTGAATGAAGAACTTTCTATAGTTTGTGAAAATTGATAGAAAAATATAAAGTTTTGAAAAAGAAGACTTTTGCTTTAAATAAAGAAAATGAAAAAATGTCTTCTAAACTTGATTGTGTTTTGCAAGGGAAAGTGGAGATCTATAATGAAAGGGATTCATTAAGATCTCAACTTGATCTTGCACTAAAAGAAAATAAATTTTTGAAAACTAAAAATGATTGTGAAACACTTTTGAAGAAAAATAATGTTTTAACTTCAAAAATTGATTTTGTTGTAAAAGAGAATGAGTCTTTGAAAAATGAAATTGTTTTCATTACAAAAGAATTAGATATTTGTGTTAAGAAAAATGTTTCTTTGAAAAATAAGATTGATTCCCATGTTTGCCATGCTAGGGTAGTTTCACCTAGATCACCCCTTGCATGCTCCACTTTATCTTCAAGTGTTAAAAATGATATAAATGTTTTAAAGAAGAGTGTTGATTGTTTGGGCTCCACTTTGAGCCAATGTGTTGTGGGCCATACACGTTTGGAATCTTTGTTTCGAAAGAAACAAGTTCCATCTATTATGCATGCACACCCCCACGGCATACACATGCTTCTCACGGACACCATCACACTATGTATGCTCATGTGCACACTTGTACACATTGTGGACGTAAGGGCCACCTTGCTAAATTTTGCTTTGATAGATTACATGATGTAAATTTAGCAAATAAATTTGTTTGGGTTAGAGAAGGGACTAACCCCCATGGACCCAAAAGGATATGGGTACCAAAGACCACCCTCTTCTTTATAATGTAGGTGTGGGCTCTCACATGACGTGAGAGTAGCGGTACCTTGGAGTGGATGCGTTCCGAGCTTAAAGGAGATTATTTGGATGCATCACTTTCAAGGGAAGTTTGGTGGAAGGGCCACATTGTTTTGGAGACATGGAGAAGTTGCCTCATATGTTTTGGTAACGGTCTCTTACTCCTTATTTATTTATGCATATTTTTCATGTTCATTATTTGTAGCATGTTTTGTTGTTTATTATGAAAATGCTATGTTTATTAAATCCTTGACATACATGTTTAGCATTTTGAGACATCCATGTTTAATATGGACCATTATTTTTGTGTTCTCACCTTTGTTTAGCTGTCATGTGTATCATAGGTTTAATCACATGAGAATTTTCATAATAATCATGTTTATGTTTATCATGTTGATTTTTATCTTGTTTGATGCTTCATGCTTTGAATACACGTTTAAATGTTAGTTTTCATTAAGACTAGGTATATATTTGTGCATATAGTAGGCCACAATAAATCTATATATGTTTGAGCTTGAATGCTTATTTGAACCCATTAGATGTGCTAGTATAGTCTAGTTTTGATGATCCATGCATTTTAAATTTGTATTCCCATTTTTGAATTTGTTTTATAATTATGTGTTTAACTTCATGTATATGTCCATTTTATCCAAATTATTGTTATACATATACATCCTTTTGAGCCACGTGCCTTCATGCATGTGTCTTTGTGGACTCGTTGTGTTTGGATACGTATGTATACTTTAATTTGTATAGGACATACATATACCTTGAAGATTAAATAGTTTTGATAATTTTCATGTTTCATATTTCAAGGAATATCGTGCTTAAGTGCTTATTTTCATGATTATGATCTTCACATCTTATTTGTACACTCACATTCACTTGTTTACTCATGTTTTGTTTTCATGAGTTATATTTATGCTTAATTGATTATGAGTGTTGACTATTTTGTGAATTTCAGTTTTCTTGAAAAATAATTTTGTTTTATTCCTTACTTGAAGGATTTCGTACTAGTTAACAAATTTTTCATATAACTAGTTGCGATATTCTTCATTTGGTAGAGTTTTTCAAACAAAGCTTATTTTCAAATCTATTTTTGAAAACCCCTACCATCCACGGGCGGATGGATGGGCGACCATACTTATGTATGCTCTATATTGAAAGAATCCAATGATACATGTGCATGAGTTGGGTGGTAGTTATATGATGTATACACTTGATCATTATTATTGTTTCAATTGGTATCATTGAAATTCTTTCAATTGGTATCAATTTTGACCTTTCTTGTATACTCATATATGTTTGTATGTATGTATGTTTTTCAATTCCAATAGTATCAATTTCGATTGGTATTAAACTTTTCATACATATATATGTTTTATTTGTGCTTATTATATCCCTATATCTTTAAGCACAAAATCTTGTTTATGCTAAGCTTGAGCTTCAATTTTGTTTCATTTGATTCAATTTTCAATTGGTTTCTTATTTCGAGCTTACGCATTGTTTTTGTTGGTATTTCATAAAGGGGGAGAAAATTCGATTTTCATCTTTCAATTGGTATTTGTATTTCCACTCCCTTGCTTTATGATAGAAAATAAATTTTTTTTCTTGATATCATATACTTAAAAAGAAAAATACTCTCTTTTGATATCAGGATGTTTATTTGAATGTTTTAAAATTGGTATCTCAAAATTTTGTTTAAAGATAAATACAAAAGTTTTGATTTGTATTGCCTATATGCAAGGAGAGCTTAACATCTCTTCTACATATAGATTCATGATGAGTGTATCTTGTATTGAAGAGCTTGACAATCTTTTCTTTATGTGATACACGTGTGTAGGGGGAGCTTCACATCTCCTCTTATGCATTGCATAGTGTACGTTTTGTGAATTAGGGCTTGTCATCCCTCCTTCATGTAATGTATCTATGTAGGGAAGCTTCACATCTTCCTCTTCATGAATATATATATCGCATATACCATTTATTTATTGATCTATGTTTACTTTCAATTGGTATCAAGATACTACTTTGACATATTTTCAATTGATATCTTAATTGATTGTCACCCCTATTTGGTTTTGTTTTTGTTTTAGACAAAAAGGGGGAGAACATTGTCTTTATTTACCCCTTATTGATGATTGTTTCTTTGTATTAAAAGGGGGAGAAGATTTTGTTTTGTTTTATTTTGGTTTTTACTCCTTTGTTGATGATTGACAAAAAGGGGGAGAAAGATTTTGAGTTTTGGTTAAGTTTTATATATGCATATTTATGTTTTGCATATATTAAGTTTAATTTAGTTTAATTTTAATTGGTATCTAGAGCATGTTTTGTTTTTGAACATTTCATTGGTATCTAGAGCCTTTTATTGTTTATGCATGATTATGCACTGTCATTCATTGCATGTTTATTGTTTATTTACTTATGCATGAGTTAAGGGGGAGCTTCTTTGAAGCTTAACTTTAATCCATGCATATATAACTCCATGAGTTTTGTCATCATCAAAAAGGGGGAGATTGTTGGCCCGGAGGCCTTCCTCTCTAGTTTTGATGATGATTAACTCATGTAGTTATGTTTACTAATAATCTTGTGATTTTAGTTTCAGATCATTTAGCAAGATATTAGTTGGTGATTGCTTCAAAAAGAGGAGTTTGGAAGCCTTCACTTGGTGATTCCAGGGCCCGAGCATCAAGATCATACATAGCCTTGCCCGTTGGATTACGGAGTTTGGACCGAGTCGACTTGAAGATGAAGATCGTCAAGAAAACTTAGGTATCCATAGTTTAGTGTATTTTAGATCCATGTGTAAAGCTTAGTATAGTTGATATGCTCAAGTGCACAACACACACGTTTTATGGTTTTTCGGTTTTTAGTTTAACCGATATTTGTTTTCATGAATAGATTGATCAAAACAAGTTTAAATGGTTTATATGTATAGTAGATGTATTCTTTCTATACATGCATGCTTAAACTTCTTAGACAAACTTATTTTGACTATCCTATTCATGTATTGAAAAATCTAAGTTTGATAAAATACATGTTTTGGTTTTTGATAAAAATGTTATAACACAAAAAATAGTTCAAATTGCTTGATATTTGAGTTGAAACTTTTATCACATGTTTATATATCAATGCAAAATGTTAAAACTATTTTTTGGGGATTTTTAGAAGTTTTTAAAGAATTTTTAGAAATATTTTTAACATGTTTTTCTGACCCAGAACAGTGGCTGACAGGCCAGGTCGACCGACCGCACGGTCGACCGTACCAAGGGCCGGTCGACCGTACGGTCGACCGACGTGCACAGAGCTGTGCACTTCTGGCAGCACAGTGGGCCGGCCGACCGACCGGTCGACTGGACCAGAGTGCTCTGCTCTCTGTATCTGGGCGGTCGACCGGGTTGCTCCAACGGTCATATTTTTGACCGTTGGCGGTCGACCGGCCGGTCGACCGCCAGCCTGTCAGGCTGCCAGATCAGCCTAACGGCTAGTTTTCTGTTTGGGCTATAAATACCCCATTTCTTGGGGGTTTTGGCCAAGATTTTCTGAGCTAATTTTTCCCTACTCTCTGGTTTTAAAAGAAGTTTTCAAAAGAGTTTAAAGAGCAAAAAGATTCATTTTGTTTGTTTTAAGTGTTTTGTTATTTTCAAAGGAAATAGGTTTTTGGGAAATTGGTTTATTGTTCTTCATTACAATATCTATTTGGTATTTTTCCAAGAGTATTTCTTTGATCAAAATACTTGTTTTTCCACACTTGAGCTTATCATCTATCCTATTCTATTAGGATCTTATTTTTGTGGAAAAGAGGAAAGAGAGATTGTTTGTGGTTGAAAGAAATCACTTGTTGTAAACACCCTTGCCTTTGTTGTATCCCTCTTTGGTAGAGGTTGATCGGGTGATTGGTTTGCTCCCTCTTTGGTGGAGGTTGAGTTGGTTGGTTTGCTCCCTCTAGTGAGAGGTGGAGTTTGGTTTGTAAACCCTCTTCGGTAGAGGTGTTCGTTAGTTGTTGTTTGGCTACGGGCCTACCCCTCAGTTGTGAGGCGGTGTTTGAGAGAGGAGTTCGGTACTCCCTTGTTGTAAAAATCCTTCTCGGTGAAGGTTCCCTCGGTGGGAGTCCTCGGTGGACAAGATAGTGGATTAGAAATCCTTCTCGGTGAAGGCGGGGACGTAGAGCTAGGGGCTCGAACCTCGAAACATATCTTTGTGTTTGCGTTTGATCTATTGTCTCTTTAACTCTCTCTCTTTATATTGTGCAAGGCATCATTCATTCATTCATATCTTATTACTTGCATTTGTGCCTTACTTTTATTCACATTGCTATTTCATCCTTATATGCTTGGCTTGCTTGTGTGTGTGCCTCACTTATACTTAACCACAAGAGCTTCATATAGCACCTCAACCCTTATCTAGGGGAATCAAGAGGAGTTAGTCCAGAGCCCTTCACGGGGAATTCGGCTACACTTGTTGGTTGTATTAAGTGTGTTGCAAAATTGTTTTAGCTTCCGCATTTAGTTTCTAGATTAGCATTATCACCTATTCACCCCCCCTCTAGGTGATTTACATATGGAATGTCTTTCATTTGCTCTTTTTGTAGATCGTTCCTGGGACATTGGAGTAGACTAAACTTAATCACCTAGAACAATTCTTCATGCCATATCTATCTATCACCTTATCAATATAGGCCTTTTGTGATAAACCTTATATTCCACGTGTCCTATCAAGTTTAATGTGGATGCCTATCACAAAAGAAACGTCTCCAAGATTTTTTTATCTCAAAATTCTTTGAGAGAAAATTTTAGTCTCAAGTAAAAAATCCATATCGTTACTTGTCAGTAGAATGTCATCCACATATAGTGCAAGAAATATAAGTCTACTCTCTTTAAATTTATGATAAATACATTGATCATCTGCATTCTCCTTAAAACCAAAATAAGATATTGCTTGATCAACTTTCAAATACTATTGACATGATACTTGCTTTAGATCATAAATGAATTTTTATAATTTGTAAACTAAATATTACGAACCTTTGCCTTCAAAATTATCTGCCTGCACCACATATATTTCTTCCTAAATGTCACTATTAAGGAAGACAGTTTTAATATCTATTTGGTGTAACTCAGGATCGAAGTGGACCACTAGTGGCATGATAATTCTAAAAGAATCCTTCATGAAAAATAGAGAGAGAGAGAGAGTATCCTTATAGTCAATGCTCTCTGTTTAAGTGAATCTCTTTTGCGACAAGACGTGCCTTATATCTTTCGATATTATTTTTCGAATCCTGCTTGGTTTTGAACACTCATTTATAACCAATCGGTTTCTTTCCTTTAGGTAACTCTATTAAATCCCAAACATCATTATTCTTCATGAATTTTAACTCATCTTTCATGATATTTGACCACTTAGTGAAGTAAATGCTGACTTTGGCCTCATTCAAGGATGTGGGGTCATCCTCTAGCCCTATGTCAAACTCCTCTAGCCCTATGTCAAACTCATGCTCTTGGAGATAAACTATATAATCATTCGCAATGGCTGTTCTACTCTTCCTAGTTGATCTTCTAGGCACTTGTGGTTGAGAATTTTCAGGTTCTACCTCATCAGCAGGATCTACTTCAGGATGAACTATATAGTACCTTGTAAGAGTACAACTGTATTTTCATTTTGAAGTGGAACAACTATTTCATCATTTGGAACAATTGTCATGGGTGTAACAATTTGTTCTTCCTTAAATGTGAAATCCTTATATAGTTGACTCCCACAGTTCTGAATATCCTTAAAAAAATTAGCATTATTTGTCCTTATGTTCTTAGTGGAGGGACAGTAAAACTTAAAACCTCTATATCTCGCAGAATACCCTACGAATAAACAACAAACTGTTCTTGAGTTCAGCTTCTTCTTATATGGTATGTATACAACCAAGCTTTTGCAAGACAACCCCAAACATGAAGATGCCTAATACTAAGAGATTTCCTAGTTCATAACTCATATGGGATTTTACTTGTTGTTTTGCTAGGTACTCTATTAAGGAGGTAAACAGCCGTCTTGAAGGCTTCACTCCATAATGACTCCGATAGAGTAGCGTGAGCTATCATACTCCTAATCATATTTTTTAGTGTGTGATTTTATCTCTCAGCAACACCATTTTGACGAAGTGTCCCTGGCATGGTGTACTGAGTTAAAATATCATACTCTTTTAGAAAATTGGCAAAAAGTCATGAACATCTATCTGATCCGTCGTATCTGCTATACTACTCACCACGATCAAATCTAACGGCTTTAGTCTTTCTATTTTGTTAATTTTCAACTTCAGCTTTATATATTTTAAACATGTCCAGTGATTGGGATTTCTCATGAATCAAGTATACATACCCATAACAAGAGTAATCACCTGTAAAAGTGATGAAGTATCTGTGGCCATTCGAGGAAGTTCTAAGGAATGGGCCACAAATATCTGTATACACCAAATCTAAGATTCATGAACTCCGTTTAGCACCAAACTTCTTAATGTTTCTTTAATTAATGTTCGCTTAGTGCTTAGGCTATTCACATATAAAGATTCAAGATATGAAGCATGAAGTTTCAATTTATATAGCCATCAATCAAAATTCTAATACCAACAACTTTAAATTTGAAAAATAGACTAAGCATTTCATTACCAAAAGTGATAGTAAAATCAAATCTGTCTAATGAAATAGAAATACGATTCCACCTAAAAGGACGGTACATGTAAAGTCTCATTCAAATCTAAAACAAAAAATCAGAATTTAATTTAAGCCTATAAACTTTAACAGCTTCAATTGCAACTTTATTTCCATCACACATGCATACGTATCGCTCAGCTGGGCTGGGCCTTCTTTGAGTTTAGAAGTTCCGCATTGAATCGCTTATGTGAATTATCTATCCACCATGTATGGGGTGGCACTAAAACTAAATTAATTTAGAACAAACATAATATGAGATATACCCTTCTTATTAGTCATTTTTTATACTTTATGTAATCCTACTTGAGGTGGCTTACTTTATAGCAGAAGAAGCATGCAATGACTTTAGGCTTATTGTCCTGCACTTTGGCCACTTAGTATCAGATATTGTAGTGGTGTTTATGTTCTTCCCTTTAGTTTTACTTTTTCTTTTCTTATTAGAAGTATTACCCTGAATACTAAGTGAGCACGTTCAGTCTTTTCTTATTTAAATCTTTCTTCTTTTCGGACACAATGACTGATCAGCTTAATGAGACTCCACTTTCTCCTTTGAGCATTATAAATAATCTTGAAAAGAGTTATACTTTGTAAGATAAGAGATCAGAATGAAATGCACTAGAATCTCTTCAGGGAATTCCAATTTCAGTGCTTTGAGTTTAGAAACAAGATTGGATATTTCCATAATATACTCCTTTATGTTCTCTTTCCCGTTATAGCGCATATTTATCAGCTTTCTAAGATGTGTGTTGGCCTCAACTTTATCTGATTTAATAAATCGGTCGGCTACTTCAGCTGGTGTAACGCTCTGATCCGCGGGTACGGAGACGTTACTGCGACGTATATACGTAGGTCAGAAATACTATCATATATATATGTGTATACTTATATGTAGCTGTAATGTATATACATATACATATACGTATACGTATACGTATATATACGTATACGTATATATACATACATATACGTATACGTATACGTATACGCATATATACGTATACGTATACGTATATGTACATACATATATGTATACATACATATATGTATACATACATACATACATACATATATACATACATACATACATACATACATATATATATATATATACATATATATATGTTAAGCATCAGTATAAGTAAGAATCTGAGTGTGAAAGCACGAGAGTAATATACATTTTAATACAACAGTACAAGTATATAGTTATTACAGAGAGTGATCTAATATTACAGTAATATTACATCACCAGGAAATATAAAAGTAAGACTTACAATATGAACATTACAAAGTTGCTCACGAGCTACAAGGAGATGCCACGAGCTAACCGGGGGAGAGGAAAGAGGGGACTGGAGCCACAGCTGCTCTGCCTGCTCCGCAAAGTAAGTTTGGTCCTCAGTAGAAGGATTCACGTTTGTCCAAGCTTCGAAATCTAGACATGAAGGTCTAAGGGAGTCAGAATGTTACCCAACGAGTGGTGATGCGAATGCTAAGTGGCGTGCAGAGGTAAGCATACATGTATCGATAATCTGAATCATAAATATGTATTGAAAACTGCGTCGTGAGCATAGGCATACAGGAGCAGATAAGGAAAATGTTAGTAAAGCAGATAAGGCAACACCAGTTATCTCCTAAACTAACATAAAATCGATAAAACTGATAAACCAGAAATAAAATCGAATACGAGCAAAACCAATCATACAAGCTTAGGTCATGGTTTCATGAGACTTAGTATATCTCCAAATAAGGAAACCTTCATCTATATACATTTATCTTATGTTACCGTAATTCGAGCGTATACAACCCGAGTTGCATAACAACACAACAAATTGTATATTAATATTTTATTATAGTTAGGCAGTCTAAGTTGTAGGTTTTAATGTGTGTCCCATTCCACATACTTTCACTTACAACTTGCTAATTATTTAGAAACTGATGGAGTTCGACGAACCATGTTTAGTACGGGTCCCGTACTTGTCCAGGACAACGACCATGGAGTATCCAGTGCTGAGCCGGAACGTATCGCTAGGTACCGCCCATTCGGGTATTATAGATCATACTAAAATAGGCTTAAGACTTGTGCATACCCGGGAGAAGCAATAGGAGGTGTAGGGATGCCAGTACACCCCACAAAATCTCTGGTGGCCGCCAGGTGATCCCAAAAGAAGGTGGCCATGCATGACTCGATATGACCACCATAAACATGACTATTCAAGACCCATTAGTTTTCTCCAAACCCGGTGCAAGTTGTCTTATTATAATTTATTAAACATAATTATTAGATTACGGGAATGAGTAGGGACATAACGGATCATAGCAGGAGTACATAACAAGAGATCAGGTACTACAGTCCCGTAATGTGATAATCATGAGCCAAGAGTTAAATATGATAGATAACAGATGTTAATGTGATATCATAACAGGAGGCGGGTGATGGTATGCAGATGACAGGTGTCAAGATATCAATATGTAGATGTCGGGTAATAGCATGGTAAGTGTTAACATATCAACCACGTGCATAGCAAGTGATATAGTGATAGCTGAATACAATCAAGCAGAGCTGAGCAAGCTGAGGCACGGGCAGCAAATAATTTTTAGTCACTAAAGTGCTTGGCAGAGCTACCGGGACGACTCGGTTTAAGATACGAGTAGAAATTGGGCAGCATCTCGCCTAGGCGAATCTAGTGAATAAAACGTTGGGCGCTAAACATACCTATCAGGCGGAGCATGAGAGACCTGATAGTCTAAGCGCACTCCTCTTTCGAGGAAGTGGATGTGAACTTGGAGACTAAAGTACGCTCAGGGTCTAGGTGCACTCTCGTCAGCTACCAAGAAACTCATAAGGGTACATGCCTAAAACCAATTGGGTAGCTAGCCTGGGAGCGGACAGAAACCCAGAGTCGGTATAAGGGTACCTGCATGAGATGTTAGTATCACACAATCATGCATATAACAGGCAGTAACTAGACTGTCTATATAGTGTGTGAAGCCCGAAGGCTGTATGTAAGCCCATAAGGGCTGAAGTAAGCCCGGGGTCTAAGCGCACCCTCAGTAGCTACCACGAAACCCACAAGGGTGCAAGGTCTAGACCGATTGGGTAGCCATCCTAGGAGTGGACAGAAACCTTGAAGGCTATACATGGGTAGCTGCATGGGTAGTACCAACACGTGCACAAATATCATATCATTTACACTATTACAAGCATTCGAACACAGGATACAGCATATGACACCGGTATACATATACTGAAAATCACCTAGAGGGGGGGGGTGAATAGGTGATAATGCTAATCAAGGGCCAAATTAAAAATATGAAGCAATGAGCAACAAATATAGAGATGAATGCAAGTGAATGATGCAAGTCACAATCAATAGCAAGAAGTAATAGCAAGTAAAGTAAACCAATCGCAAACACAAGGATATGTTATCGAGGTTCGAGCACCCAGCTCTACTCCCCGCCTTCCCCAGAAGGATTCTAGCTACTTTCACTATCACAAAGATCAATTACAAATGGAGTACCCAACTCCTACAATTTCAGCACAATACAATTTCTAAGTAATCAAAAGATCACAAACTCTCTCTTTCAAATATCTCTTCCCTTACAAAGGTCCTTAGAGAATATTGAGAAGGAATGAAGCTCTTGTGTAAGTGAAGAAAGAAAATCAAATTCAGAGAGTATATCAAGAACACTTCTGAAAATGAATGAGAAATATCAGCACAAAAACAAGAAACAAGCTCTTTTGTAATATCCCAAACTTTTGAATTTTCTCTTGAATAAATGTTGTAAAGAAACTCTCCCCAAACACCCCTATTTATAGGAGAGGGCTAGGGTTTAGGTTTAGGAATTAATTACTGAAGATTAGGAAGTAATTAGTTCCAAATATACCCTCCAACGGATATTTAATTTCAAAAATCAAGTTAAAACAGAATTAAAAATATGCCCGTTTACTGTTCAACGGCCATATCGGTCGACTGGCCCGGTCGACCGATAGTTCAAAAATTTGACCGTTATGAACTATCGGTCGACTGGTACAGTCGACTGCTCCTGACTGAGACTTTGAAAAATAACCGGTCGACTAACGGTAGCCAGCCGGTCGACCGAAAAGCTAAAGGTTGAACTATCGGTCGAAGGCCGGTAGCCCACCGGTCGACTGGTCAGATCCAGAGAGCAAACTAAAAACTTCGGTCGACTACCGGTAGCCTACCGGTCGACTGACAGACGTGCACACAGATACGTGCACTCTGCCAGAACTCCGGTCGACTGGTGGTATATAGCCGGTCGACCGGCTCAGGACAAAAATTGAAATACAAAGGGAATTTTGAGAGGAAAAATATTTTGATCAAAACTATTTTGAACATGAAATCAATATACAACATAAAAACAGATTTGTAGGAAGAAGAATTAGTGTTAAAATATTTTTGTATATTTTATAGGAAATAAACTTGGAAAAGGCATACGCGTGAAAACGTGTGTGTTTGAGCTTCAAACCTACTCTCTATTCTTTAACATGCTATAAAGCTATAAAATAAATCCTAAGGACCTCTGAAGCAATCTTTGAGCCATCCAATGCCTTGCAATTGCCTTCTCTTCTATGATCCTTCCTTGATGTGCAATTTGCCTTCATTGCTATGTGGAACTTAGAAGTTTTTGCAAAAGCGAAGCGAATGAGCTCTAAACATGGTACAAAACCTGAAATTCATCTAGATCAAAACATTAGTACCAAATAGCACTTATTTGGTTTGTTATCATCAAAACACAAAACAATGGAGAGTGTAACCTCTTGGGCCAACAATCTCCCCCTTTTTGATGATGACAAAACAAATAGGCTATTTACAAAAATATGGGGAGGAGAAAACTCCCCCTCAAATTATGCTATATTTAAACATTATAAATATGCTCTAAATACCAATAATTGAAATGATAAAAAGAAATGATGCACCAAATACAATACAAATGAAACCTTAAAATTTGTACTTGATACCAAAAAACCAAAAATCAAAAATTTGCTCCTTGATACCAATTTATACCAAAATCATAGAGATTAAAAAAAAATATAAAAACTCATAAAAATATAAAACTCATAAGACTCATAAAAATATAAAAACTCATAAAAATATAAAAACTCATAAAACTCATAAATTCATATGGAACCAAGACCAAATGAACTTATTTTTGTACATGTAACTTATTCTCCCCCTTTTTGTCATACATCAAAAAGGGTTATGAAAAACATGTTTAATCAATAATACACATATTTAATTCTCCACAAATAAACGAAAATCTAGCAAAATCAAGTGGTTTTGTGAAAATATCGGCTAGTTGAAAATTGGTGGAAACATAATCAATATCAATATCACCTTTCTCAAAATGATCTCTAAGAAAGTGATATCTAATCTCAATGTGCTTGGTCTTACTATGTTGATTTGCATTTTAGTTAAATGAATAGTACTAGTATTATCACAAAATATTTTAATATTTTTATAATGCAAATCATAATCAAGGAGAGTATGTTTCATCCAAAG
Source organism: Agave tequilana (assembly GCA_038442645.1). Classification (NCBI taxonomy): domain Eukaryota; kingdom Viridiplantae; phylum Streptophyta; class Magnoliopsida; order Asparagales; family Asparagaceae; genus Agave; species Agave tequilana. The sequence continues at coordinate 143,968 of JAVJIF010007796.1, read as the reverse complement.
GACTTGTGCACAACAAGCCCCCGCGGCAACATACTCCGCCTCGGCGGTTGATAGAGCTACGGAATTTTGCTTCCTAGAGGACCATGAAACAGACAATTACCGAGAAATTGACATGTCCCACTAGTACTCTTTCTATCTACTCTACAACCCGCATAGTCGGCGTCCGAATAACTAGTCATAGAAAAATCTATAGTTTTCGGATACCAAAGACCTAATCCAATCGTTCCCTTAACATATCGAATAATGCGTTTTACGGCAATTAAATGAGATTCTTTGGGACACGATTGAAATCTAGCACAAAGACACACACTAAACATGATATCCGGCCTACTTGCCGTTAAATATAAAAGACTACCTATCATGCTTCTAAACAATTTAATATCAACATTTTTACCTTGTTCGTCCTTATCAAGCTTGGTTGTATTTGCCATGGGAGTGTTGCAAGTTTTAGCGTCTTCAAGTCCAAACCTCTTCACGAGTTCCTTTGCATATTTGGCTTGGCTAATGAAGTTCCCATCTTGCAATTGCTTGACTTGGAGTCCAAGGAAGAAATTGAGTTCACCCATGGAGGACATTTCAAATTCTTGTTGCATTACCTTTTCAAAATCCTTGCATAAAACTTCATTAGTAGAACCGAAAATTATATCATCAACATAAATTTGGACAATCAAAATATCATTATCAACATGCTTAGTGAATAGAGTAGTGTCTACTTTGCCTTTAATAAAATTGTTTGAAATTAGAAAGCTTGAAAGCCTTTCATACCAAGCTCTTGGAGCTTGTTTCAAACCATATAAAGCCTTATCGAGTTTGAAAACAAAATCGGGATGAACATGATCAACAAAACCGGGAGGTTGAGCAACAAAAACTTCTTCATTTAGAAATCCATTTAAAAATGCACTTTTTACATCCATTTGAAAAAGTTTGAAATTTTTAAAAGATGCATAAGCTAGTGTTATCCGTATGGCTTCAAGCCGTGCTACGGGTGCAAAGGATTCCTCAAAGTCGATTCCCTCAACTTGAGTGTATCCTTGGGCCACTAACCTAGCTTTATTCCTAATGACATTTCCGGACTCATCCAACTTATTCCTAAAGATCCACTTAGTACCAATTATTGGTCTATCGTGGGGCTTAGGAACAAGGTGCCAAACTTGGTTGCGCTCAAATTGATTGAGTTCCTCTTACATGGCAAGCAACCAATATGGGTCCGTCTCGGCTTCGAGAATGCCTTTGGGTTCAAAATGAGAAATGAAAGCAAAGTTACCACATAGGTCATGGAGTTTGGAGCGCGTTGTGACTCCTTTGGAGGCATCACCCAAGATGAGCTCCTTTGGATGATTTGTAGCATATCTCCAAGCTTTGGGAAGTGGTTGCGCACTTTCCTCATTATCCTTTTGAACTTCACCTAAAGGTTCTTGCTTTTCTTCTTGCGCGGGTGAGTCCTTCAAGGATAGTTTCTCCAAGCTTTCACCTAATGGTTCAAACTCTACAACATTCTCAACACACACATTAGATTCTTCAAACTTAACATGCATGGTTTCTTCAATAGTAAGTGAAGATCTAATGAAAACTCTATATGCTTTGCTAGTAGAGGAATATCCTACAAAGATAGCCTCATAAGCTTTAGCATCAAATTTACCCAAATTCTCTTTAGTGTTCAAAACAAAACATTTGCATCCAAAAACTTTGAAATAGGAAACATTTGGTTTTCTAAAATGATACATTTCAAAAGAAGTTTTCGAAGAATTTTTGCATAAATAAATACGATTCGATATATAGCATGCGGTGTTTACGGCCTCGGCCCATAAATATTGAGGGAGGTCGTATTCACTTATCATTGTCCTAGCCATCTCTTGAAGTGTTCTATTTTTCCTTTCTACAACTCCATTTTGTTGTGGAGTTCTAGGACAAGACATTTCATGCTTAATTCCCTTTTCATCACAATAAGTCATGAAGAGTTGGTTAACAAACTCACCACCTCTATCACTCCTTATTCTCAAAATCGGAAAACCTTTCTCTTTTTCAACTCTTTTTCTAAAAATCTTAAAGTGAGAAAAAGTTTGATCTTTATTTTGCAAAAAGAAAACCCAAGTAAATCGAGAGAAATCATCAACTAAAACAAATGCAAATCTACTTCCATTTAAGCTTTTAGTTTTAGTTGGTCCAAATAAATCCATATGAATTAATTCTAGAGGTCTAGTTGACATGATATCCTTGATTGGTTTAAAGGAAGACTTGGTTTGTTTCCCAAGTTGGCACGCACTACAAATGCGGTCTTTCTCAAAACTCAAGCAAGGAATACCCTTCACCAATTCCTTTGAATTAATTCTAGAAATATGTTCAAAAGATGCATGTCCTAATCTTCTATGCCAAAGCCATGAATTTTCATCAAAAGCATTTAAACACTTAGTAGAACACTCTACATTAAGCATGTCAATAATATAAACATTGTCATCACGAAAACCGGTCAAAATACAATCATTCGATTTAATATCAAAAATCTTACAAGAAGTATCATCAAAAACAACTTTAAGACCACGATCACAAAATTGACTAATACTAAGTAAATTATGCTTCAAACCATCAACTAAAACAACATTCTTTATAATAGGAGATGAACCAACTTGAATGTTACCTATACCAATTATCTTGCCTTTGGAATCATCCCCGAAGGTGACGGAGCCACCTTCCATGTACCTTGATAGGGTGTGAAGTTGTTGATATCCCATGTCATGTGCCTTGAACAACCACTATCAAGGTACCACCGCTCCCTACGTCTTGGAGCCTTGGTGTGTACCTACATCAAACATTTTAGGACTTGATTTTGGTACCCACATTTTCTTGGGTCCATGAGGGTTAGAACCATTAACCCAAACAAGATTATTTGAGCTATGCAATTTATCATAACAAAATTTAGCTAAATGTCCATTTTTGCCACAATATGTACATCTATAAACTCTACCATATTTAAATGCATAATGGGTGTGTGTTTTGTGAGCATTGGCATTGTGAGCATGAAAAGATTTAGCATGAGAAGCATTAGAAGTATGAGCATGTGGAATCTTATCATGAGAAACTTTAGCATGAGATGTATGCTTTTTGGAAAATTTTTCTTCAAGTTTCTTTGTATTAAAAGCACAATCTTTTAAAACTTTTTCAAAATCACTCATTTTAGCTTTAAAAGAAGAAATTTCATTATTATCAACAATAGGGGTTTTACCCTTACAAGAAATCTTATAAGAATGAAATTCATTTTGAATGCAAATAAGATTAGAAGAAAGATCCTCTTTTTCTTGTGAAATCAAAGCAAGTTGAGATTTAAGAAAAGCAACTTCCTTTTGTAGTTTAAAACACTCCATTTTCTTGTTATCATAAGTTTCGGAAAGTTCTACAAAAGCATGCACTAGAACTTCCTTACTTAAATCATCATCATTATCATCTATAGATTCAAGAGTTTGAGGGGTTACCTTGGGTGTGTTTGCCATGAAACACATGTTTGCGGTGTCCGCCTTTTCTTCATCTTCGGACTCGCTTTCCGAATCCCAAGTGGCCTTGTAAGCCTTCTTTTCGTCTTGCTTTCTTGGCTTGAAGGAGGAAGTCATTTTCTTCTTGAATTCCGGGCAATCGGCCATGATGTGTCCGGGCTTGCGGCAATTGTAGCAAATGATCTTTCGCTCCTCTTTACCTTCAAACTTTCTCCGGAAATTTTGCTTGTTCTTCCGGTACATCCTCTTGATGTTGCGCACGAGGAGGGAGAGCTCCTCATCTTCTTCTTCATCTTCATCTTCGTCTTCAATGGTGGAGGAAGAAGACTTGAAAGCGATAGACTTCTTCTTTGTTGGAGCCGCCTCTTCTCTTGCTTTCTTCTCCATCTCATAGGTTTTGAGGTTTCCTATGAGACTTATGATGTCCATCTCGTCTTTGTCGTTCAATTCCTTCAAGGTAGTAGACTTGATCTCCCAAGATGGAGGAAGAGCCCGTATCACCTTGCGTACCTTTTGGTCGTTGGAGATGATGTCACCTAATGAAGAAAGACCATTAGTGATTTTTGTGAAACGAGTAATCATGCAATCAATTGTTTCATCATCTAGCATCTTAAATGATTCATATTGAGACCGCAAGAGATCTACTTTGGCTCTCTTGACTTGTGAGGTCCCTTCATGCGTGACCAATAAGTGTTGCCACATCTCATAGGCGGATTGGCAATGAATAACACGTGTAAGGTCATCCTCATTCAAGGCGGTAAGAAGGGAGTTTTGGGCTTTTGAGTTAGCCTCATACATCTTAAAGTCAAGGTCGGTCCAAGTGCCCTCATCACCATCGGGTGCCTCATAGGGTTTGGTCAAGGATTTGGCAACTAAGCTACCTAGTGATTGCAAAAATATAGTCATCCTAACCTTCCAAATAGGGAAATTAAGGCCATCAAATTTAGGTGGGGATTTAATGTTGTCGGCCATGTTTACTAGTGTATGAATGGATGAATGAAATGTTGATTAGCAATATTTTAGGATCTCTCTAAGGATGTTAAGCCAAACCTAGAGTCCAAGCTCTGATACCATTGAAAATCACCTAGAGGGGGGGGTGAATAGGTGATAATGCTAATCAAGGGCCAAATTAAAAATATGAAGCAATGAGCAACAAATATAGAGATGAATGCAAGTGAATGATGCAAGTCACAATCAATAGCAAGAAGTAATAGCAAGTAAAGTAAACCAATCGCAAACACAAGGATATGTTATCGAGGTTCGAGCACCCAGCTCTACTCCCCGCCTTCCCCAGAAGGATTCTAGCTACTTTCACTATCACAAAGATCAATTACAAATGGAGTACCCAACTCCTACAATTTCAGCACAATACAATTTCTAAGTAATCAAAAGATCACAAACTCTCTCTTTCAAATATCTCTTCCCTTACAAAGGTCCTTAGAGAATATTGAGAAGGAATGAAGCTCTTGTGTAAGTGAAGAAAGAAAATCAAATTCAGAGAGTATATCAAGAACACTTCTGAAAATGAATGAGAAATATCAGCACAAAAACAAGAAACAAGCTCTTTTGTAATATCCCAAACTTTTGAATTTTCTCTTGAATAATGTTGTAAAGAAACTCTCCCCAAACACCCCTATTTATAGGAGAGGGCTAGGGTTTAGGTTTAGGAATTAATTACTGAAGATTAGGAAGTAATTAGTTCCAAATATACCCTCCAACGGATATTTAATTTCAAAAATCAAGTTAAAACAGAATTAAAAATATGCCCGTTTACTGTTCAACGGCCATATCGGTCGACTGGCCCGGTCGACCGATAGTTCAAAAATTTGACCGTTATGAACTATCGGTCGACTGGTACAGTCGACTGCTCCTGACTGAGACTTTGAAAAATAACCGGTCGACTAACGGTAGCCAGCCGGTCGACCGAAAAGCTAAAGGTTGAACTATCGGTCGAAGGCCGGTAGCCCACCGGTCGACTGGTCGATCCAAAGAGCAAACTAAAAACTTCGGTCGACTACCGGTAGCCTACCGGTCGACTGACAGACGTGCACACGGATACGTGCACTCTGCCAGAACTCCGGTCGACTGGTGGTATATAGCCGGTCGACCGGCTCAGGACAAAAATTGAAATACAAAGGGAATTTTGAGAGGAAAAATATTTTGATCAAAACTATTTTGAACATGAAATCAATATACAACATAAAAACAGATTTGTAGGAAGAAGAATTAGTGTTAAAATATTTTTGTATATTTTATAGGAAATAAACTTGGAAAAGGCATACGCGTGAAAACGTGTGTGTTTGAGCTTCAAACCTACTCTCTATTCTTTAACATGCTATAAAGCTATAAAATAAATCCTAAGGACCTCTGAAGCAATCTTTGAGCCATCCAATGCCTTGCAATTGCCTTCTCTTCTATGATCCTTCCTTGATGTGCAATTTGCCTTCATTGCTATGTGGAACTTAGAAGTTTTTGCAAAAGCGAAGCGAATGAGCTCTAAACATGGTACAAAACCTGAAATTCATCTAGATCAAAACATTAGTACCAAATAGCACTTATTTGGTTTGTTATCATCAAAACACAAAACAATGGAGAGTGTAACCTCTTGGGCCAACATATACAACCTGGTACAATTATACATGACCACATACACAAATACTTCACAAATTCAAATACAGTACAAGCTCGATGATGCGAGGAAAAACACTCTCCTAAATACAAACACAATAAAAATGTCGGGAACTCCGTAAAGCTACACACGTGAACTCAGTAGCAGGGAAACACCGAAGCGAGAAGTGGAGGAAGGGCTTGGCCCCTTGATGGCCACCGACCTTGGGGAGGCACGCAAGCTCCCTAGTGAAGCTAAGGGGGTGGCCGGCCTTGGGGAGGGGGGAGAGGGAGAGTAGGAAAGGAGGTGGTGTTGGTGGTTGTTTGTCAGTGGTGGAGATGGTGGAATTGGATTTTGATGGAGAAGGAAAATGGAAAGTGATGAAGAAGATGTTGATGGTGATGTTGTAGGTTGAGGTGGTGATGATAATGGTGGTGTTATAGTGGTGAGTGTGAATATGGTGGTGATAGAAAGAGAAGTATAGGAGGTGGTGATGAAGAAAGGATTGTAGTGGTGGTGGAAGTTAATGTTGAAGTTGATGGTAGAGTTGTCGCCGGAATAGTTGCCGGAATGGTCACCGGAGGGGTTGCCATTGAAGAGGAGCCTGGCCCCTATCCAAGCATGGTGGCCAGCCTAGGAGTAGGTGGTGGGATGGTGGTAAAGGAGATGGTGGTTTATATGGTGGAGTTTTGGAGTTGTGGTGGAATAAATGGAGATGGAGGAGAAAGAAGATGATGATAGGGAGTTAGAGAAGTTGTAATTGTTGTGGTTGTGGTAGAGATGAAGGAGGAGTTGGTGATGATTAGGGTTTTGATGGAGAAATGAAAAGGGAAGAAGAAGGAAAGGGGTTGTATTTGGAGTTGGAGTTAAAGGAGAAAAGAAAGGGATTAGGGTTAGGATTTTTTTGGTGTAAAGTGATGGGAGAGGAGTTATGGCTGTCCATAGGTGATGGGAAGGGTGTGATGAGTGAGTTAGGATATTTTAAAGGAGATATTTTGGCAGAGATTGTAGAATGTAGTAGAAGAATGAGAAGGTTTCAGAATATGGTGGAAGGAAAAGGAAGGAAGGAAAAAAGGAAAAGAAAAAAGGGAAAAAAGAAAAATATGATTGGTGGAGAAATTAAAAATAATCAGATTAGTGGATTCCCCGGACTCGGTCGCGGATGCGGAAAATTTTCGGAAAAATACCGGAATTGCCCGAAATTCAAGTATCTCGAAATGATCTGCAAAAAATCTTAAAAATCAAGAATATTATTTAAGAATCATAGTGAAATCTGTTTCAAGAAATTGCTTACGGTTTTCAAATTAAAAAATCTTAGAATCGACCACCAATACCGGTCGATACCAAATTCTGGTCGAAATCTGCTAAATTCTGAAAATCTCCAAAAAAAAGGGATTAAGATAGTAAGTATTATTCTAAGAAAATATGTAAAAACAATTTCTTGAAATTCAACTTCATTTGTAAACTAAAAAAATCTGGGAATAAACCAACGGTACTGATTAATCCCGATTTTTAGGATTTTTATAAGATAATTTAGAAAATAATTTGAAAAATCATCAAAATTCTAAAATATTAGAAAATAGTGTTTGAAATTGAAATCGGTCAATCTGAATACTAGAAAGACCAAATCGAGCAATACACTATGATCGGGTCCTCGGTTCAGATTAGGGCTGATTCTGAGTCCACGAATCCAGATCCAAAGCAAAATAATCACATAAATAATCATAAAATAAATAAATACAGAAATCGAATCAAAGAATATGATCAAAAAATTAGAATACATATCTAAGTACGTATTTCGGAAACGAGGTGTTACAGTTGAAAACTCTTAACACTGACTTTATCAGGCATAAAACCCCTAATAGTCATAAGAATAATGTGCTTCATGACCATTAGACACATTCTGTTAGACCTCTCCTACTTATCATAATTTACATTTTCTTTAACAAAATTTTTATTTGTGATAGTAGGGGTCCATCAGTCTTTAAGGTGTAGTCTAGGTCTATGAATTCAAGAACGATTTTTTACGTGGTCTTACCACTTTTTAAAGTTTGTACCATTCAATTTAGACTACATAAGTATACAATTTCTCATCAAGTTAACATAAACATTGCATTTAATGAAATTCTACTATAATAGCCGTAAAAAATTGAATTTTAGAAAGCACAACCAGTTTAACTGATAGAACTGCCAGCCAAACTTTCAGTCTATATGCCAATACTGTATTGGCCCAATATAGATACCCTAAAGTCTAAGTCCTAAGTAAGAGAACAACTTTCCTTTGGGCGGACTGCCCCTTTATAGGATTGTTCCTAAAGTTTAAGTTATCTATATCGACCATATTATATATGTAATGACCCAGCCATAATGTCAACCTTTTTTTGGGCCGATTTTCACAGCATGGCCACACAAATCTACACATCTCGATTCTTGTTTCGCTGGCAGACTAATTGATGAGGGTAATACAATATGGGCCTATAGTGTGGCAACCTTTCTTTGGGCCGATTAACATACACCAAGATTCTCCCACTTGCATTATCCACATCAAGTATTTGACGACGTACATAATTCGGTCAAACAATAGTCTTTCTTTGGGCTGACTATTGTCCGCATGAATTATATACACAAATAAATAAGCTCTTTTATAAATTCTTTAATTTGAACATGTGTTTATCTTTATCTATGTGATATCAACTGTAGTAATCATCAAAATTCATTATGCTAGAATAATATAAGCAATATAATAAATATTGAGGAAGTGGAAGCATATAAGGATATATACAACCATGTTAAACAAACACTTTAATATCTTATTTATATCAACTAACAATTATTTTCTCATGTATAGTGCCTGCAATATTATAGTGCTCATTAAGAGCTTTGAAACGGCTATTTGCACGCCCAAAATAGAGGTCGGATGAGCTCATAACGACTAGTTGAAGTTTCTATTGTGCAGTGCTTATCAGGTCTGGATCAGACCCGACCCGCAAATGGTTAACTTATGGTTTTCTTTTTCATTGGTCAGATTTAATAAACTGAATAAAAACCAATTAGCTCAATGTGAGATTAATTGGAATAATGTCTCTTTATTTGATTAGAATTATAATCCAAAATTTCCTTAACAGACTAGAATTCTATCTCAATCCTAAAATCCAGATCAATTTCAATAATCCTAATTAAAATTTAATATGGGATTAATTAGAATTGATTTTTCTTATTAGATTAAAATTTTATCTCTAAATTTTCTAATCCTAATTAATCTCATAATCTTACTTAATTAAGAAAACCCAAAATTAATTAACTTTTTTTCTTTACTGCCACCGGCCCATGGTGGCCGGCGGCTCGCACATGGGCCGGCGACTCGCGGTCTGCATGTGCGCATGCATAAAGATGTGCATGCATGCTTTTATGCATTGCCTAGCTACTGCAGCATTGCATGCCTGCATGCATTGCCAAGCTACATGCCTTTATGCATTGCATGCCTCTATGCATGTGTCACGGGCGGATTTTTTTGACTTCGAATCACTCAAACCCGCGCGACACTTAACTCGCTCTTTCTCTTAAAAGCGAAGCTAAGTCATCCTAACCCTCACACTCACTCAAGAGAGAGAACACTTGGAGAAGAAGTGGAAGCCTGTATTGCTTACTCTTACTTCCCTTGATTACAAATGAGCACCCTTGGCCCCTATTTATAGGCAAGGGTTTGTATAAGAATTTTCTAGAATTGGAGGCTTCTAGAATATCTAGAAGCTCCCATATATTCATCCCTAAATATCTTATTCTAGAATCCTCTAGGAATCTTCTATGGAATATCCCTCTAGGGAATATCCCTCTAGGAATCTTCTATGGAATATCCCTCTAGGAGAATCTTCTAGGGAATATCTCTCTTTACATGGTATTTATAATATTACCCTAGAAGACTCTAGAACCACTCTACCACATGGGATGAGCCCAAATGAGCCCAAGTGCATCAAGATGGAGCTGTTCGTGACATTCTCCCCCACCTATCCGAGCAATGCCCTCATCGCTCAATTTTCTCCCGATGGAACTGCTCGATCAAGTCCTCGAACTGCCAAAGAGCTCGTGTTGGTTCCCAACTTTCTCTCGCTATCTGGCAATCCTTTTCACTTCATAAAGTATTCCAATCTCGGGTGGTTGTTCGCTTCACGAACTGTCCTGTCCGCTATGATCTTCTCTGCTTCCTTGTCGAACACCATGCGAATTCCTGCTGGTGCTCGACTGGATTTCTCACGATCCGGATCTTTCGCGTCCTTATGGTAAGGCTTTAACATGCTCACATGAAAGACCGGATGATACTTCACCGTTGGGGAAGTTGTACCCTGTAGGCTACACTCCCCACTCTTTTCTCAATAGGAAATGAGCCTTCGTACTTTCTTATCAAGCTCTTGTGTAGCCCCTTGTGACGATCCAAAGTAGAAAACTTGACAAGGACTAGGTCACTAACCTGATATTCCATATGCCTCCTCTTCTTGTCAGCCCATTTCTTCATCCTCTTGGCCGCATTGTTTAGACACGAACGCGCCAACTTGTTCTGCTCTGGCCACCCCTTGGCAAATTTATAGGAAACCGGGCTACTTCCCTTGTAGCATGTAGCAATGGAGTTAGGAGTAAGCGGCTGCTGTCTAGTGACGATCTCGAATGGACTCTTTTCGGTAGACTCACTCCTCTGTAGGTTGTAGGAGAATTGGGTTATGTTCAGAAGCTTCGCCCAATCCTGCTGGTTAGCACTCACATAGTGCCTCAGATACACCTCCAAACAAGCCATTCACCCGCTTTGTCGGCCATCCGTCTGACGGTGGAAGCTAGTGGAGAAGTTCAAGTCTGACCCCATGAGCTTGAAGAACTCCGTCCAGAACCTGCCTGTGAAGTGGCCATCTCGATCACTCACGATCGTCTTAGGCAAACCCCAATACTTTACTACATGCTTCAGGAATAGCGGGGCTGCTACCTCAGCTGGACACTTGGCTGGGATTGGAATGAAGATGCCATACTTTGAAAACCGGTCGACCACCACCATAATAATGTTGCACCCCTCGGACTTGGGTAAGCCCATAATGAAATCCATGGAGATGCTTTCCCAAGGTCGCTCTGGAATCGATAGTGGTTCCAGCAATCCAGCCGGTACCCTATGCTCTGTATTGTCTTGTTGGCACACAAGACAAGTCTTCACATAGGCCTTAACATCATCCCTCATGCGAGGCCAATAATAATTTTCTTCTGCAAGGGCTAGAGTACGGTGCACACCTGGATGTCCCGCCCACTGCGAGTCATGGCACTCCTTGAGAAGCTCCCTCCTCAGGTTCCCGAACAGCGGCACGTACAACCTCTTCCCCTTTGTATAAAGCAGACCTCCTTCTAGCCAGAACCTCCGAGTCTTGCCCTCCTTAGTATACTCCATCATGTTCTTGGTCGTAGGGTCATGAGCCAAGCCTTCTTTAACGCGGTCGAGTAAGGAGCTCTGAGGATGACTCAGCATAGCGACAAACTCAGCCTTTCGACTTAGTACATCTGCTACTAAGTTGATTCTTCCTGGCTTGTACTTGAGCACATAGTTGAAATCGGCTAGGAAGTCTTGCCCTCGCGCCTGCTTGGGAGACAACTTCTTTTGGGTTTGGAAGTAGCTGGTGGCCACATTGTCCGTCTTCACCACGAACCTCGAGCCAAGTAAGCAGTGTCTCCATACTCGAAGACAGTGAACCACATCTGTCAACTCCTTCTCTTGTACGGTATACCGCCTCTCGGTATCATTGAGCTTCCGACTCTCATAGGCCACAAGGTGTCCTTCTTATATTAACACCCCTCCAATCGATAAGCCACTCGCGTCGATGTGCACTTCATACAGCTTGCTGAAGTCGGTAGTGCGAGAACTGGCTATTTTGTCACAACTCTCTTCAAGGCCTCGAACGCCCCCTGACACTTGGAACTCCAATCACAAGCCTGATTCTTCTTCAGCAAGTCGGTGAGTGGAGCAGCCATCGCTGAATAGCTCTTAAAGAACCTCCGGTAGTAGTTTACCAAGCCAAGGAAAGATCGCAGCTCCGTCACCTTGGTGGGAGGTTCCCACTCTAATATGACCAGAATTTTGGCTTGATCCATCCAAATCTTGCCTCTTCCAATGGTGTGGCCGAGGAACATCACTTCCTCTTGTGCCAAAGAGAGCACTTCTCCCTTTTCACATAAAGCTCGTTACTTCTGAGGGCCTGGAACACTTTCCTCAAGTGCTTCACATGCTCGTCCATGGTTTGGCTATACACCACAATATCGTCCAGTAGACTACCACAAAATGGTCCAAGAAGGGCTCTAACACCTTATTCATCAGAGTGCAGAATGTGGCCGGTGCATTGGTGAGACCAAATGACATAACTAGGAACTCGTACGATCCGTACCTGATCACGCACGTGGTCTTTGATTCATCTCCTTCCATAATCTACACTTGATAATACCCCAAGCGTAAGTCAAGCTTGGTAAAGTATCTTGCTTGACCCAACCTATCGAACAAGTCCGCTATCAGAGGAATAAGGTACTTGTTTTTCACCGTGATCTTGTTTAGCGCTCGGTAGTTGATGCAAAGCCGCAACGAACCATCATGCTTTTTCTGGAAGAGCACTGGTGCACCATAGGGAGCCTTCGACGGACGAATATATCAGGCATTCAATAACTCCATCAACTGCTTCCGAAGTTTCTCCAGTTCCGGTGGCGCCATCCGATAAGAACCCATGGCCGGAGGTCGAGTTCCTGACTCGAGTTTGATTTTGTGGTCCACCTCCCTCCTAGGTGGAAGCTTGCTTGGCAGCTTGGCGGGCATGATGTCTTGGTACTCTTCCAAGGCGCCTCGAATCTCCTTGGGCACGTCCTCTGCTGCTTTGAGCCTTCCTTCACCTTAATGTAGCAAGAAAGGTCGGCTCATGTCGCCGAACTCCCTTGGATATCTGCAATCCCGAGAGCATTTTGGATGATACATTCTCCCGCTTGATCTGAACTATGCACGCCTTCCCCTCACGGATGCACATAGTGTTGGTGTAGGGAACCAACACGGTCTTCACCTTATCCAGGAACTCTAAGCCAAGCACCACATCGAAGTCGTTCATAGTGATGATTGTCAGGTTCTCCTGGCCATGCCACTCCCCTATGCTCACATCCACCTTGTGAGCTACGCCATCGATAAGAGTTGGGATAGAGTTGACGGCCTTAATGGTGCCTCCTCCCTTAGAGATCTTAAGGCCCAGCTTGCTAGCAACATCACTTGAAACAAGAAGATGAGAAGCACCACCATCTAAAAGGGCCTTGAAGGACTTACCGGAGATGGTTGTCTCGACGAACATTGCCCCTCGAGGCCTTTCATCCACCTTTGCCTTGATTACATTGAGGAGACGAAGTGAGTGGAGCCTACTCTCTTCCGGTTGCTTCTCTTCTTCCCTTTGGACAAGAGCAGCGAGATTAGCCCTCTTGGGATAGTCCATGGCTTTATGGGGATCTTCGCAAAAGTAGCATGCTAACTTCTTCGGACGATCGCCTCCTCCATTGGTATTGCCGTAGAACTTTCCCTTCTCAAATACCGGCTTAGGTGGGAACTCCTTAGATGGTTTCTCCTTTTCTCCCCGACCTTTAGTAGGCTTGCCCCTCTTGTCTTTTGGTTTGGATGAATCTCCTATCTTCTTTAACTCGATAAGAGACTCGGCCACTTACATGGTTTGGGCAACGGTCTGGACCCTTCGTCTTTATAGTTCCATCTTGGCCCACCCAGCGAGGCCATCCATGAACGAGAATAGAGAGTCCTTCTCGCCCATGTCGGGGATCTCCAGCAGCAACTCTGAAAATTCTTTTATATATTCACAAATGGAACCTTTTTGAGTAAGGCGTCGGAGTTTACCTCGGGCCTCGTTGTAGCACCCCGTTCCCGGAATACGTACCCAGATACGTGTCCCAATTTTTTTCGACTGTATTGCTCAATTTTCTTCTTGTATGTGTTCGTGGGTTGTGATTACTTATGTTATAGAGCATCGGATCTAGATTCTCAGACCTAGAGTAAGCCCTGACTCGGACCGGGAATCCGATACCAGCCAGTAGCCCGATTTGACTATTCTGGTAGATTGATTTGACCAATTTCAGTTTCAGACACTGTTTTCTAATATTTTAGATTTTTCATGATTTTCTGAAATTTTTCAGAATTTTTCTACAAAATCTCCAAAACCGGTGTCGGTCGGCATCGCTCACTGATTCCCGAATTTTTAGTTTTCAAACGGGATTGAATTTTCAGAAACAGCCGACTGATTCCCGAATTTTAAGTTTTCAAACGGGATTGAATTTTCAGAAACAGCTTTCACATTACTTCACATTTTCTATCTAAAAATATTTTTTGAGATTTTTCTAAATTTATCAAAATTTGACCGATTCTGGTGTCGGCCGGTATCGCCGGAAGATTCTAAGATTTTTAATTTGAAAACTACATTGAATTTCTTGAATCTGATTTCATCGAGTATCTTAGAAGAATATTTTCTATTTTTGAGAATTTTTCGGGACGATTCTGAAACAGTCAAATTTTCGCCTTATTAAAATAATAATATTTATTACCGGTCTTATCTTTCGTACTTTTTCCTTCCCTACTCCAATACTTTATACTTCCAAAATTATAATAAATAAATTATTTAATAATAAAAATTTTAAACTATTTTATTTTATTTTCTTATTAATTTTTTTCTTTTTCTTTACTTTCTTTCTTTTATTCTTTTCTTTTCTTCTCCTTCACTCCACCTCCCATCCCCTGCAACTCCTCCAGCGCAGTAGCAGCTGCAACTCCAGCAGCAGCAGCAAGCAATCTCCATCCCCTCCACCATCCCCATTCATCATTTCATCTACTTCCTTCTCTATTAAACCTCCCTACTTCAATTCCTTATTCATTTTCAAAAAATTCAAAATCCAACTTCATTTTCAACCCCTCAACCAACTCACGCACCCAACCCACCACCGCAGCCTCCACCATCACCACCACCGCTGGTACCGTCCTAGCCGCCGCCGTCGCACCCCCCATCACCCTACCTCCCTTCCCCACTTTCACCATCTCCAATTTCCCTCTCATTCCCTCCAATTTCAACAACCACCCATCCCACCTCTATCTTCTTCTTCTCCAAAATACACCACCTATTCCACCAAATTCTCCACTTCCACCACCCCATCACCACCTCCTCCTCCAACTCCCCAACACCACCAATCACTACCACAACCACCACCACCACCAACCATCATCACCACCTCCACCATCAAAAACCCAAACAACAACTCCCCAACTCCTCCCCTCCCCTCGGGGGCTCACGCGCACGCGCCCCTCCCCCGGCAGCAGCGTCGCCGCCGGCAGGCCGCCGGCGTGGCCAGCCGGCCGGCTGACCACCCCCTCCCCTTCTTTTTCTTTTTCCTTTCTTTCTTTCTTACTTCTTTCAACCTTTCTTTCTCTTCATTTCATTCCCTAAATAAAACCCACTTTCCCTCATTCCTAAAATACCATCCCCTCTCCCTCAAATTACCTCCCCATATTTACACCCAATACCCCTCTCCTTTTAAATCCTAATTCTTTCTAAAAACACCATATTTTCTCTCTCTCTTTCTCTCTCCTTTCTACAACTTTCTCTCTCCTCTCTCTCCTCTCTCATTCCCTCTCTAATATTTATATATATATATTTATAATTATATATTTTAATATACAACTATGAGCTAGTGGATTTCTCGTGCGGATCGCCAATTTTCCAGATTTTTAACTGGTATTTCACCCTGGTTTCAAGCGAGTGCTTTTTAATACATTTAAAAATAAACGCTTTTATATTTATAACATAGAATTGATATGTGAATATCCGAGCATCCCTAGCACTTGTTACCGTAGTTTTAATACATGATATCATACTATGCGAGTTAATATATGATGTTGTACTCGGTATTTACCCGACCCTGGACATGTTATACTTGACACGTGACATCTGACACCGACCCTAGACTTGTTATACTTGACATACGATTTATGACACCAGCACACGGTATTTACACCGGCACTTGGCATGTTACACTTGATATATGATTTATGACACCGGCACTCGGTATTTACACCGGTATTTGCCATATTTGACACCGACACTTGCCATGATATATTTGACACCGATATTTGCCATGCTATATATGACATCAGTACTTACCATGCTATATTTGACACTTGATATATGACACAGGTATTTGCCATGCTATACCTGACCCTGATATATGACACTGGTACTTGACATATGCTATCACCTGGTCCTAGCACACATTGACCTGACATCGTGACCCTTGACCGGACACTACCACCCCTGATACATGTATTATATGGCACCTGATATTGTGGCACCTGTATCATACTACATATTCATGACTATTACTTTACTGGGACTTGATTATTATATTGTTACCAGATATTTGGTACTCATGTACTCCTGAACTCATGTACTCCTGAACCCCTGAAAAAGGGTGACTCCTGATATTATACTCCTGGTATTATACTCCTGTTTCCGTAAGTTGGAAAATCATGGTTATACTGTATACACTTGAGGACATTATCTTTGGGCAATATATATAATAAAATACTCAACTTACACTGGGTGGGGGAAACTGATGGAAACCGGTATGATGTCATATTTATAATTTTGATATTTCTGAAGTGTCGTGTGGGGCGCGTAATGATAAGTCCCCGGAAGCAGTAGCCTAAATCTGAAGTGTCGTGTGGGGCGCATAATGATAAGTCCCCGGAAGCAGTAGCCTGAATCTGAAGTGTCGTGTGGGGCGCGTAATGATAAGTCACCAGAAGCAGTAGCTTGTACTCCTGAGCTAGTCCCGGGCAGAGACAGGACCCACTATAAATATGAGCCATCAGATCTATCAGTTTCCAAATAATAACTCGTCTTATTCATAAGTGGATGTATTTGTGCCGGTAGCACATACAAAAGCATTTGAATCGGATGAATAACATAAAACAACCAAGCAGTAATAAGGTTAGGAACGTGTGATATTTGGTCTCTCCTTTGTTCGAGTCCTGGTACTCACATATCAGACCCGGGTAAGTTCTACAGAGTGCGAACTCTAGTATAGACTATCAGTGATGTGAGGCGCTGGTAGGGAGGCGATTGAAATATCAAACGGTATTGATTATTATTATTGGATTATTAAAATGCAACACATTTATATTCTCCAGTTACAGTATTATGCTCTAAATTGACACCCTGTTTTATAACACATGACTGTTTTCCATTATGTTTGCAAAGGGGGAAAACTTACAAAAAAGAGTTTGAGGAGCTAAATTACAAGTATTCTTAAAAAGATTACAAGTAGATCTCCTCAGAGATTCTGGGGAAGTGTGCCGATAGGAGTCTGGTCAGTGCGCGACCACTTTGTCCCTTTGACGATGCGAGCGATGAGATTCCCTTCTCGCCTGGTTCCGGGAATCAGAGAATAGAGGATTGGTAGAACCCTCTTGCTACTTCTCAAAACCGCCTTCTGTGAGGAATTTCTTCTCGCCTGGTTCCGGAGATTCCTTGAGGAAAAGAGGTTGCTAGGGTATCACCACCCTGAAAAGAGAAGTATTTCTCTTGAAAGGTCTCTGAATTAGAGAGCGCACGGTGCGTTATGAAGAAGCCCGATTCTCCTGATCAGCAGAGGATTGATTTGGGAGCAGAAGCCCACTTTGATTGATCGCCGATCTCCGGAAGCCTTCTCCCCTTGTGCCCCTGGCGGGCTATTTATAGGGAGAGCAAGGGTATAATCGTCCCCTTGAAGATATGGAAACAGATTGAACCGAATCTGTTTGAATCTGGAAAGTAGCCTTGCTGCGAGGCTAGGATAGCTTCTGCGGAGCTAGAAAATAGGCAAGTCGGTTGATCTTTCTGATTTGTTTTGATCCTTTCCATATCGTTGGAGGATTTTCTCTGATCCTCTTACTCGTTTCAAGAGAGTCAAGAGATTGCGGCAATCACCTGCCATATTTGAATCCTAATTGGATTTGATCAGATTGGATCCGATCTCATCAGGAGATTTGATTGGTCAAAGGTTGACCATAGCAGACCAATAGCGGAGCTGCCCGCTTTGAAGCTCATAGCGGAGCTAGAGGCAACTCTTGGCGAAATCCGAAAAGAGGCTTTTCGACGAAGCTATCAGTTAGCTTCCTGGCGATGCTCTGGATGATGCTAGCCTCTCAAACGAGGCTATCTCCTTGGGCTAATGTAATGCTAAATGCTAGCATTTTAGACCTGCTGAGGTCTGTTTAGAAACAATCCGGGTTCACTGTTCTGCTTGCTGGATCAGTGGAGTCCGAACCGCTTCCTTGTCCCTTGGAGGTGGGTGGAAACTGGTCTTCAGCTTGTCTGTCCCTTGTCTTTTGTAAATGTCAACAAGTTTAGACATCGTTCGGACCAATGAGAATCTTGTCTTTTTTAAGTGTCAACAAGACCCCCTTCAAAGTTTTCGAGAGTCTGCAATAGCTCAGACTCCGAAACACTTTGAACTGCTATGATAGTATGTGGAGTATGAACGTCACCATGATGGTTGAGTTCAGCTTCGCCTTCAATCCTGCTTTGGGATGAATTCGCCGAAGAATTGCACTGGTTCGCGAGTAGCTTCGCGTCGGGGTAGCTCCGCATCTGGGCTTCCAAGAAATAAGTTCGCTTTGGAACTCTTGTTGCCTTTTCAAAGCCAACTGCCGTGGGGCGGTTACGAGGAGGATCATTCCTTCTTTCGCGCCAATCGAGGGAGATATTCTCCGGTCGCACCTTACCGAAGGAGGATATTCCCTTTATTCAAGGCGCCATAAGTGCCTTTTTTGAGGGAGACGTTTTCTCCCTTTGCACGGTTACAAGGGGAAACCGTCCCTTCCATCAAGGCGCAATAAATGCCTTGAATGCGCTCGTGCTTTCACGCTTGGGGTGGTCGCACTCAGGCCATGGGGCCTATAAATAGGACACTTGAGGTCCTCTGAAGAGAAATGTTTTGCCTTTCTTCTCTTCTCTTGGTTGTGAGAGATACTCAGATCTCTGAATTAGTGGGAAAGCCCACTCTGGTTGCTACCCGGCCAAGGACCGGTAAGTCTTAATCGTTCAACGACTTCACCGATTTTAGGGGATTCATCTCCCTTTGACAGCTGCTTCAGGGATTAGCTTCCCTTGATCTTCATCTTGCAATTGGCTGCTGCAGAGAAGGATCTCATCATAGCTTTCTGTGAAGCTATCGTCTTGATTTGTTCACTACATGTTAAGTCCGCTACGCAGGCAGGACTTGGGACTTGGTCTCTCCAAGAGTTGAGCCGGTCTTGCCATATTGGTGAATATTGAGACTGTATCTCACAAGATCAGTCTGACTTTGCCATATAGGTGAGGCTAGGACTTGGCGTTTACTGAGCTAGTCCATTAGTTGCTGTGCAGGCGGAGCTTGTCCTCTGCTGAAGTCGGATTGCTTTGCCGCCCAAGAATCTGACTTAATATCTTTGCAGCTTTTTCTGTGCTTAACTGCTAACTTGCTCCAATTTGCCTTGCAGTGAGCTATGTTTGCCAGTCTGGTAACTTGATGGAAGAAATCATAAAATTGCCTTATGCTTCCCCGGTTGAAGCTTTACTTTTAAGCAGGAGGAACAATTCGGGGCAGCAGGTGCGTGTCTCAAAGGCCGTTGGCAGCCTCTTATCCGTGATGATTCGTTCTGAGGTGAGGCTGGCTCCCGCTTTTACCGGAGATGATCCGCTTCAAGATAGTGGGCGTCGCCTGTGGGATCGCCGGCACCATTGCCGACTTTCAACTTTGGTGGCCTTTGATAGCGATCCACTTCGGGAAAGTGGGCATCGCGCCTGTTAGATCACTGGTATCACTGCCGATTCCCATTATACGTGATCTATCGTGTTGGCGGCGATAGGTTTTATTGCCAGGCTTCAACAAAAATGGCCTGGCATGATCTGCCATTTTGTGGAGAAAAAATGACCGTGTCCCTGTGGCACCATCTGTTCATATGCGAAGGGTTACGGCCTTTTGCCGGAGGAAGGCCTTTCCTGTCCCGTTGATTTGGTTAGATAAAACCGCTTGTATGCCTCAAATGATCCTGTTGGGCAACTGGATGTATTGTATGAAACACAACTTTGATGTAATATCAATGTACCCTTCCTTTTAAATCAATGAATGTTCATCTTCCGATCATCTGATTTTTTGCTTGCTTTCACTGAGAGTCTGGCCATAGCTGGGCTAAACTGTGTTGCGGAGCTAAGGACATAGTCCTTTATTCGAATGATTTTCGCGAGACTGGCATGTCCCGCGAGCAGTACCTTTTTGGAGGGCTAAGGTAAGCCTCTCGGCTAAGCCCTTGAAGGATTGTGCGAAGCCCGCACTTTGCTCCTGTGCGAAGTTAACCCTTAGTGGGTTGAACCGTCGCCCCTTGGGAAAGCGCTTCGGGCGCTGTTTCGAATTAATTCGAAACGGCGGCATGGGCCCTTTTTCGAGGCCTCAATTTAGGCACTGATTGGCCCATAAAAGCCCGATCGGGCTGAATATGGAAAGGTCTCCTTTTTTTCAGAGAACTTTTCCATCTCTTCCTCTTCTTCTTCCCTTTCGTTCAGAGATCTTTGAGGACTCTAGCAGCTCTTCAATAGCGCCTAAAAGACGAGCGGGAAAAGAAGTGGCGACTTCTGCGGCGGGGGGCGCTCCTCCGGTCATCGAGCGACCGATCGCTGGTAAGGAACTTTCCGATCTGACCCTTGGATTCCGATGCGGCTGACGAGGTGACATCGGCCTTCGGTATGACTACGATCTCTTGGTCTTCGCTTGTTTGCTGCGTCTCCTTTTTGACCTTGGTTTTGTTGCAGGTGTTCGGCCTCAAGATGCGTCGGCTTTGAAGGAGCCGGAGGATTCCCCTGGAAGGTCAGAGGGTGAGTTGAGTGCTTCGTCCACGGCGGATGTTGCCATGTTGGACGTGTTGTATGGCGACTTGCCTTCTTATCAGCCCACGTCAGCTGAAAGGCGAGAGGCTGAAGGGGCGGCAGTCCCGGAGGTATCCTCACTCCCAATCACATCACCGAGTGAGGTGCCGGCAATTTTGCCCAGTGCGGGGCTGAGGGTGATCGTGGACCCTATTTCCCCGACTTTGATTGTCGAGCCTGCTGCTCAGGAGGTGGTTGCCAGTCCTACCTCCGCGGTGGCTGGCGTGCTGGTGTCGCTGAGGACTCCGCCGAGGTCACCTTTGGCTTGCCCTGCTGCTGTCGATGTTCCCGCTTCTTCTTCTGCGGTGGTGTCGACTGGGATGGTAGATTGCTCCGAGGTTGTCTCAAGGGTTGATGAAGCTGAGAATGACTTCATCGGTAATCTGGTCGACAGCTTCTATAACAGTTTGGAGCAGACTATCGGTCTAGTCTTGAAGGGCTCGCCTGTGCCATTCTCGAAGCTGAAGATGGTCCTCTCCCGTGGCATTGAGTGTATCCGGAACTTTGAGGGGTATCACCAGGCTTCTGCTCTGGAACTCCTGGTGGATAACCTTGAGAAGGACGTAGAGGAGTGGTGCCGTCTCCATCGTTCCGACCCGGCGTCTTTAGCTGATGAGCGGCTCACACATCTTGTTGCGCAAAGGCGCGAAGCTCGGCTTGCTGCTCAAGAGGCCGCTGAGGCTATCTCCTCTGACTTGAAGTCCTTGGAAGCAAGGCAAGCAGAGGTTGGGAGTGCGATTGACGCTTCCACCAGTGCTCTTCTTGATGCCGAAGATAAGATTAGGATGGCCGAGGAGATGATCAGAAAAGCAAATCTCCTCTTATCCAAGGCTACACCGGTGCGTCTTGAAGAGACTGCGCGGCTTGAGCAGCTTAGGGCTCAAAGTGAGGAATTAGCACGGCGGGAGTCGTCACAGAGGGCGACTTTGGCGGAGGTTGAAGCTCATCTGGCTCAGGCGGTGGACTTCGATGAGGCTGAGCTGAGATCACAGGCGCTGGCCCAGGCTGCTGATAACAGGAGGACCAGGCTAGCTTCGCTCGGAGATCGGATCCGATCTTATCATGTACGCCTATAGGCTCCCCCATGTATCCCATCCTTTTGGAATTTAATAAAAATTCTTTCTTTTGTCGTCTTTGTTTGTTTGGATAATGAGGCATGGCTGTCTGTTGGTTCAGAGGTCGCAATGACATAACCGAATGGGACGTCGCCAGTCTCGAGGTCAGCCCTTTGCGGGGCTAAAAGGGGAGATACTTGCCTTTTGTAAATGTCAGCAAGCATCGAGATTGAGACTTAGCTGTCTGCTGGTTCAGAGGTCGCAATGACGTAACCAATTGAGACGCCACTAAGCTCAATGGTAGATGAGACTTGGCTATCTGCCAGTTCAGAGGTCGCAATGACATAACTGGTTGAGAAGCCACCAAGCTTCAAAATAGGTGATACTTGTCTTTTGTAGATGTCGACAAATATCGAGACCTGTCTTTTGTAAATGTCAACAGGGCTCAAGATTGAGACTTAGCTGTCTGCTGGTTCAGAGGTCGCAATGACATAACCAATTGAGACGCCACTAAGCTCAATGGTAGATGAGACTTGGCTATCTGCCAGTTCAGAGGACGCAATGACATAACTGGTTGAGAAGCCACCAAGCTCAACAATGAGTGATACTTATCTTTTGTAGATGTCGACAAATATCGAGACCTGTCTTTTGTAAATGTCAACAGGGCTCAAGATTGAGACTTAGCTGTCTGCTGGTTCAGAGGTCGCAATGACGTAACCAATTGAGACGCCACTAAGCTCAATGGTAGATGAGACTTGGCTATCTGCCAGTTCAGAGGTCACAATGACATAACTGGTTGAGAAGCCACCAAGCTTCAGAATAGGTGAAGAGGTCTCGTTTTCACGAGGGAACCACTGTCATAGGTTTAATGTTAACATAACAGTGGGATATATGTGGTCCTACCATTCTATGGATGAGAATTGGTAGGTGATTTTGGAGGTCTCGTTCTCACGAGGAGAAATGAGGGGACTGCTGTCATAGGTTTAATGTTAACGTAACAGCGGAATATATATGGTCCTACTATTCTATGGATGAGAATTGGTAAGTGATTCTGGAGAGGGAATCAAATGGGAGCAGGTCCCTTAGGATTTTTAGCAAACCCCCAGCTATCAACGGGTTTGATATGCCTTTACCAACTACCGTTTGAGTTGGGCTAGCCATGCTATTCCCCTCAGCATGATGAGTTGTCGAGGACTCATGTTGGGCTTAGAGGCCAACATTTCCCTCTATCCTTAATCGTTAAGGATGTCGGATTATCAGGTTGATGTCTGCACAACCTCGATTGTCTTTTAGGATAACTGGTGCACGGCCAGGTCCCAGTTGATTCATGGCTGTATGACCTCACTTGGAGGAAGAGAAAGGCTCTCTTTGTGCGTGCTTCGGACACAGAGATCTTGATCAGAGGTGTAGTGTTAACTTGATCAAGAGAAGGATCCTTGATTAAGGATAATATTTCTTTAAGAACTTGCCATTGATCGGCATCATGAGTAGGTCGCCCTCTGCAGTCGTGAGGCGGTATGCTCCGTTTGAATAGACTGTTTCTATTACAAACGGTCCTTCCCATTTAGGCTGAAATTTGCCTTTGGTCTTGTGCGTCATAATCATCGGTCGTCTGACGGCTAAGACCAGGTCTCCTTTCTGGAAGACTCTCTGCTTGACCTTCTTATTGAAGGCTTTTGAGATTCGAGCTTGATACAGCTCGATGTGCTGCTGAGCTTGGAGCCGCTTCTCGTCTAGGGCTTCGAGCTCTTGGAGACGTAGGCGATCGTTGTCCTCTGAGGTGATCTTGGTAATTAGAGCTACCCGCAATGATGGCATCTGAATTTCCAATGGGATGACTGCTTCGCATCCGTATACCAGGGAAAAAGGCGTATTGCCTGTCGGTGTCCGAACTGTGGTCCGGTAAGCCCAGAGACATTCACCCAGCTTTTCGTCCCAATCTCGCTTATTCGAGGAGACGAACTTCTTGAGCAGCTTGATGATCGTTTTGTTAAATGCCTCTGCCAAGCCATTGGCGGCAGGATTGTAGGCGGTTGAAGCCACATTCTGAATTCGGTATTTATCGCAGAACCGATAGAACCCTTGGCTTACGAATTGGGGACCATTGTCATGGATGATCCGCCTGGGAACACCAAATCGATGGATGACATGGTGTTTGATGAAGCTAACCAGATTGGAGGTTTTAACTTCGGCCAACGGTATGGCCTCTGCCCATTTTGAGAAGTAATCAGTTATTGCTAGGATAAACCGGTGGCCTCTTGCCGAAGAGGGGCTGATTGGCCCTATGACATCTATTCCCCATGCTTCAAATGGCCATGAAGCAACAGTAGGGTGGAGCAACTCCGAAGGTTGGTGTATGAAGTCTGCATGGACCTGGCACGCCTTACACCTTCGTGCATATTGGGTGGCATCGGCCATCATGGTCGGCCAGTAGTACCCAAGTCTGTGCAGCCTGTCTTTAAGCTTTGGACCCGGCTGGTGGGCTCCACAAATGCCGTCATGCGCTTCTTTGAGTACTTGCTGTGCCTCTAAATGAGAGAGACAACGGAGGAGGACACCGTCATATGAACGACGGTAGAGCGTCTTCAGAGTAGGATCGTAATAGAAACGGGGGGACCTTCGTCTGATGGATGCCGCTTCTTTAGGATCGTCAGGGAGCAATCCGTGCAGAGCATAGTCAATGAGAGGGAAGCGCCAATCCCTCGGCTCGAGGTCTGCAGAGACATTATGGACCTCTTGGATTTTCAGCATATGCTTAGAGCATACGAGGTGTCGGGTCGCGACTGTGAGATAGTAGTACTCGGTGTCGGCCGGTAAGGCTAGCGTCGTCGCTAATGCAGCGAGGGCATCCGCCTTGGTATTTTGAGATCGGGACACATGCCCGATGTAGAAGCCTTCAAATAGGTTAGCCAACTCAATGGCCGTATGGTAATAAGGCACCAAGTCCTCATGGCGGACTTCATATTCGCCTTTAACCTGATTGATGATTAGTTTTGAATCGCCATAAGCTTCAAGGTAGCGTACCCCCATTCCATGGGCGAGCTGGAGACCAATGAGCAGAGCATTATATTCTGCTACATTATTGGAGCATGATTCTGTCAAGGAGAATGCTCTGGAAGGATATGATCCTGTAGGGAGATAAACACGACCCCACTCCGGCAATAATCTTGCCTTTAGGACCCATTCGCGATGCTCCATCAAAGAACATCTGCCATACTTCCTCTACTAAAGTTGCGTTGGACTCGAAGACTTCATCAGGGATGTCTTCGTGGAGTTTTGAATGCTCCGGAACTGGATGAGCAGCCAAGAATTCTGCAAGGGCTTGGCCTTTGACCGCCTTCTGAGGAATAAAGGTCATGTCGTATTGAGACAGCAGAAGTGCCCATTTAGCCAATCTTGAATTTAGTGACCCTGGCTTCGTCATAAGAAGACGTAAAGGATTCACCCTGGAGATGACATGTATGGTTTGGCCAACCAAATAATGCCGTGTCTTCTGAACGGCAAAGACGAGAGCTAAACACTCTTTCTCAATAGGATTGTAGCGAGATTCCGCTCCTATGAGAGTCCTGCTCAGATAATAAATGGCCTGCTCGTGGCTATTGCCGTCTTTTTGAGCGAGGAGGGCGCCGAGGGAGTAGTCCAGAGCTTTTACATAAAGCAAGAATGGTTTCCCTGATGTAAGGGCTACTAAGACTGGAGGCTTTGTGAGATACCTCTTGATGTCTTCATAAGCTTCTTGACAAGCTTGGTCCCATATGAAGGCAGTACCCTTTTTCATGAGTCGGGTAAAGGGCTGGCAACGGCCCGAAAGATTTGCAATGAATTTTCTGATATAGGCTAATCTGCCTTGCAAGCCTCGGAGCTCCCTGAGATTCCTTGGTGGATGCATACTCTGGATGGCTTTGACTTTGTCCGGGTCAAGATGGATCCCTTTGACGTGACAATGAATCCGAGGAACTTGCCACTAGACACTCCCAAAAAGGATTTTGTCGGGTTCATTTTCAGCTGATGAGCCCGCATTATGTCGAACATCGTTCTTAGGTCGCGAAGATGTTCGTCTTTGTTGCGACTTTTGACAGCAATATCGTCAACATAACATTCCACTGTCTTTCGGAGATGATCGCGAAAGATCGTACTCATTGCCCGCTGGTAGGTTGCTCCGGCATTCTTCAGTCCGAAGGGCATTACAGTGTAGCAGTATGCTCCCAATGGTATTCGGAACGAAGTATGCTTCTCATCGTCGGGATACATCTTAATCTGGTTGTACCCTGAAAAGCCGTCCATGAAGGACATCCTTTTGAACCCGCATGTGTTGTCAATCATGACGTCGGTGATGGGCAGTGGGAACTCATCTTTGGGACAGGCCGTATTGAGATCACGGTAGTCGATGCAGATCCGTATTTTCCCATTCTTCTTGAGGACGGGGACTATGTTAGCCACCCAATCTGGATGTTGTTCCTCCGGATGAAGCCACAAGCAATGAGCTTATGAACTTCGGCTTCAATAGCCTCCATAATGTTCGGGCGAAACCGACGTTGTTGCTGCTTGACTGGCTTGACGTCGGGCTTGATATTCAGCCGGTGCATAGCGACCTGTGGATCGAGTCCGGGCATATCTTCATAGCTCCACGCGAAGACGTCTATATACTCTTTTACGAGCATTATCAATTCCTCCTTTTCTATAAGTGATAGGCTTTCACTTATAAAGATGGGTTTGGGATGATCTTGACTTCCCAGATTGACCTGCATCACCTTGTCTTCGGTAGGCGGGTCGCGCAGCTCAAACCGCTTTTCCCATTGGAGGCTCAATTGCTGGCCCATGATTCCTCATCGGCAACCTCTGCGGGTTCCAACTGACTGCTTGAAGTCATGAGGCTTTCGAATATCACTCCTATGCTGACATCGGAGTCCCACTCGGAGGATGAAGCCGACTGTGATGGAATTGGTCCGTCGTCTTTGACCTGAACTGTTACTGATGATGTGGGCGTGACGTAACCCAACCCCTGCGTGTACTATCATAGTAATTTGCAGGCTTCCTTTTGGGACAAAATTACGCATTAGACTGCGCCTCCCTTTTCCAAAGTTTAGGCCGCCTCCCTGCTTCAAGTTATATCCCATCTTCTTCATAATGTGGCGGGCTGGCCGCGCATAATGAAAGAACTGTGGAGCATCCGACTCTGAGCTTGAGTCTGTAGTTGAGAATCTCCCAGGCCGGGCTCTGCCGAAGATTATCGGCGCCTGACCTTGCTTGGACGGAGGGACTACCAGCGTGGCCCCTTCTATGGCTTCCACAGATGTGCTAGCCCCACTCGGCTCATGTACGGGCATATGAAGAGAGCCATCCATAATGGATTTGATCGACCGCATACTCACAGGATAATCAAAAGCAATATTGTCATTAATTACCCATTCACCTTCTTCCTCAGAAGGAGTATTACATTTGGGGTCAGTGAGACATGCTGTAATTGGTTCGCCAGTCAGAATGGCCGGCATGCCCGTTTCGGATTCCGAATCCGCCTCATTGCCACTTTCATCATCGTCTGGCAATGGTTCTCCCGGCGTTCCACTAGCCTCTTGATATAGGAGAGCATCAGTGAAGTAGTTTTCCACCCCTTGAAGGGTTGCTTTTCAGCGAAGACAGTTCATACTGTCGCATCATCCTCAACATACTTGAAGCACTGATGGAGAGTGGAAGGAACGATCCAGTTGGCATGGATCCAT
The DNA here is from genome assembly GCA_038442645.1 of Agave tequilana. Lineage (NCBI taxonomy): Eukaryota > Viridiplantae > Streptophyta > Magnoliopsida > Asparagales > Asparagaceae > Agave > Agave tequilana. Next base: position 116,119 of record JAVJIF010007796.1, on the reverse strand, counting down.
GGTCGTCCCAGTAGCAGGTTGTATGATGTGTCCGCATCGATGACATAGCATGTCACCTCTGACTTCAGGCTTCCGATTCTGCAGCGGAGCCGAATCTTCCCAAGTGGATGACTGCTCCCGGCATTGAAACCGTATATTGTAGTGGTGGTTGCAGACAACTTGTACAGTGGTATGCCGAGGAAGTAGAGGAGCCATTTGGGGATGATGCTGAGTGCCGACCCCGGATCGACTTGTACCCTTTCAATGCATGTTGAACCGATATATCCGGTGTAGTACAGAGATCGATCATGCTTATTATCTTTGAGAAGCATATCTTCCGCCGTGAAGGTAATAGCAGGCACCTTCGATTGTACATGATGGCATTCTGGGCAAGAAGACTGGGTGTCATGATTAGAGACCTCTGGTATGCATGTCAGAAGAGTCTCTGAGTTAGCCAAAGCATCTCTGAGCGCTTCTCGTGTCTCTTTGGAGAGACGAAGGAGCTCGTGTATTGTGATACGAGCCGGGATATTGGCTAAGTGAGCCAATATATCAAAGCGGAAGGGCGTGGCTAACCCTTGGCCTGGCGGTTTCTTCAACACATGGTCGAACCGCGCTTCTTTAGGCTTTTCTCTCCCTTGGTCGGGACTGGAGTGGATGCAGGCGTTGGTGCTGACGTCGTTTGCTGTTGTGTCTCGTCAGCAAGCTTCTCATACTGTCTCAGGTACGACTTTTCAGACCGGGTGCCCGTCTGTTGAGGTGCGTCTGCTTGCGCTGTGCAAGCATGCTTTTCTCCTTCTGAATCACTGAGGGAAGCCGAAGTAAGGTTGTCATCATCTGGCAGGACAGAGATGACATTGCAGGACTTGCCCTTTTTGCCGGAGTCCTTCGACGTCCGCTGTACGTCTTGGACGAGGTCAGGGTGTATCCACATAACTTCCCTGTCTCCAATGCCAAGGGAACGAGACCCTTGTCATTTTTAGCTATGGCTGAAGAATGCTTGACTTCCAACCGCGGTGTGGGGGCTGGATAGGTCCCGTCAGGAACCATGACCTTTTGGGCTGTGCCGAATTCAAGGGTCACCATATTGGCAGTGACTTTCTTCTGCTCCGTCTTCAGTGTGAGGACGCCGGCATCAATTAGGGCCTGTATCCTGTCCTTGAGGACATAGCACTTGTCAGTAGGATGATGGACCATCCTATGATAAAGACAGTACTTGGGGTCATTTGTGCGCCCTATCTCATCAGGACGTCGAGCATCCGGCAGCTTCAGCTTGTTCCCTTTGTGGAGCAGATGGAATATTGTAACCACTTGATCATCTTTGAAGGAGTACTGTTTTGGAGGGAATTTGGGCTCCTGAATGCTGAAGCCGCTCTTCTTAGCCTTCGACTGCACGTCTCCGGATAACTCTACGGACATAATCTCTTTCCCCTTAGCTTGGGAAGACTGAGGCGGGTCGCCGCGTCCTTTGCTGTTCGTACCCCATTTGCCTCTGGGGGCGGATGGCTCGAACTTTTTAGCCGACTTCTCAGCTATCTCAGCTTGTTCGACTAATTCCTTCCAAGTGTGGGCTTTGACAGCCCCCATGCGAACTTCTACTTGATCCAAGAAATTGTGCCTGCATGTCTGTAAGAGCATGAGTAACGGCATCCCTGCTGGACACATCAAGGATAAGTTTCTGAACCGCTCAATGTAGTCGCGGACGGGTTCGCCCTTCTTCTGTACGGTAGAGAGGAGCTTGTCCATGGTCACTTCAGTATCGTCCTCATAGAAGCGAGAGAGGAACCGAGTTTCCAGGTCGAGCCAGGAATTGATAGAGCCTGGAGGGAGGCTTCGGAACCAGTCGAATGCCACGCCCTTTAGAGTGCCAATAAACAGCCTAGCCATGATGGCGTCGTTGCTTATGACATTACCAGTCTGAGACCGAAAATAGTAGATGTGCTGATTGGGCGAGCTCTTACCATCATACGTATGCAACGTTGGTGGTTTGAACTTTGGTGGGTATGGCACCGAATCCCACTCTAGTGGATAAGGACGGACTGTCCCCACCTTCTTTAATTCATCCCTTTGAGCCAGGGATGAAATTTGAGCTTGAAGGCCTTTAAGGACTTCGGCATCCAGGGAAGAGCCTCCCTTAGATCTCTCCGTCTTGGGCGGATCATTGCTGAGATGTCCCTCCTCGTCATGATTACTCCCGGTATCATCATTCCGGTTGCTGAGGAGCTGAGCGAGCATCTGTTGAATATTGTCTAGGGCCTCTTGCTGAGTTCTGGAGGTTTGCTCCTGAGCTTCCAAACGCCGACGAAGGTCGTCATTGGCGTTATCGGCCATATTAACCGATGCTTTGTCCGTTCGCACAGAACTGACTGTTGCTGAAGAGGCATACCCGCTGTCTTCATCTTCTCCATCGGATGATTGGGGTGACCGCCTGGGCTGTGGCACGGTTGGGACCGTCGAGGAGGAAGACTGCTCATAATTATAGGGTATCGCCACCCTGGATCTGGTGTTTCGGAAAACACCTTCTTCTTGCACCAAGACTTCACCCAAGCCGGGCTATAATCTGGATCTGGGGAGGCGAAAGGGGTATCATCAGATGTATGACCTTCCCTGTGTCGCTCTCGTCCTCTTCCGGTCATGTTGACGGACGCAAAGGCTGGGCCTCACGAAGCGCTCCTTTCATGACGCTTCTTTGTGGCATGTGTGGACAACCGGTCAAACACCGATTGACGGTGCGGAGATGCAGCCTTGATTGGATATTGCCGACAACAGGCTGAATGGATTGTCACAAGTCGGCATCCTCTTTGACAACAAGGGGAAGTGGTTTGGAGAGACTCCAATTCCGCTTGTTTGTCAAGAATTGTCGCAGGTTAGGCTCAACAGAGCCTGAACAACCCCGTGGAGAGGCCTTTCTGGAGCGTACAAGGGATGATGCTCCGTTCTTCTTATCCCTGCAGAAGGGATTAGTACTGAATAGTACTTTGGCGCTAGCTTCGCCGACAGGTGCGAGCTTAGTGCTTGATGAATTGGGGAGCGGAGCACGCTGTGGTGCTTTGCCCGCTATTCTGCTGCGAAGGGGATCAGCCTTAGATGACTCTTTGGCCTTAGCCTCGCGGCCATGGATCCAATGAGTATGCTTTGGTATGGTGACTTCGCTTGTGAAAGCGAGGCTGTCAGAAGGCTTTGCTGCCTTTGATTTGAGCGACGGTATGATCGCCGTCGGGACTTCATGATTGGCAGCATCGTTAGGGTAGATAGGCATCTTACCCTTTTCTTCGCGGGAGAGGCGCAGTTTCGGCGTGACTATACCAGAAACCTCGGTTGGGGACTTCTGCTTGGGCTTCCATATCCGCCTTGACGGAAGATGCTTAGGTCCACGAGGAACCTGAATAGCCACACGCGGGCTGTGGGGTGTTGGCAGAATTCTGCCTCTGGTTTCTGATTTGAAACCTTGGTCGTGAAGACCTTCCTGTGCTTCCGTGCTCGAAGCGTCAGGTCACCCCAGAGAGGACTTCTTCAAATCTTCCTTGGTCGATCTGGATGACCAAGTTCTCAAGAGTGCAGGGCTCGGTCTGCGGGCATGCTTCCTTGTTGCGCCAGAGCACCGCAACAGGTTTGCAGGGAACCTTTTCAGTCTCCGCAGAGACTTTCCTTGAAGATTTAGCCAGAGAAGCTCTGGCTGCACCGACTTTGTTGAATTCAGAGATAGACCCGAAGGTCTGATCGTCGCATTGCGACACTTGATTCTCAGCAGAGGAGAATACTTTCCCCAGTGGAGTCGCCACCTTGTTTTCCATTATGTTTGCAAAGGGGGAAAACTTACAAAAAAGAGTTTGAGGAGCTAAATTACAAGTATTCTTAAAAAGATTACAAGTTGATCTCCTCAGAGATTCTGGGGAAGTGTGCCGATAGGAGTCTGGTCAGCGCGCGACCACTTTGTCCCTTTGACGATGCGAGCGATGAGATTCCCTTCTCGCCTGGTTCCGGGAATCAGAGAATAGAGGATTGGTAGAACCCTCTTGCTACTTCTCAAAATCGCCTTCTGTGAGGAATTTCTTCTCGCTTGGTTCCGGAGATTCTTGAGGAAAAGAGGTTGCTAAGGTATCACCACCCTGAAAAGAGAAGTATTTCTCTTGAAAGGTCTCTGAATTAGAGAGCGCACGGTGCGTTATGAAGAAGCCCGATTCTCCTGATCAGCAGAGGATTGATTTGGGAGCAGAAGCCCACTTTGATTGATCGCCGATCTCCGGAAGCCTTCTCCCCTTGTGCCCCTGGCGGACTATTTATAGGGAGAGCAAGGGTATAATCGTCCCCTTGAAGATATGGAAACAGATTGAACCGAATCTGTTTGAATCTGGAAAGTAGCCTTGCTGCGAGGCTAGGATAGCTTCTGCGGAGCTAGAAAATAGGCAAGTCGGTTGATCTTTCCGATTTGTTTTGATCCTTTCCATATCGTTGGAGGATTTTCTCTGATCCTCTTACTCGTTTCAAGAGAGTCAAGAGATTGCGGCAATCACCTGCCATATTTGAATCCTAATTGGATTTGATCAGATTGGATCCGATCTCATCAGGAGATTTGATTGGTCAAAGGTTGACCATAGCAGACCAATAGCGGAGCTGCCGCTTTGAAGCTCATAGCGGAGCTAGAGGCAACTCTTGGCGAAATCCGAAAAGAGGCTTTTCGGCGAAGCTATCAGTTAGCTTCCTGGCGATGCTCTGGATGATGCTAGCCTCTCAAACGAGGCTATCTCCTTGGGCTAATGTAATGCTAAATGCTAGCATTTTAGACCTGCTGAGGTCTGTTTAGAAACAATCCGGGTTCACTGTTCTACTTGCTGGATCAGTGGAGTCTGAACCGCTTCCTTGTCCCTTGGAGGTGGGTGGAAACTGGTCTTCAGCTTGTCTGTCCCTTGTCTTTTGTAAATGTCAACAAGTTTAGACATCGTTCGGACCAATGAGAATCTTATCTTTTTTAAGTGTCAACAATGACCTCTGTGATACTATGATTACTCTAGACACACTCTAGTTCTGTTACCCTGAGGGCAACTCAAGTTGTATGAATTCAAATGATGGTGACATCGGATATGTGGTATATAGATGAGAGTTTCCTTGTTTGGATTATCCCCTCGACGTATCAACCCCTTGAATCCATAATCTGAGCTGATACAACTAGTTTTGTCCATACTTATATTTATCGCGTGTTTAGTGTATTTATCACATGTTTGCCATATTTTGTCGCATGATTATATGTACTTATGCTCTCTATACCGTCTTTCATGCATTTTTCCGATTCAGACTTATTGATATACATGTATTCACTTGATCTCAGATTTACTGTCATTTTTCTTATATTACTTGTCATTTCCTGTTCCTGCATGCCTGGACCACATCACTTGATCATGTATACGTGTGCCTGTTATGCACGCGATTTTGCTTTATAATATGTACTCGCTGGGGTTGCTAACAATCTTGGATTCTCATCTCCAGATCTTGGAGTCTAGACCCTGGTGATCTTACTGTAGCTGATCAGAGTACGCAGTGGATCCTCTCGTGGTGATCGGAGTGCAGCAGAAGCTCGGACATCGCCGTAGTTCTTCCACCTAGCTTATCTCATGTTTGGCTCTCGAGGTCCCTATTGCCGTATCGTGAGCATCTCTCAGTTTTTATTATGTATATCCCTTCATGTATTGTACTCTTGTATTTTCTAGTGATGTAATATTCCTGTAATATTTTATCACTTTCTGTGATAACCATATACTTGTACTATTCTGTTGGAATATATATTACCATTGTGCTTCCGCCTCTAATTCTTGCCTGTACTAAAACTTAGCGTATATACGTGAGGGTATTTCTGACCTGCGTATATACGTCGCAGTAGCGTCCCCGTACCCGTGGGATCGGGGCGTCACAGGATGGTATCAGAGCCTAGGTTTAGACATCCTCAGTACAACCAGTTGGCAGATTAATGATGTATTAATCTGCAGCTGGAGAGCATGAGTCTTGAATATACATTCCAATCGCAAGTACGGTGTTTTCTATTCCTTCCTCACAATCTTTTCCTTGGATCCTGAGACCCTTCTATCTTTCCTTTCAGCTTCTTCCCATCATCCCTTTAACCAACTCAGATATGGAAAGACGAAGAACCCGAACGGTCCTGGCACTTTCCGTGACAGTTCCAATGGAGAGAGCGACAACATGATAAGGGTACTTCATGGCATGATGGAGAGTCAGCATCAGCAGACAGAGCTCTTGCGATAGGTATTATTGACAACACCTAGAGAGCAGAGGCCTGGCAATGTATCCGACTTCAGAAGACTGCAGCCAGCTACATTTTCGGGTACTGAGAAGCCGTTAGACGCAGAGCAGTGGTTGATTGATACTACAGATCTTCTGAAGGCATCCCGAATTCCTGATGAGAACTAAGTGGAAGTAGCTAAGATAAAACTGAAGGACGTGGCCAGGACTTGGTGGTTGGCAGAAGAAGCGAGGCTGGAGAAGCCCATCACTTGGGACCAGTTCTCTAAGAGTTTCTACGAGAGATTCTTCTCTAAGACGGCACAGAAGGAGATGGAAGATCAATTTATCAGATTGCAGCAGAGGGATCAAACTGTAGATGAGTATGCTGCAGAGTTCCTAAGACTGAGCCGGTTCGCGCCATACATGGTGGCCAATGAGGAGATCCGAGCAAGGAGATTCCAGCAAGGCCTGAGGATGCAGATCGAGATGTTTCTTATACCCCAGCAACTCAAGACGTATTCTCAGGTCCTTATCATCGCTCGTGAGGTAGAACGGAGAATGGGAAAGAAGCGTCAGGATGAGATGCAGAGGAAGTCAGTAAAGAGACCCTTTCGGTTGAAGGGAGGTGAAGACTTAGTTGGACCCCTGGATACCCCTCTAGCAGAGTAATTACTCCAACCTCTCCCTCAACAAATGAGATGTGGGTATTGTCTGAAGCTCGGACACTACAAGCGTGATTGTAGAATGACAAATAAGGTATGCTTAGCATGTGGGTCTGATGGTGTAACGCCCCGATCCCGGCGATACGGGGACGTCACTGCAACGTATATACGTAGGTCAGAACTACCCTCCCGTATATACGCTAAGCATCAGTACAAACAAGAATCAGAGTACGGAAGCAAATGGTGCATTATACATTCCAACACATATATACAATTACAGAATTATCACCAGAGTGATTACAATATTACATGAATATCATATCACTAATATGCGCAAATGCGGGAATACAAGCAGATGTACAAGAGTAAAACAGCATAAAGGTACTCACGAGTTTAAAAAGAGAAACTCGAGAGACTCACAGAGGGGGTCTGGAAGGATGTGGCTCAGGACGGTCGGCTGGAGATCCACGCTACTGCTGCGTTACTCTGAACACACGCCCTAGCTCCAAGACCTGGACGTGAGAATCCAGGGGAGTCAAATGATACTCCCCAGGCGAGTGTAGAAGTAAAACCAAGTGGTGAAGCAGGGTGAGCACAATAATGTATATATCAAGAAGGAAATACTCAGGAGGCAGATAGGATAGAGCAGGTGAGAATAGACATGACATGAGAATCATAAAACAGGAAATCAGAATAAAACCAAGGACGAGCTACCATAATACTCATAAAACATGAAATCCGATATAAAGTCCGGGAAAAGCAAATACGGTAAGGCACAGCACAAATTCATAGCTATTTAAGATGTAGGCTTTGGTATGCGTCCCATTCCACATACCTCTACTTACAACTTAAAGAGCCGGTTATTATGACACTTTATTATTACTCGTCTTACCCATATATCTAGGTATGTGTCTCGGTGTACGGCCAACTCACATACATCCATATATAAGCAAGTCGAGGTTGTTATTGGAAATCAGCGGTTGTATCAACGAACTATGTTTACAGTGGGTCCCGTACATACCCGGGACCACGGCCACAGGATTGTTCCGTTGCATGGAAACGGAAGCCAGCCGCAAGGCTCAACAGGAGGGACTTATGTATGCCCTATAGATCAGGAATAAGGGAGCCAGCTCTCCCCTCGGTCCCCTGGAGTACCACAGGTCAGACCGGATATAGTGCACAATACCTAATGCCACTGTAAACACGAACACATATCGATATCCGCATGTTTCCCCCGACCCAATACAAGTTGGTACTTTTTAGGATTCATTAGTTTAATTATCACTTTACGGAAAACAGGAAATAGACATGATCAGGAATAAGGAGTACATAAGTACTATATAGTCAGGTCACTGCATGTAAAGCAGGAATACAATATACAGGTCACTGATCATGACACAGAATCATAAGTCAAGGTCCCCGTAAAGATGATAATCACAAGTCAAATCATCATGCTGGGTGTCAAGTGATAGCATGACAGAGTGGTGATATTTAGTAAACAACCAAACATAACAAGAGATGGATAATAATCAGGTGGCAAGTTATGTCAAGGGATTGATAATAGTCTGGGTAAGTCAGGTCATAACCAGAGGGTCTAGCCAAATAGTAGTAGGTCAGGTGGTCAGGTGGCATACACTAGATGGTCAGGTGATATACATGTGTTAAAAGGAAGCATGTAACTGACTGGTCTGAAATAATAGCAGGGCAAGTGACAGCATATCCGAAACCAAGAATACAACGACCACGAAGGGTCGGCCACGCATAGTATAAAGCAATAAAAGATATAAAGCATGAAATACAATACATGAAGACTAGTGCGAGAATACTATCATAATCAATGGAATGGTAAAGCAAGAGGGTAGCGAGTGAGAACACTTGCCTGAATCACCGAAACGCCGAAAGATCCGAAATCCACGGAAGTTGGGACGCGCCACCAAACCTGATATAAATATGTAGAGTGAAGAGGAGAGAGGAAGAGAATAGAAGACGATGTTTGTCAAGTGACAAGTCAAGGAATACCAATATGTGATATAAGTCTATAGGTTAAGGTTCAGTTTCAAGAAAGGAATCAATTAAGACAGATATCCAAAGTTAGTCGACTAGGGTGGAATAGTAGTCGACTAATAGTGGAGTTAGTCGACTAGGAAAATGGGGTAGTCGACTAATACTGTGTAACAGAGAGTTGGGTTTGGTTTCAGGGAATAGTTAGTCGACTGGAGTAAAATAGGTAGTCGACTAACAGATACTCTAAGTCGACTAATAGCTAGGTCAAGTCGACTAGAACTGAGATACAGAAAGTTGGGTTTTGATTCAGGAGTCGACTAGGGAGAAGGGTTAGTCGACTAGGGGGTTCAAGTCGACTAGGGTTTGTGATAAGTCGACTGGAGCCGAGAGTTGGGGTTTTCTGATTCAGGAAAGGTTAGTCGACTAGGGAAGAATGGGTAGTCGACTAATAAGCTATAGTCGACTAATAATATAGTCAAGTCGACTAGAGCCGAGAGTTGAGTTCTGGTTCAGGACAAGGTTAGTCGACTAGGGTCAAGAGTGTAGTCGACTAAGGGTCTCTAGTCGACTAGGAACTAAGGTCAAGTCGACTAATCGTGGGAAAACAGCAAACAGAATAGATTTCTAGGGTTTTGGTTTGATGACTAAATAATCATGAATTGAAGACATAATTGCACATGATATGGAAACATGAATATACAAAGAATTAGACAAGTCTTGGTGAGTAGGAATACTCACATAGATCGGTGATTGGAAGCTCTACGTGTTCGGAAGGATCGAGGTTGACAATATCGCCAAATGGATCCACGGCGACACGATCGACGAGGGAAGCTACGGTCCAAATCCAAAGGAGGGTTGTTGTGGTGGTTGTGGTGAAGAGAGAGAAAGTCTAGAGAGAGAAAGTGGGATTTCTAGAGAGGGAATTCTAGAGGGAGATTTCTAGAGAGAGTCTAGAGAGAGAAAGCCTAGAGAGAGAGAGTTAGGGTTTTCTTTAGAGAGAGAAAGTGGATGATGAGAGAGAGAGAATCAGGAGAGAGAGAGAGAGAGAGAGCTAGAGTGAGAAAGAGAGGAGAGAGAGAGAAGAGAGAGGAGAGAGAAACAGGAGAGAGAGAGAGATCCAAGAGAGAGAGGGAGAGTCCAGGAGAGAGAGAGAGAGAGAAAGAAGGGGGGCTGCTGCCCCCCCCCGCACCCACACAGTGCCCCCCCTTTGGGGGCACTCGGCCCTGGCCGCCGGCCAGGCGGCGGCGCCGGCCGCCGGCAGAGGAAGGAGGGGGCGCCGCCCCCTCCACAGAACACAGGGGGGCTGTTGCCCCCCCCCAGCAAGGAAAGAGGGGGCTTTGCCCCCCTCAACAGAGAGAAAAGGAGAGGGGGCCTGCCCCCCTCTCCGCCCCAGCACAGGGGCCCAGGTGGCCCCTGGCTGCCCGCGGCCGCCGGCCAGCGCCGGCGGCGCTAGAACGGGGTGGCGCCGGCCACCCCAGGAGAGGAGAAGGAGGGGGCTGCTGCCCCCTCCACAGCGGCGCACAGGGGGCCCGAGGCCCCCTGGCCGCGCCCAGGCCGCCGGCCGCGCGCCGGCGGCGGTCTGCCCTCGCCGGGGCAGCGCCGGAGGAGAGGGGAGCCGGCGATGGAGGTGGACGTGGCCGGATCCAAGAGGAGGAAGAAAAGAAAAGAAAAGAAAAGAAAAGAAGAAGAGAGAGAAGATGGGGGGTGATCCTACGCCGGCGTTGATCGCCGGAGGTGGCCGTGGTGGCCGGAGGTGGTCGGAGGTTGGGTCGGTGGAGTGGGCGTCGCCCACGCAGGAGAGAAAGAAGAAGAAGAAGAAGAAAGAAAAGAAGAAGGAAAAGAATAGAAAAGAAAGGAAAAAGAAAAGAAAAGAAAAGGAAAAAGAGAGGGAGAGATTGATGGATGGGAGAGGGGTTAATGAGGGAGAGGGGAATGTCTCCCCACGTGGAGGGGAGTAGGTGGAGTCGGTTGAGGGAAAAAGAAAAGGAAGGAAAGAAAGAAAGAAAGAAAAGATTAAAAATAATAATATAATAATAAGGTTGAAAAATCGACTGTTTCGGAATCGTTCCGAAAAATCCTCAAAAATAGAAAATAATATTTTAAGATGTTCGGTGAAATCGGATTCGAGAAATACAATGCAGATTTCAAATTAAAAATCCTGGAATCTTCCGGCGGTACCGGTCGACACCAAAACCGGTGAATTTTCGATAAATTCTGGAAAATCTCAAAAAATGAATTTAGATAGAAAATGATATTATAAGATGTATCGTGAAAGCCGTTTTAAGAAATACTTTATAGTTTTAAAACTAAAATCCCGGAACCAGCTAACTGCCGACTCCGGTGGAATTTCCATAAAATCATAAAATCCCCAGAAAAAGAATGTAGGTAGAAAATATGATTCTAAGTAATAATGTCTAAAGGATCATTTAGAAATTCCAAACCGTTTAAGAATTAAAAATCTAGGAATCGGTCAGCGGCACTGGCCGACACCGGTTTTGAAAATATTCCTTTTAATTCCAGAAAAATCCAGAAAATCACATAAAATCTAGAATATTGGAAAATGATGTTTGAAACAGAAATCGGTCAAATCGGAATAGTGGAATTGTCCAAACCGAGCAATACCCTAGGATTCGGGCCTTCGGTTCAGACTAGGGCTGACTCCGAATCCACGAATCCAAATCCAAGACAAAACAGTCATAAAAGGAATTCATAATACAGAATAAATACAGGAAACAAATCGAAAAAATACGATCGGAAAATCTGAATACGCAACTAAGTACGTATTCCGGGAACGGGGTATTACAATCCACCCACCTTACAAAAAAATTGCGTCCTCGCAATTTCGTTAAGGGGTGAATTGAACACAAAGGGGACAAAGGCTGGAATTTATACTAATTAAGATATGAAGCACTATAGGTAGGTCTCTCAAGTCAACTGAATAATAATCATACTCTGCATTTCCGGCTGATGATGTCGTGGCTGTGTAATAAATCTTTAGAATAATGCTGATAAATACTGATGATGTCGTGGCTGTGGAATAAATGAATACTGATGATGTCGTGGCTGTGTAATAAAGAAAACCCCGAAAATCCTGAGCATAATAAAGAAGACCGATAATTAAGAATCCAACTGCTGTCCTCCGAAAGATAGCCAGATCAAGATCGATCTGGAGAATACCAAGCTTCATCAAGTTGGCCGAAGAGATCACATAAGAGCTTCATTCTGAACCAGCCACTACCTCTCTAGTCTAGTCATATCTTAAAATAGTATAAGGCTTCATAAAACCAAAACATAAAACCAAAACAGGGAAAGGATAGGAGGAATTTGGAATCAAAGGAAAGATAGTCAAGGAGGGATTTGAAATCAAAGGAAAGATAGTCAAGAAATAGATAACTCTGCACTTGCAGTTGGAATGTATAACCAAGATTCATGTATTCCAGTTGCAAATCTCTTTACCATTGATTTGCCGTCTGGACGTACTGAGGAAGTTAGAGCCTAAGCTCTGATACCAACCTGTAACGCCCCGATCCCGGCGATACGGGGACGTCACTGCAACGTATATACGTAGGTCAGAACTACCCTCCCGTATATACGCTAAGCATCAGTACAAACAAGAATCAGAGTACGGAAGCAAATGGTGCATTATACATTCCAACACATATATACAATTACAGAATTATCACCAGAGTGATTACAATATTACATGAATATCATATCACTAATATGCGCAAATGCGGGAATACAAGCAGATGTACAAGAGTAAAACAGCATAAAGGTACTCACGAGTTTAAAAAGAGAAACTCGAGAGACTCACAGAGGGGGTCTGGAAGGATGTGGCTCAGGACGGTCGGCTGGAGATCCACGCTACTGCTGCGTTACTCTGAACACACGCCCCTAGCTCCAAGACCTGGACGTGAGAATCCAGGGGAGTCAAATGATACTCCCAGGCGAGTGTAGAAGTAAAACCAAGTGGTGAAGCAGGGTGAGCACAATAATGTATATATCAAGAAGGAAATACTCAGGAGGCAGATAGGATAGAGCAGGTGAGAATAGACATGGCATGAGAATCATAAAACAGGAAATCAGAATAAAACCAAGGACGAGCTACCATAATACTCATAAAACATGAAATCCGATATAAAGTCCGGGAAAAGCAAATACGGTAAGGCACAGCACAAATTCATAGCTATTTAAGATGTAGGCTTTGGTATGCGTCCCATTCCACATACCTCTACTTACAACTTAAAGAGCCGGTTATTATGACACTTTATTATTACTCGTCTTACCCATATATCTAGGTATGTGTCTCGGTGTACGGCCAACTCACATACATCCATATATAAGCAAGTCGAGGTTGTTATTGGAAATCAGCGGTTGTATCAACGAACTATGTTTACAGTGGGTCCCGTACATACCCGGGACCACGGCCACAGGATTGTTCCGTTGCATGGAAACGGAAGCCAGCCGCAAGGCTCAACAGGAGGGACTTATGTATGCCCTATAGATCAGGAATAAGGGAGCCAGCTCTCCCCTCGGTCCCCTGGAGTACCACAGGTCAGACCGGATATAGTGCACAATACCTAATGCCACTGTAAACACGAACACATATCGATATCCGCATGTTTCCCCCGACCCAATACAAGTTGGTACTTTTTAGGATTCATTAGTTTAATTATCACTTTACGGGAAAACAGGAAATAGACATGATCAGGAATAAGGAGTACATAAGTACTATATAGTCAGGTCACTGCATGTAAAGCAGGAATACAATATACAGGTCACTGATCATGACACAGAATCATAAGTCAAGGTCCCCGTAAAGATGATAATCACAAGTCAAATCATCATGCTGGGTGTCAAGTGATAGCATGACAGAGTGGTGATATTTAGTAAACAACCAAACATAACAAGAGATGGATAATAATCAGGTGGCAAGTTATGTCAAGGGATTGATAATAGTCTGGGTAAGTCAGGTCATAACCAGAGGGTCTAGCCAAATAGTAGTAGGTCAGGTGGTCAGGTGGCATACACTAGATGGTCAGGTGATATACATGTGTTAAAAGGAAGCATGTAACTGACTGGTCTGAAATAATAGCAGGGCAAGTGACAGCATATCCGAAACCAAGAATACAACGACCACGAAGGGTCGGCCACGCATAGTATAAAGCAATAAAAGATATAAAGCATGAAATACAATACATGAAGACTAGTGCGAGAATACTATCATAATCAATGGAATGGTAAAGCAAGAGGGTAGCGAGTGAGAACACTCGCCTGAATCACCGAAACGCCGAAAGATCCGAAATCCACGGAAGTTGGGACGCGCCACCAAACCTGATATAAATATGTAGAGTGAAGAGGAGAGAGGAAGAGAATAGAAGACGATGTTTGTCAAGTGACAAGTCAAGGAATACCAATATGTGATATAAGTCTATAGGTTAAGGTTCAGTTTTAAGAAAGGAATCAATTAAGACAGATATCCAAAGTTAGTCGACTAGGGTGGAATAGTAGTCGACTAATAGTGGAGTTAGTCGACTAGGAAAATGGGGTAGTCGACTAATACTGTGTAACAGAGAGTTGGGTTTGGTTTCAGGGAATAGTTAGTCGACTGGAGTAAAATAGGTAGTCGACTAACAGATACTCTAAGTCGACTAATAGCTAGGTCAAGTCGACTAGAACTGAGATACAGAAAGTTGGGTTTTGATTCAGGAGTCGACTAGGGAGAAGGGTTAGTCGACTAGGGGGTTCAAGTCGACTAGGGTTTGTGATAAGTCGACTGGAGCCGAGAGTTGGGGTTTTCTGATTCAGGAAAGGTTAGTCGACTAGGGAAGAATGGGTAGTCGACTAATAAGCTATAGTCGACTAATAATATAGTCAAGTCGACTAGAGCCGAGAGTTGAGTTCTGGTTCAGGACAAGGTTAGTCGACTAGGGTCAAGAGTGTAGTCGACTAAGGGTCTCTAGTCGACTAGGAACTAAGGTCAAGTCGACTAATCGTGGGAAAACAGCAAACAGAATAGATTTCTAGGGTTTTGGTTTGATGACTAAATAATCATGAATTGAAGACATAATTGCACATGATATGGAAACATGAATATACAAAGAATTAGACAAGTCTTGGTGAGTAGGAATACTCACATAGATCGGTGATTGGAAGCTCTACGTGTTCGGAAGGATCGAGGTTGACAATATCGCCAAATGGATCCACGGCGACACGATCGACGAGGGAAGCTACGGTCCAAATCCAAAGGAGGGTTGTTGTGGTGGTTGTGGTGAAGAGAGAGAAAGTCTAGAGAGAGAAAGTGGGATTTCTAGAGAGGGAATTCTAGAGGGAGATTTCTAGAGAGAGTCTAGAGAGAGAAAGCCTAGAGAGAGAGAGTTAGGGTTTTCTTTAGAGAGAGAAAGTGGATGATGAGAGAGAGAGAATCAGGAGAGAGAGAGAGAGCTAGAGTGAGAAAGAGAGGAGAGAGAAAGAGAGAGGAGAGAGAAACAGGAGAGAGAGAGAGATCCAAGAGAGAGAGAGGGAGAGTCCAGGAGAGAGAGAGAGAGAAAGAAGGGGGGCTGCTGCCCCCCCCCCCCGCACCCACACAGTGCCCCCCCCTTTGGGGGCACTCGGCCCTGGCCGCCGGCCAGGCGGCGGCGCCGGGCGGCGCCGGCCGCCGGCAGAGGAAGGAGGGGGCGCCGCCCCCTCCACAGAACACAGGGGGGCTGTTGCCCCCCCCCCCCCCAGCAAGGAAAGAGGGGGGCTTTGCCCCCCTCAACAGAGAGAAAAGGAGAGGGGGCCTGCCCCCCTCTCCGCCCCAGCACAGGGGCCCAGGTGGCCCCTGGCTGCCCGCGGCCGCCGGCCAGCGCCGGCGGCGCTAGAACGGGGTGGCGCCGGCCACCCCAGGAGAGGAGAAGGAGGGGGCTGCTGCCCCCTCCACAGCGGCGCACAGGGGGCCCGAGGCCCCCTGGCCGCGCCCAGGCCGCGGCCGCGCGCCGGCGGCGGTCTGCCCTCGCCGGGGCAGCGCCGGAGGAGAGGGGAGCCGGCGATGGAGGTGGACGTGGCCGGATCCAAGAGGAGGAAGAAAAGAAAAGAAAAGAAAAGAAAAGAAGAAGAGAGAGAAGATGGGGGGTGATCCTACGCCGGCGTTGATCGCCGGAGGTGGCCGTGGTGGCCGGAGGTGGTCGGAGGTTGGGTCGGTGGAGTGGGCGTCGCCCACGCAGGAGAGAAAGAAGAAGAAGAAGAAGAAAGAAAAGAAGAAGGAAAAGAATAGAAAAGAAAGGAAAAAGAAAAGAAAAGAAAAGGAAAAAGAGAGGGAGAGATTGATGGATGGGAGAGGGGTTAATGAGGGAGAGGGGAATGTCTCCCCACGTGGAGGGGAGTAGGTGGAGTCGGTTGAGGGAAAAAGAAAAGGAAGGAAAGAAAGAAAGAAAGAAAAGATTAAAAATAATAATATAATAATAAGGTTGAAAAATCGACTGTTTCGGAATCGTTCCGAAAAATCCTCAAAAATAGAAAATAATATTTTAAGATGTTCGGTGAAATCGGATTCGAGAAATACAATGCAGATTTCAAATTAAAAATCCTGGAATCTTCCGGCGGTACCGGTCGACACCAAAACCGGTGAATTTTCGATAAATTCTGGAAAATCTCAAAAAATGAATTTAGATAGAAAATGATATTATAAGATGTATCGTGAAAGCCATTTTAAGAAATACTTTATAGTTTTAAAACTAAAAATCCCGGAACCAGCTAACTGCCGACTCCGGTGGAATTTCCATAAAATCATAAAATCCCCAGAAAAAGAATGTAGGTAGAAAATATGATTCTAAGTAATAATGTCTAAAGGATCATTTAGAAATTCCAAACCGTTTAAGAATTAAAAATCTAGGAATCGGTCAGCGGCACTGGCCGACACCGGTTTTGAAAATATTCCTTTTAATTCCAGAAAAATCCAGAAAATCACATAAAATCTAGAATATTGGAAAATGATGTTTGAAACAGAAATCGATCAAATCGGAATAGTGGAATTGTCCAAACCGAGCAATACTCTGGGATTCGGGCCTTCGGTTCAGACTAGGGCTGACTCCGAATCCACGAATCCAAATCCAAGACAAAACAGTCATAAAAGGAATTCATAATACAGAATAAATACAGGAAACAAATCGAAAAAATACGATCGGAAAATCTGAATACGCAACTAAGTACGTATTCCGGGAACGGGGTATTACAGATGGTCATATGATAAGGGATTGTTCATTCAGATGGATGGGGAGTACCACCCCGATTCAACCAACAGTAAGAAGGGACCCAAGACCAATCGGCAGGAGAGCTCCATTCCCTTCCCCGCAGTATGTCTTCAATCAAGCATAGAGAAGGCCAAGAGGAAGATCAGATGGGAGAAAGCGGAAAGCATGTCATTTGACCACAAAGGAAACTGAAGTTTCAGATGAAGTGGAACAGAGAGTGGTGCCCTATATTTGGAACGAGGACCCCTAGAGGTGATACCTGTGACCACTATCCCCATTTTTATCATGTTTTGAGTTGGTAAATTTTTCACTATCATATCCATTCTATCATGATATTCCCACGAACCCTATTTTCTTCTATTTTCATCTCCTTCCTTATAGAAATTTCGAGGACGAAATTTTTGTTAGATGGGTAGATAGTAGCACCCTGTTCCCGGGATATGTACCCAGATACGTGTCCCAAATTTTTTCGACCGTATTGCTCAGTTTTCTTCCTGTATGTGTTCACGGATTATGATTACTTATGTTATTGAGTATCGGATCTAGATTCTCAGACCTAGAGTAAGCCCTGACCTGGACCGGGAACCCGATACCAGCCAGTAGCCCGATTTGACTATTCTGGTAGTATGATTTGACCATTTCAATTTCAAACACTATTTTCTAATATTTTAGATTTTTTATGATTTTCTGAAATTTTTCAGAATTTTTCTGCAAAATCTCCAAAACTGGTGTCGGTCGGCATCGCTGACTGATTCCCGAATTTTTAGTTTTCAAATGGGATTAAATTTTTAGAAACGGATTTAAAATTACTTCTTAGAATTCCATTTTCTATCTAAAAATATTTTTTGAGATTTTTTTAATTTATCAAAATTTTACCGATTCTGATGTCGGCCAGAATCGCCAGAAGATTCCAAGATTTTAATTTTAAAACTATATTGAATTTCTTGAATCCGAGTTCATCGAGTTTCTTATAAGAATATTTTATATTTTTGAGAATTTTTCGGGACGATTCTGAAACAGTCAAATTTTCGCCTTATTAAAATAATAATATTTATTACCGGTCTTATCTTTCGTACTTTTTCCTTCCCTACTCCACTACTTTATACTTCTAAAAATTATAATAAATAAATTATTTAATAATAAAAATTTTAAAATATTTTATTTTATTTTCTTATTAATTTTTTTCTTTTTTCTTTAACTTTCTTTCTTTTCTTCTTTTCTTTTCTTCTCCTTCACTCCACCTCCCATCCCCTGCAACTCCTCTAGCGTAGCAGCAGCTGCAACTCCAGTAGCAGCAGCAAGCAATCTCCATCCCCTCCACCATCCCCATTCATCATTTCATCCACTTCCTTCTCTATTAAACCTCCCTACTTCAATTCCTTATTCATTTTCAAAAAATCCAAAATCCAACTTCATCTTCAACCCCTCAACCAACTCACGCACCCAACCCACCACCGCCGCCTCCACCATCACCACCACCGCCGGCGCCGCCCTAGCCGCCGCCGTACCCCCATCACCCTACCTCCCTTCCCCACTTCCACCATCTCCAATTTCCCTCTCATTCCCACCAATTTCAACCAAACCCATCCCACCTCTATCTTCTTCTTCTCCAAAATACACCACCTATGCCACCAAATTCTCCACTTCCACCACCCCATCACCACCTCCTCCTCCTCCTCCAACTCCCCAACACCACCAATCACCACCACAACCACCACAACCACAAACCATCATCACCACGTCCACCATCAATAACCTAACCAACAACTCCCCAACTCCACCACTCCTCCCCTCCCCTCGGGGGCTCACGCGCGCGCGCGCCCCTCCCCCCGGCGGCAGCGCCGCCACCGGCAGGCCGCCGGCGTGGCCGGCCGGCCGGCCGACCACCCCCTCCCCTTCTTTTTCTTTTTCCTTTCTTTCTCTCTTTCTTCTTTCATTCTTCCTTTCTTTCTCTTCATTTCATTCCCTAAATAAAAACCCACTTTCCCTCATTCCTAAAATACCCATCCCCTCTCCCTCAAATTACCTCCCTATATTTACACCTAATATCCCTCTCCTTTTAAATCCTAATTCTTTTCTAAAAACACCATATTTTCTCTCCCTTTCTCTCTCTCTCCTTCCCACAACTTTTTCTCTCATCTCTCTCTCCTCTCTCATTCCCTCTCTAATATTTATATATATATTTATAATTATATATTTTAATATACAACTATGGGCTAGTGGATTTCTCGTGCGGATCGCCGATTTTTCGGATTTTTAACCGGTATTTCACCCCGATTTCAGGCGAGTGCTTTTTAATACATTTAAAAATAAACGCTCTTATATTTATATCATAGAATTGATATGTGGATATCCTAGCATGCCTAGCACTGGTTACCGTAGTTTTAATACATGATATCATGCTATGCGAGTTAATATATGATGTTGTACTCGGTATTTATCCGACCCTGAACATGTTATACTTGACACGTGACATCTGACACCGACCCTAGACTTGTTATACTTGACATACGATTTATGACACCAGCACACGGTATTTACACCGGCACTTGGCATGTTACACTTGATATATGATTTATGACACCGGCACTCGGTATTTACACCGGTATTTACCATATTTGATACCGACACTTGTCATGATATATTTGACACCGATATTTGCCATGCTATATATGACATCAGTACTTACCATGCTATATTTGACACTTGATATATGACACCGGTATTTGCCATGCTATACCTGACCCTGATATTTGACACTGGTACTTGACATATGCTATCACCTGGTCCTAGCACACATTGACCTGACATCGTGACCCTTGACCGGACACTACCACCCCTGATACATGTATTATATGGCACCTGATATTGTGGCACTTGTATCATACTGCATATTCATGACTATTACTTTACTGGGACTTGATTATTATATTGTTACCAGATATTTGGTACTCATGTACTTCTGAACTCCTGTACTCCTGAACTCTTGTACTCCTGAACCCCTGAAAAAAGGTGACTCCTGAAATTATACTCCTGGTATTATACTCATGTTTCCGTAAGTTGGAAAATCATGGTTATACTGTATACACTTGTGGACATTATCTTTGGGCAATATATATAATAAAATACTCAACTTACACTGGGTGGGGGAAACTGATGGAAACCGGTATGATGTCATATTTATAATGGTGATATTTCTGAAGTGTCGTGTAGGGCGCGTAATGATAAGTCCCCGGAAGCAGTAGCCTGAATCTGAAGTGTCGTGTGGGGCGCGTAATAATAAGTCCCCGCGTAATAATAAGCCCCCGGAAGCAGTAGCCTGAATCTGAAGTGTCGTGTGGGGCGCGTAATGATAAGTCCCCGGAAGCAGTAGCTTGTACTCCTGAGCTAGTCCCGGACAGAGACGGGACCCACTATAAATATGAGCTATCAGATTTATCAGTTCCCAAATAATAACTCGTCTTATTCATAAGTGGATGTATGTGTGCCGGTAGCACATTCAAAAGCATTTGAATCGGATGAATAACATAAAACAACCAAACAGTAATAAGGTTAGGAACGTGTGATATTTGGTCTCTCCTTTATTCGGGTCCTGGTACTCACATATTAGATCCGGGTAAATTCTACAGAGTGCGAACTCTAGTATGGACTATCAGTGATGTGAGGTGCTGGTAGGGAGGCGATTGAAATATCAAACGGTACTGATTATTATTATTGGATTAATTAAAATGCAACACATTTATATTCTCCAGTTACAATATTATGCTCTGAATTGACACCCTGTTTTATAACACATGACCTCTGTGATACTATGATTACTCTAAACACACTCTAGTTCTGTTACCCTAAGGGCAACTCAAGTTGTATGAATTCAAATGATGGTGACATCAGATATGTGGTATATAGATGAGAGTTTCCTTGTTTGGATTATCCCCTCGACGTATCAACCCCATGAATCCATAATCTGAGCTTATACAACTAGTTTTGTCCATACTTATATTTATCGCGTGTTTAGTGTATTTATCACATGTTTGCCATATTTTGTCGCATGATTATATGTACTTATGCTCTCTATACCGTCTTTCATGTATTTTTTCGATTCAGACTTATTGATATACATGTATTCACTTGATCTCAGATTTACTGTCATTTTCCTTATATTACTTGTCATTTCCTGTACCTGCATGTCTGGACCACATCACTTGATCATGTACACGTGTGCCTGTTATGCACGCGATTTGGCTTTATAATATGTACTCGCTGGGGTTGCTAACAACCCTGGATTCTCATCTCCAGATCCTGGAGTCTAGACCCTGGTGATCTTGCTGTAGCTGATCAGAGTACGCAGCGGATCCTCCCGTGGTGATCGGAGTGCAGCAAAAGCTCAGACATTGCCGTAGTTCTTCCACCTAGCTTATCTCATGTTTGGCTCTCGAGGTCCCTATTGCCGTATCGTGAGCATCTCTCAGTTTTTATTATGTATATCCCTTCATGTATTGTACTCTTGTATTTTCTAGTGATGTAATATTCCTGTAATATTGTATCACTTTCTGTGATAACCATGTACTTGTACTATTCTGCTGGAATGTATATTACCACTGTGCTTCTGCCTCTGATTCTTGCCTGTACTGAAGCTTAGCGTATATACGCGAGGGTATTTCCGACCTGCGTATATACATCGCAGTAGCGTCCCCGTACTCGTGGGATCGGGGCGTTACACTCATCCTCGGCATTCTCCTGATAGAATTGCCGCTTAAGATCCGCCTTAAACTCTTCCCATGTGTTGATGGAGCATATGCCCTTCCTCATATCTTCACATCGCCTAGGCCACCACAACGTAGCGATGTCTTCAAGATAAAGAGGCACATCTTGAATCTTGGATGCATCGTTTCGAAATCTGGCAACATTGAAGTAGACTTCCATACTCCAAAGGAAGTTACCAATCTCCCGAGCATTCCGAGACCCCTTATAAGGCTTAGGTTTGTGCACATCTTTAGTCATAAAGGGATGCGACACCATACCTCGAGTTGCTAATGCAACATCATATTGGTCGATCCTCTCCTTGAGCTCGGCCAACTCCTTCAAGAGTACCTCCAAGTGGTTCCGCAAGACTGCATTCTCCTCCCTCAAGGAAGTGTCCCCTTGTTGTAACATGTCGACGGCAGAATTCAAGGCCATCTGCATCTCCTCCTAAAGCTCGTTTCCCATAGACTCCAACTTCTCGATGTGCTCGTCGTAAGCCTCCAACTTATCCACCACGGTAAGCTCTATCTTAGCTAACCATGCCTCCAGCATCACCATGACATCTCAGGATTTCTCCCACGAGGCTTGGGAGCATCCTTCGGATTTACAGCTCCAACTACCTCGGAACAAAGATCGGGGCTCGACATTATCACTCTCGAATCCAGGCTCTGATACCAACTGTCACGGACGGATTCTTTTGACTTTGAACCACTCAAACCCACATGGCACTTAACTCGCTCTTTCCCCTTGAAGCGAAACTAAGTCAGCCTAACCCTCACACTCACTCAAGAGAGAGAACACTTAGAGAAGAAGTGAAATCTTGCATTGCTTACTCTTACTTCCCTTGATGATTACAAATGGGCACTCTTGGCCCCTATTTATAGGCAAGGGCTTGTACAAGAATTCTCTAGAATTGGAGACTTCTAGAATATCTAGAAGCTCCCATATATTCATCCCTAAGTATCTTATTCTAGAGTCCTCTAGGAATCTTCTATGGAATATCCCTCTAGGGAATATCCCTCTAGGGAAATCTTCTAGAGAATATCCCTCTTTACATGGTATTTATAATATTATCCTAGAAGACTCGAGAACAACTCTACCACATGGGATGAGCCTAGATGAGCCCAAGTGCACCAAGATGGAGCGGTTCGTGACACATGCATGCGCCTGCGGGCCAAGGGGCCGTGTGCAGCCCTTGGCTGCGTAGGCAAATATTTTTTTAAAAATTTCTTCTTTAGTTTAAAAAAAAGAATTAAAATATAATAACACACAGAATAATTATTCCATAAAAAATATATACACGTTAAATTCAATAAAATCATCCATTTTAATCTTTTAATTCAATATATGAGACACAAAATATTTATTGAATTAAAGAGAAGTATTTATTCATGATATTTATTGATCGAGATCAAAAATTTACTTTATATCCTGATGATCTGATAAAGAGGAGGCTCTGAAACCAATTGTTGGATCTAATAATTATTCCAAATAAGATCCTATATATGCAATAACCTCTTTATCAAGTTCAAAGGGAAAGAGAGTTTAGGCATATCTGATTCCATCACGAAAGGGATGTCGAAGATTGCACGATCTCGAAGACGTCAGAGTTGAGGGAGGGGATCTTCTCTCGAGCCACCAAGTTCTCTTCTAGAGCTTTAGAGGAGATGAGAGCCCTCCAAGAGAGATTATGTCATGATGATTGGTGGTGGAGAGGGAATCATACTCATGATATATATAGCATCAAGAAATTCTAGTTCAACTCATCATACATTTAGACCCTTGATTGATAACACGAGTTCCACACGTGTAGATGAGCCTCACATCTTAATTTAAATGCACTCATGGCTAAATATAAATGAAATGTGTCTAAACTCAAACCATTAGACTTGATCAATTCTTTATTTGGTCCAACAACATAGGCATATAGAGATTTTTTTTCCATTAATTTGCAAAAGGAAAAACTTACAAAAAGTTGGAGGAGCGAAATTACAAGTACTTTTTTAAAGAAAGAAAGAATACAAGTAGATTTCCTCTGAGATTTCTGGGGAAGTGTGCCAGTAAGAATCTGATCAGCGCGCGATCACTTTATCCCTTTGACGATGCAATCGATCTGACAATCATACTGCCTCCTGATAGGATTTCCTTCTCGCTTGGTTCCGAAAATCCAAGATTTGAAAGCAGGAGAACCAAAGAACCTTCTTTGCTAAGAATCTCTTCTAGAAATTTGTAACCAATCTCCTCTCTGTCTGTCCTTTTTTCCGTCCCCCTGCTTTGGCTCAACAAGGGAGCATTTATAGCAAATGTGGGGTGTAACCGCCCCCTTGAATTCAGCAAAGCTGAATCAGTCTTTAGCTTCGCACGAGGCTCGCAAATGACCTTATAGCGAAGCTGCTCACGAGCTTCCAGCGAAGATAGAGAGTGTTCGTGTGAACTCCTCACTGCGGTTGAGGCTTAATTGTCTCCACTAAATGTGGGACGAAGTGAGCGGATGTAACTGCCCACTTAAAGTGACGTTAATCCCACTAAATTAGTGGGGTTCACCCATTAATCCTTCGTGAGATTTTGAAACGGTCAATTTGTTGACCTGGCAGAGCTCACTGCGGAGCTAGATCATGCGAAGCTAAGACTTGGCTCATAGCTTCAGGCGGAGTTACTTTCAAAGCCTCGTGCGAAGCTAAAACTCAGCCCATAGCGGAGCTAAACCAGCTACGGATAAGGCTTCTGGCGTGAAGCTCCTGGATCAGCCTCTAGCGGGGCTAAATGGGAAGCTTCAGGCGAAGTTGTTAGTTCCATACGGAGGTATGAAGCTTACCTTAGGCTCATGCCAGGCTAAATATTGAGCTAACTTAGCGTCTTAGGCCTGCTTAGGTCTCTCCAAAGGCAACTTTGGCTTACTATCTGCTTTACTGGATCAGTAATGTCCATGTTGCTGCCTTGTCTCTGGTCATCAACTTGTCTTCGACTTATCTTTTGTAGATGTCGATAAATTAGACGTCGTTCAGACCAGTTGAAGATGAATGCGGGAGTTCTGTCTTTTTAGAGTGTCAACAGAGACGAGTGTATAAATCTAATTATTCTTGTGCAGGCTCAAATTAATTTAGACTCTATCCAAATAAGTCTAACACAGTTGAAGAGATGCATGCATTGATGAGTGACCCACAATGTTCATACAAAGCCAAGTTTCCTACGAATATCAAGCAGATAACTCGATTCTAGGTTGTCATATGCTTTCGTTGTATTCACCTTCAGAGCAAAAAATTTCCTTCTCCTCCGGCAATTTATAGAATGTACAAGTTCGACTGCCCCAATGTAGTTCTGTGAAATCTGTGTTCTTTGGTAAAGGTGCTTTGATGATGAGACTTGAGTGTTGAAAGAGAATTTTTCATTCAATTTGCAAGGATCTTGGCACAAAATTTACAAGTTACATTATTGAACTCAATGAGTCTGTAATTAGAAAGAAAATCGCATTTATTTGTGTAAGAGGTAAGGTAGCATGATTAATATCAGAAGATCTTGAATCCTTTTGCAACATCCAACTTGGAAACTCTTATGCTCACGAAGAACGAACCCTACACAGGTTGCAAGTCTTCAGGAACTCTTGTTCAAGTTTAGTTTCAGCTATTTCTCTTCCACCAATGACTACTGGGATTTTCAATGCCTCAGCCAGCTTTAGTGAGAAACTTGATGGAAATATTGTTACTTATAATAATAATAATGTACCTTACTACTTCAGAGCTTTTCTAAATATTAATAAGGCTAAATTCTTGGAAATACTATGAACTTTTGAGGTTGTGCTAAAAAAAACTCTCATATTTTCTTTTTTTTTTCCCCTCGCATGAGCTCCCAACCTCTTGAAGTCGACCCGATCTTCGTGATGTGGTTTGCTTCACTGACGGTCTTGGCGGTGTGTGGCGCTGAAGGATGGCAACTTCGACGGCGACTTCGCTTCGTCGACACCCCCACAAACTAGATCTCTTCGAGTTAAGGGGGTCAGACGTTTAATTAAAGAACCAAAGACATTTTGGTCATATAATTAACACGTGATAGCCCTGTTTTTGGATTTTTCTTATATTTACCTCTCAAATCTTTTATATTTCTAAATTTACTCACTAAATCTTCATATTTCTAAAATTACCCTCCAAAATCATCCCATATTTTAAAAATTACCCCTGCTGTTTGTTTTTTTACAGTTTTAAAAGATGATTATCAAATTAACCCCACTAATACTTCTCTAACCTTTCTCTCTCTTTCAAGCTGTCGCGTTGTCTCCCTCAAAAAACCCAAAAAAAAAAAACAGAGCGAAAACTAAGTCTCTTCATTGGTTCTCAGCCACTCTCTATTCTCTCTCTTCTCTTTCTCTCTCTTATCTGACCTTCATCCTCTCTCAAACTTTTGCTCTATAACTCTTGGAACCATGTATCTCCAATAATCGTCATTGTCTCCTCTCTCGCTCTCCAACTCTGTGAACTCTAGATCGGCTCTCAATGGAGGTTTGGGAGAGCTTCAGAGAAGAGATGAATGCTCCTGGTAGAAGGTATGGTTATAAAATCTCTCTAATTTTATTGAATGTGATTAAAGTTAGTAGCAAATAACAATGCTGGAAATGTTAATTAATTTGATTAGTTGAAGGGGTATCATACCTTAAGGTGTATGTAATCCCTTCCATTTTTCTTGATGTTATAGCCCTCTGCCCTGATAAGGGTGCATGGTTGGTTCTTTATCTTTTATGTTCCATGGCCAATAGAGAGAGGTTGTTAATCATGTCAGAGCATCTATGTTATTGGTCAGTGGCCACTAGTACAATTAATGTGTACGTAAATTATCAAAGCTAATTGATTTGTTTGTGTCAGTATATTGGATATTGATCTAATTCAAAATCTGATATTGAAGTGTCTGTGAACATTCTTCATATTGTGCCGAGTAGATCCAAACTTGGAAAAGTGTATTATACATGAAAACTACATTCCAATTTAAATACATATGTTAACTTTTCCTAGCCAAGTTGCCTAATTAAGAAGCATAAAATGAGAGCTCTGAAGTTATGCTGAGTATATCAAAATTTTGCATGTTTCACCATTTTGTTTATTGTGTTTAATTCTAATATTATTTTCTTTATTTTTGTTTGTTGTAGAAATGTTTATATCACAGTCATAACAGTGATAAGATTTGGTGGTTATTGGAATAAAATTCTAAGAGCTGGGAGGAAGAAGTATGTCTATGGGCATCAAAAGACCACTTCTTTTGAGTTATATAATACGAAATTGCAAGATGTTGTGGATTATCACCTTGGAATTGCATCTTGGATGTATGGTTCTATTCCTGTAGTAGGTGCAACTTTACCTGGGACAAGACCTAAAATATATGAAGTGGTGAAGACTGATCATACACGTGCATTACATGTTTTCATATCCTATGTGTCACATTTCTGTATTTATATTTAAATAAAACTCTGCTATTAATGTATTTTCATGTTCAGTAGTATGCATTGTAATTAACGAAGAAAATGAAGAGATTGACAGATTTATCCAATTAAATTCAAAAATTCAAAAGAAATGAGATCAATTCATATTCAAAGGTTCTAAAAACTATCTTATCTGAAAAGTGGATATATTAGATAAGATAATATCATCTAATTTTAAGGAGAAAATGGATTGTTTGAAAAACCTATCGATTTCGCTGAAGATAAATGGATATCTTATCAATTCTAGAAGACATACTGAATATCCAAGAGAATAAATGGATAGAGAGAAGATCAACGAATGAGATGAAACAATTTAAATTCAGATTCAGACTAGATATATTTTAGTATTTATTCATAACTTTCGCTACGGAACTCAAATCTGATGATTCAAGATGATACAAAAAAAAGACTTAAAGGGCTACAATGTTTATGTTGATCACTCTTTCCAATTCTGTCGTTTGATAAGTCATATTCAGCAATCAACATGATAATAAGTTGCAGATCAGAATTGAATTTCTACATAAAATTCTGGATAAATTAAATCAAGTTTAAAGAAAATGGGAGGATTCAAATTCAGAAATAGCCAGCTTCTCCTATCTCATACGCTTTCTATCCCTCTGGTTTTCTCCTATAAATACCCTCATACATCGAAGGCAGAAAGGGGACCACTCCAGAGAGAGATTTATGTTAGTTTAGATGAGGGTTTTCTTTTTTTCTTCAATGTAATTTTTATTTTTTTTCTTTTATTATATTTTTAGGTTAGAAAGTTACATGATTAAAAGAGAGTAAGAGTTATTGTAGAGTGATACCATATAATCTTTTTTTTAAGAAGCTTATATTGAAGGTGACAATTAATGGAGGTTTCTCACTTTTTTTCATCGTACTCAATCTGGCCAAGCACTGCTTCTTTCTACTACTTTACTTTACATGACTTCGCGTCTAATCATGGTATGTTAAATATTCAACAGAGATAAATCTTCGTCCTTTATCTTTTTTTTTTTTCTTCTTAGTTTAATTTAACAATTTTCAATCGACACTCTCTCTTTTAATTCTTTTTTTTGAACTTGTTTTCTTTTCTTATGAATTAATAAAATCATCTTAAATATTCTTCTTTTATCTCTTTTTATTTCTGATTTTTATACAAACACTTTTCTTTATCTCTTTTTCTTTTATAAATAAAATAACAACAATACCACCATCTCTTCTTCTACCATCTCCTTCTTAACTATTTTATTTTCTTTTAAAACTGATAAGAGAACTCTTAAATCTGTTTTAGTTAATTAAAAGAAGAAACTTAATATAATGCTTCCATCATTGTCGCTTCCTGTGAATCACGACCTGTTAGCCTTAGACTACACGGTAGCATGAGTCCCTAGCACTATTCCTAAAATTCTGTATTTTTCTATGCAAGTCAGAATAAGAAACTTAATATAAAGCTTCCATCATTGTCCCTCCCTGTGAATCACGTCCCGTTAGCCCTAAGCTACACGGTAGCATCGAGGATCTAGCACTATTCCTAAAATTCTGTAATTTTTTGTGCAAGTCAGAATCGATCAACAAAGACTGGAGAGCAATTATATCAATTGCTACTCAATTGCTACCAGAGGAAAGAGAAGATGGAGTTATGGATAATTACAAGAGAGAACCTAGAGAAGAAAAACAACAAGTTCCAATGGCCGTAATAGCATCAACAACCTGAGAAAATTAAGGACAGTGTTGAAGACTAATATGGTTGATGTAGATGTATCAGAATATGCTGAAAATACAGTGGCACTAAGGATTTGGACAAACAACTATTCAGTGTCTACATCCACATATGAGGAGGATGATAGAGACAAGATTGATAATGATGATTTTGCAGAAGATGAGGTAGATGAAAATATCCGTCATTAAAAGATAGCTTTCCTTTGGATAGAACTTGAAGTCATGCAGCTCTCACCATCTACGCAAAAAGTAACCTGGATGCTATACGATCCGTACATTCTTCACCTTTTGGATGAGGAAATTTCCACCTTTGAACTTGATTTTTTTTTTTTTTTTTTTTTTTTTTTTTTTTTTTTTTTTTGGGGTGGGGGGGGGGGGGGGGGGGGGGTGCTAATTAACTCATCGCTGCTGACTGAATTCACCAACGATGACTGGGAAGCAAAACCGAGGCCTATTCGGGACTGCATCGGGAGAAAAATAATGTCCACTGGCACGCGAGCTCGATGTGCCGACCTGTGAGGGTGTTGCTCAACAACTCAAGACCCGGACCACTCGGCCATTTGCATGGGACTACCCTTGAACTTGATGATACAGTGAAAGTGGAAGACGTTGAAGGTGAACTTGTTATACGATCTCCCTCAGGAGAATGGCTGGAGACTCACAAAGCTCTGGTCTAAATTGTCTCCCTTGAGGCGAAAATTTTAAGGGAGGACATTTTGTAGTGCTATCTTGTTTCACCTGTCACTCTTTTTTTTTCCCATTGTAAACTATTTATTTAGGTTCCATCTCTTGCTGTTTTCATATAATCTTACAATTTTATAAAATACTATTTCATCGCGTATTAAACCAAACAATTATTCTCTATTTTTCATATTTATTTGTAATTGTAGATTGTCAAGTCACCAATGCCCAGATAGAGCTACATTGCAGCTCTAGCTACGGTCAAACCAAAATATGAATGGGGTCTTTCAACTTCTTCCACATAAAGCATGTTTGAGCTCAATGGCTATGACGAGATACCTTCTCTGATATGGCCTAAGAGACGTTGCCATCTCTCTGTCGAACAATCGTTTTGATTGCAAAGACTATAAGATCAAAGACAGGTATACCAATTAGTTTCTTTTATTATCAACCGTATCAAGCACTAATTTCTTTAACGTCTAATTAGATTGGGTAATAATTCAAATTAAGATAAGAACAGAAGCTCGCTACTTTTTTTTATTTTATATATATATACCAGAATTGGTTGGAGGCCAGTAAGGGCCCTCTACTGCGCTATAATTTAACTCGACTATGGCTTGCTTAACTAATAAACGGAGTCAAACTCAAGCTTGAATTTATAAACGAGTTGAACTCGAACTAGGCATGCTCGCTGATGTGTCTACATATGTACACGCATATGAGATTATTCATAATTATGCAAGATTACTTGAATTTAAAAGTATATTATTTATCTAGGTCTACATGTATCAATCACAAACATAATTATGAAAATGTATCGATTATAAATAGGGACATAAGATTTGAAAGTATGTAATTATTCTTTAATTTATTTTAACAAAACTTTCTTTTAATCCTCTGTTCTATAAAACTAGTGAAGAAAATGTGCTTATTAATCAATATCAAGTTGAATTAAAATTACAATAATAAAACAATTATGAGCGTAACAATTATAATCAATATCAAGATTGATGAGCTTGCTAATGAATACCTAATGGCTTGCTTAACAATTATAACCAATATTAATATTGATGAGCGTGTGACGAGAAGCGGCGTGAGATTCGGAAAGATAAAATGCTTTTTCCTTTATCCATTAGGTATATGTTAGATATTTTCTTTCATCTCTCTCTCTTTTTTTTTCCATCCGAATTCTTAGACCCTTCTCTTTTGTGAAATTCACATGAGTGTAACGTCGGACCAGTGCCATCAGACTTTGCATTTTCAGTTTTAAATAAATCATGTGATTAAATGCATTAACTTGATGTAAAATATCTTATTTTTGGCTAATGTCCGATTACAGTTTATTCTTACGTGCTATTATTTGTCACCTGTGTAAATCGAGGACTAATAGGCAAAAAATGCGAAGATTATGTCAACCGACTATGGTGGGTTAAGGGCCAAGATAAAAACAGTGAATACCAGGAATCACTTAGGTGTGGGGTGCTTGATCTTGTGACTGGTTACCTTACTGGGAGGGATAATGTGAGGAGGAGCTTCACACTGTCTTTTTTCCTTGCTACTCAAGACAAGGGATACTTTGGTCTGAACGACATGTTTAGATATGTTGACGAAGCTGATCAACAAGGGTGGGGATCGTCTCCTGCAAGTGACATTTCAGCTGGCCTATGGTTTGTAAGAGCTCCGCTCACTTATAGATTATTGTTTCGAGTCCACGCGCGCGCGTGACATTGAGTGCCTTCACGCGTTTCTTGACAAGCCCAAAAAAAAAAAAAATGGGGTCAGGGTTTGGCAAATGGCATTGTTGCTCCTCTTCCAGTCGAGCAGGGTAAAGTTGATTTACAGCGACCTACAGTCTAAAATCATGTTCTTTCAATTACCATTTTTGTAAGCTCTGTCATATCATTACTTTACTATGGTTTTGCTTCCAGAAGCCCCTCCGCCACTTGAGGAACATGTTCCTCAACAACCAGAGTCGCCACCAGAAGAAGAAGAAGAGAATGTGATTGAAGTGTTTCCACCCTTCAGAGCATGAGGCTTCAATTGAGGAGGAGGAAGCACCAGATGGTTGTATTGTGGTTAAAAGTATGCTAACTGGGGAGACTAGTTGTCAGCTGTAATGTGTAAATTTAATCATCTAGTTGGTAGATGTTTTATGCATTTCTGGTGCTCTTGGATTACCTGAGAAAAATGGCGAGGATGCATATTTTCCCCCTTCCACCAAGCAAGCATTGAATTTTGAATCTCTAACACTGCCATACGTTTTACGTCTTTGAATCGAGAATGCTGCTTCTGTTGGATAATTTGTAGCTTTCAAATGATAGGAAAAGTAATCTGATGAATTTACGAATTAGTCTTTTGTGTTATTTTGATGCAAAATTTTGTTTCCAAGGCCGAAGGTAAGAGAGAGCATTGTGTGTGCGCGCGCGTGTGTGTGTGAGAGAGAGAGAGAGAGAGCCTTTTTCGGCGTTTAGGCTATCAGTAAAAGAGAAAAACATTAAATTTATATTGTTGGTTTAATTGCACATATACTAAACGATACGTGTCTCTGTTGCCTGTCGGCGACGGTTCCGCTCATCTCCACACGTGTCAACAGACTCCCGTGTCAACATCTCTTTCCTGGCTGTCGAAATCGCCACGTGTCGGGACATCATGCGAGAGAAACTGGGACGTCAGGCCTTTTAAAGGAGGAGGACCCCTTAACTGGACACGTGCCACCAAGGCTTGCCCACGTACCTGGCAAACATGCAGCGGTCGCCGTCAGAGAAAAGTCCATCTGCATCCGCTCCTTGCTTCAACCCACCAAACACCCATACTCACCTCTAGGAGGACGCCACGCCACAGCGAGCGAAACGTGTCGACGTCTGGATCCTCGGGAGTAGCAAATTTGTTTCGTCACGGCAGATTACGTGTCCAACGTGGGGCGCAGGATCTCCCGCTACGTGGCGGGCAATGGAGGGCCGAGCCCTGCTATTTCAAGCGGGCACATCGGACTGGACCTTTTCGAAAGATAACCCAAACCCTAGCCAAAAAAATTACACCTTGGAGGAAAGCGAGTGGAGTTAGATCCGATAGTAACGAAGATGGCAGCGGGTCTGAGGTTAACGGAGCTGGGGGCGGAGGACGATGACGGAGAGGTGGAGCTTAGCCTCGGGCTCTCATTGGAGGCGGGAACAAGCGGAAGGTCTGCGGCGGCTATCTTAACGGGTCCGTTGGGGATTTGGTGGATCCGAATCGGAAATGCAGGGCGAGGGTGGAGGCGGAGGGCGGGTTGCGGGTCTCAGATATTCGAACCCGCAACCGGGTAGTGGATCCAAACCCTAATCCAATGTCGGTGTTGCCGGTGCCGGTGCCGGTGCCTGGCGCGTCCGGGTTATCTTGCATGGTCGCTTGTTGTGGTCCGCCAGTCGTTTCGGATTCGGGTCGGAGTTTCATGCACCCGATTTCCTGCCGGAGTTTGCGGCCGTTGGCTGGCCCTGACCATTGCCCTAACCCTAATCGGAGCACGGAAATTGGCGGGAAAAGCAGCAGGAGGATCAGGCGGGCCCATCAATCTCTGCTTCACCCGCGAGAAGCTACTCTAGTCCACTTCGAGGTTAATTCCCCATAATTCTCCCCGTGTTGATTTTTATTATTTTTAATCTAAACTGTTTTAGGTAATTAAAAAAAAAATCTGCAATAGGTTTTCGATCTAGTTTTATGGGTAGAGATAATTTGTATTAGATTGTGAAAAAATGATGAAAAGGAAGCTACTTTCATGTGTTTATGGGTTTATCTGGTGATATTGATCATGCTGCTCAAGTTGGTATCAATCTTATGTCGAAATTGATTAATATTGTCACCAAATTTTTTATTTTATTTGACTTCGACTAGAAAGGGAAAAAAATGAATTTTGTGAACTAAAGGAAAAAAAAAAATGTAAACAAGTGTTATACAAAATTACCAAATGGATTCCTTCGGAGCAACCAAAATTTTTACAATTTTAACAAACTGATTTTTGGAGAGATTCTAAGGGATCTAATAAAGCATGGAATTTAATAATTTCTTTTTAAAAAGTTTTTTTTTAAAGATTTCGTTTTAGCCACCTATTTCAAATTGTAATTAGAAAAAATTCACTCAAAAAATTTAATTTGCTTTAATCACTTTTCTTTTTAAAGAGAGGACGCTTTCCCACGCTTCAAGCACAATATCACCATTGAGGGTCGCATTGTCAAGCGCATAAGCGCGGTTGAGCATGCTTTAAACGTCGCAACTGTGATCATGATGACAAGGACTGCGGTCATGATCGCAATCTTCAAAAAAAAAATATTTTAAAAACTTTATTGAGACTGCGATCATAAGCGTAGTCCTCACACAAATGTCATGCTTTTGAGTTCTATAAGACTGTGACCGTGACTGTAGTCTTTTTTATGAGGACTGTAAGTCTTCTTTATGAGGACATCGATTAGTTCTCACAAAAATGTTATGCTTTTGAGTTTTTATTAGACTGTGATCACAATGTAGTTCTTTTTATTAGGATTGCGATCATGATTGATCATAATCGCATTCTTCACAAATTATAATGCGTCATTTTTTATCTTTATTCTCACAAAAATGTCTTATTTTTAAATTTGATTCTTTCTCTACGATGTGATTGATTCGATTGAGGAATTATCTCAAGATTGAGATTTAATAATTCATGGTACTAAAATCGTCCTCAGCGAGATACGCTTGCAGTGAGAAGCATGCTTCTTTCAAGTGAAGTGGCGAGCGAAAAATAAGATCTGAAAAAGGGTAAAAAATTAGAATTATATGGGATGAAGGATTTTTGATTGATTTTGCTGACGTGGATGAGACCTGAGTTTTTCCTAATTATATCATGAATTACCTAATTATGTTAAGAATTAAGTGACTGTAACCAATCTTTCTATTTTTATTCTACTTTAAATAATTGAAATTCAAAGTTTGAAAAATAGATTTATTTGAAATTGTTCTAATCAAACCTCAATGATGGTGATAGTTTTTACTAGCTATAGAAGTATTTTAATTTTACTAGTCTCACCATCTTTCTCTCTCTTGTTATAGGCTTAATTTCAGAAATCTGTATGAACTTTCTTTTTCGAATTTTAAAAACCTATCATAAATCTTGAAAATTACAATGAACTACACTGAACAATTATATCTTTTTATTGTAGTTTTGTGAAAATTTCAAAAGTTCATGGTAAACTTCACAGTAGTTTCTTATTTTTGAAAGTTTTGGCAGTTTTTAAAAATCAGGTAAAAATTCATGTTAATTTTATGAAATTAAGCCCTTTTTTATACACAGGGAAAAGCAGCGGTAGCAGCGAAGATCGAAGCAATTCGAAGAACCTGAGTGCAGCTGAGAAGCCCAAAGAGCAAGCGAACCAAGAAGTCGTGTCGATGCCCAGAGTTCAGTCCCAGGCACCGGCACCGGCCACGGTCGTCACTCGATCAGATGCCGAGTCCGTCGCCGACCAGATGCCGTGCGTTACGACGAGGGGAGCCGACGGGAGGACGGTCAGTGGATTCTTGTACGGTTACAACAAGGAGGAGGTGAGCATCGTGTGTGTTTGTCATGGGAGTTGCTTCTTGCCGGCTGGATTCGTGAGGCATGCAGGAGGGGTTGAGAGCTCTCACCCGTTGAGGCAAATAACAGTTGTGGTTCCATCTTAATCTCTCTCTCTCAAAGAAATTCTCATCGTAACATTCTCATATGAAATAAAAGCCTGGTGTACATCTATCATCATAATAATCTAGTTTCCACGAAACTGTTAGCAGTCTCTGTGCACAATATTTGTCTGCATGAATGAGCTTTCACAAATCACTAGTCGATACTGGTGTCTTTCATACGCAGAGCATAGTAGAGTGGTTGTATAACGTATCTCTTAGTGAATTCTACAGACTCAGAAGAACTCCCTCATCCACTCCAAATTGGTGGATTACATTGTAACTTCTTGAACTACAGTCAATCAGAAAGGTGGTTGTGGACGATTAGTTATCTAGATGGAAGCTATTGCTACATGGATTTCTTTAATCTAAGATGCATCCTTTCTCCCAGAAACAGAAACAGGAAAAAAAAAAGAATGAAAAATGGAGATTGGATCCCCAGAGGACTCCTCGCTTAGATCTGCTTGTAACACCTGTAACTTTAATGGTTCCGGCATTGTTATCCTTAAGAGGGGAAAACTAGGGAAGAGGAAATATTTGATATTTGGCTAGTGTTAGTTTGCAGTTGATACCTATAGGCTATAGGTGTGATTGTTGTGCGCGGAAGACAACAACCAATAGAGGATCTAATCGATCTCAATCACAGAAACAATGAAATCAATCCACGAAGAACAAACAATCGCAAAAACACAAATCTAACGAGGTTCGGCCAACGTGCCTACGTCCTCGGGACAATCAATGGAGAGATTTGTATTAGAGAAGATGATTACAATGGCTTCTTAGCCTCTTTGAATACAAGAGAACCTTAAGCCTTTCCTTCTTCCAGGTTAGAAACCCTAGAAACAGCCCAGATACTATTTATACTCCTGCTCCGCAATTTGCGGAGCAGCAGATTTTTGCCCAAACCCGACGATCGGTCGACCGGTCCGGTCGACCGATACTTACTGAGACTAATTTCTTCTGGTCGG
Source organism: Agave tequilana (assembly GCA_038442645.1). NCBI lineage: Eukaryota > Viridiplantae > Streptophyta > Magnoliopsida > Asparagales > Asparagaceae > Agave > Agave tequilana. The sequence goes on along the minus strand of JAVJIF010007796.1, from coordinate 79,785 downwards.
TCGACCGCACCGGTCGACCGATTCGCTGAGGGTTTAGCCTTCTCCAGGTCGGTCGACCGTGCCGGTCGACCGAAACTCACTGAGAGTTTTTCTCCTTCAGAGCGGTCGACCGGTCCGGTCGACCGCCTACACCTGTGCACGTTGTGCACGTCGGTCGACCGGTCCGGTCGACCGACTCCCTGTAATCTGCTGCTGCTGTTTTTCTGCTGGTTTCTGCTGCTGTCTCTTCGGCTTTTTGTCGTCGACTTCCTCGGCGATCTTCGACAGCACATCACCTCCTTTAATATTCTCTCTCCTCCAACAATTCTCCACCTCGGTGAAGATTTTTAAATCTGAGCCGAATTCCGACTCGATAGTGGCTGCACCAAATCGGTTGCCTACGTACCCCTTGCCCAAGGGATCAAGCCTTCCGTAGTTCACTCAAATGAGCTTCAGCAAGCTCAGTTCACCTGAAGGACATGGAGCAAGTCTTTGCAGTGTGCAAACTTCACTCCCGTCACCACCTTTGTAAGCATATCGGCCGGATTCTCCGAAGTATGAATCTTCAACAAGTTGATGTCACCTTCCTCCAGAATCTCCCGAACAAAGTGGTACCTGACATCGATATGCTTCGTCCTTGTGTGATAGACCTGGTTCCTTGCCAAGTAGATGGCACTCATGCTGTCACAGTTTATCTTCAATATATCATGTTCCACGCCCAGGTCATCAAGCAAACCTTGAAGCCAGATTGCCTCCTTCATGGCCTCTGTCAAAGCCATATACTCCGCCTCTGTAGTCGACAACGCGACGGTGGACTGAAGTGTGGAGCGCCAACTCACCGGTGCCTGTGAGAATGTGAAGATATATCCCGTAGTCGACCGGCGTTTGTCCAGGTCACCTGCATAGTCTGAATCCACATAGCCTATGCATTCTTGCTTCCCGGTGTTGTCCTTCTCAAATACGAGGCCTACATCAACAGTACCCTTGATGTATCTCAGGATCCATTTCACAGCTTCCCAATGACCCTGACCTGGATCATGCATATATCTGCTCACCATGGATACTGCCTGTGATAGATCTGGCCTTGTACATACCATCGCATACATCAAGCTACCCACAGCATTGGCATATGGAACATGAGACATATGCTCACGCTCTTGAACACTCCTTGGAGACATCTTCGCTGACAACTTGAAGTGCGGCGCCATTGGTGTACTAACAGTCTTAGTATCTTTCCCGATATTAAACCTCTGCAGTACCTTCTCCAGATAGCCCTTCTGAGTCAAGCTTATCCTGCCAGCATCCCTGTCCCTTGTGATCTCCATGCCCAATACTTTTCTTGCTTCCCCCAGGTCCTTCATCTCGAACTCGGACGATAACGTCTTCTTCAGAGAATCAATAGCAGATCTTGACCTAGAAGCAATCAGCATATCATCTACATAGAGAAGTAGATAGATATACTCCCCTGATGGTAACTTGTTGTAGTACACACATGGATCGAAGTGGCTTCGTGTGTTGATAGGTAGTGAAAATGCATAATTATCATCATATATACCATCACATTTGCACATTTATTCATATTATAATGCACATTTATTAATATTTCGTTATTTAATGTGTGCAGGCCTCGAAGTATTATTTTAATAAGAAATAAAGCTTAAAGAGCCCAAAAGCCCAGATCCAAGCCCATGTTTGAAGCCCAGGTGAAAAAGCGCAATTACAAGAAGTCAAAATGCAAATACACAAAGGGCTAAAGTTGCAAATATCAAAGATGAGGGAAGGATAGACTTCTACCCAACCCTAAACTCTTGCAGATGAGAATGAAAAGAGTGCAGAGATAAGGAAATTCGTTTAAAAGAGATTGGGAGAATTCAAAATCTAGGTAACTTGATGATCAAGTTATCTCGAAATCCCAATATGAAGAGCCAAGATCATACTTCCAGAAGCAAGCGCCCACATGGACGGACCAGGTGAGGCCACGCGCCAAAGCGCGTGGCCAGATTCCACAAAAATGCCGCAAATCCGCGGCAAAACCCAAGATTCCGCGGCATTCTGGATAAGTCTGACTACCAGATTCGTCTACAACTTCATCCGGGACTCTATCTTCTTATGCACTATAAATATCCGTGCAGGCGCAGCAGAAAGGGCATCCAGAGACGTATTAGGGTTTCTTCTAGCTATTTTCTTTAAATTTCTGCCAGTTGTATCTCTTGTTCATGTACGTTGTGGAGAAGAAGAAGCTTTTGTAACTGGAGATTATTCTGCAATAAAGGTCACTTTTTGCTTTCATTTAATTTTCAGCTATTTTATTTATTTCTGTGATTTCTCTGGTTTGGTTTCTAATTATCGATCTTCTGATTTGTTTTCTTTCTTTCTTTCTCTAATCTCTCTTATTAAACAATAAAAAAAATAAATAAATTGAAAAGATAAAAAAAATTATGTTGAACTAATTCTCTCTAGTGGTTTGCTGAATTTCTTAAAGCAACCCTAGAGCAGTTAAGCATTGGTCGGATGGATGATAATTTTTGAAACCCTAGGTTTAAAGAAGAATGCTTGAAGATTAAACGATAATTGGTGTTCTAATCTAATATCACAACATTAATTAATTCTTCACATTTTATATCTAAGAACTTTGACAACGCAACCTCAAGGTAAAACTTCTTTTGTGTTGTGCTTAGATGTTAGGATAAAAAGTGTGGATTTTTAGGAGTGATGTTGGTAAGATTCTAAATCTCTTCTCTTGCTTGCATGTCTTCCAAAAAACCTAGGATAAAAATCCATGTATTCCAATATGATGATCAAGAGTCTTAATATGCAATAGGGTTGTGGTAGAAGATCAGCAAAACCACGTCTTTAATATCATCTTTTTATCTCAGATCTAATCTCTCTTTTCTTACTTGAAGCATACAGAGGAATCGAGTCGAAAAGCTTTCATCGCATCCTTCCCTGAGGATCACGACCCGCTGAGCCCTTGCTACAGCGGATTTGCATTGAGACTAAGAAATCTGAACTTCTTTTTATTCTTTTAAAAATCTCAATCATGTGTACTTCTTCTTTCTGATGAAGCTGTCAAATCGCTTGTACCACTGTCTAGGAGACTGCTTCAAACCGTACAGCGATTTCTTCAGCTTACATACCAACTCCTTTTTCCCTGCAGCTTTGTAACCTGTGGGCTGATTCATGTAGATCTCCTCCTCAAGATCGCCGTGGAGAAAGGCGGTCTTCACATCAAGTGGTCAAGGTCCAACTCATTCTGCGCCACCAAAGCCAATAGAATCCGAATAGACGAGTGCTTCACTACCGGGGAGAACACCTCGTTGTAGTCGATTCCTTCTCTCTGTGCGTAGCCTTTAGCCACCAGCCTTGCCTTGTAGCGCACTTTATCTCCTTGGAGTGATCCCTGCTTCTTAGCAAATACCCACTTGCACCCTATGGCCCTCTTCCCCTTGGGCAACTTGGTCAGTTCCCATGTGTTGTTCTTATAAAGAGATTGCATCTCTTCATTCATGGCCCCTTTCCATAACTCAGCTTCTGAACTGATCTCAGCTTCCCTGAAAGTAGATGGAATAGCCTCTTCAACAACTGGAAGTGCATGTGCAATAACCATATCGGTGGTGAGCCAGCCAGGTCTCCTAGCATTCCTCCTTGGTCTTTCAACTGCAGTGGGATCTGGAACAGTACCCATGACCTGTTCCTGATCCTCTTCAATAACTTCAGCATCTTCTTCTGCAACTTGATCACCTCCCTGTGTCACCTCAGGAATGATCCTCACTGATACTGAATCTTCTAGAGATGGTGGATCTGCATCACTCTCCACCTGCTGCAATAGCTCCTTGGTCTTACTAGTCTCCACCTGCTGGGAGACCGTAGGCTTCATCATCGAGGCCTCGTCAAATGTGACATCCCTGCTGATTATGAACTTGTTGTCCTGTTGGTCCCAGATCTTGAACCCCTTGGTTCCTCGCTTGAAGCCAACAAACACCCCTTTCTTTGCTCTCGGATCCAATTTGTCTTCTTTGACATGATAGTAGGCTGGACATCCAAATACCCGGAGCAACTCATAATCCACGGCAGCTTTACCCGACCAAGCTTCAAGAGGAGTCTTCCCCTCTATTGCAGACGACGGCAAACTGTTGACGAGATGGCATGCATATCCCAAAGCTTCAGCCCAGAACTTCTTTGGCAATCCTGCATTGGACAACATACACCGAACCTTCTCTAGCAAAGTCCGGTTCATCCTCTCAGCCACCCCATTCTGTTGCGGAGTCTCTCTTACTGTGAAGTGCCTCTCTATGCCCTCATCAAGACATAACTTTTGGAAAGGATCTGATTTGTACTCTCCTCCATTATCAGAACGGAGAACCTTGACCTTCCTTCCCGTGCTTCTCTCCAAATTAGCCTTCCACTTCACAAACAATTCTAGGACTTCATTCTTGTGTCGCATAGTGTACACCCAGCAGCGCCTAGAATAATCATCGATGAACGACACAAATAGTGGTTTCCCCCAATTGATGCAGTCTTGGTAGGTCCCCATACGTCTGTGTGAACATAATCAAGAATGCCTTCGGTGCAGTGTGAAGCTGTGCCAAACTTCACCTTCGTCTTCTTGCCTATGATGCAATGTTCACATAGATCCAGCTTGCAGGTCTCTGCACCCTTCAGCAACCCCTTTCTTACAAGAGCTTGCAATGATTTCTCCCCTGCATGTCCCAGCCTTGCGTGCCACAGCCGGGTTGAATCTTCCTTCTGACTGGTAGAAGCTGCCACCTGCCCTGTCACGGTACTACCCTTCAAGTAATACAAATTGTTCCGGCGGTCGGCCTTCAACACCACCATTGAGCCCTTTGTCATTTTAAGAACACCTTCTTTAATAGACACTCCGAGCCCCAATGATTCCAAAGCACCCACAGAGATCAAGTTCCTCTTCAGCTGAGGTACATATCTCACTTCTTTCAGCTCCCTCACCATCCCATCAAACATCCTGATCGGAATAGTGCCTACACCCTCCATGATGCACGGATGATCATCGCCCATGACTACCGAACATCCCTCCAGCTTCTCAAGACTGGTAAACCAATCTCGATTAGGGCATACATGATATGTAGCACCTGTGTTCAGGATCCACTCGTTATCCCCCGAGTAGCCTACGACGGGAGCAGTCACTGAAAAAGAGAACACCGAAGAATCTGAATCTGATCCATCTGCCTGTGATTTACCGCTTGCAGCCTTTTTCACTCTTGCTAGATTTGCCTCAGACTTTGATTCCTTCTTCTTCCCCTTGTACTTTGGACAGTCAACCTTCCAGTGCCCAATCTCTTTGCAGAAAGCACACTGATTTCTTTTAAGATCCTTGAATCCCGACCTGGATTTCGATCTTCCCCTGATCTCCTTTCCCTTTCTAGATGAACCTCTGCCTCTCACCTCCAATGCCTCTGCCGATTACCCTGACTGAGAAGGATGCCTCTCCTTCTTCCTTGTCTCATAGCTCATCAATGCAGACGACACTTCATGGTAGTCCAACGTCTGTCTACCATTGATAAACGTCATGGTGAATGTCTCATACTCCTCCGATGGGAGTGAGTTCAGGAGAATGACTGCCTTGTCTTCCTCTTCTACCTTGACATCCACGTTTATCAGATCTGTGAGAAGCTTCGTAAACCGGTTTATGTGCTCATTTACTGTGCTCTCCCTCTTCATCCTGAACTGATACAGCTTACTCTTAAGCTGCAACCTGGATTCCACACTCTTTGTCAGGTACTTCTTTTCTAGGGTTTCCCACAGATTCTTTGCAGACGTCTCATGTTGCACAAGGTATTTGATGTCTTGTGTCAAGCATGAACGAATCAAGCCACATGCCGATCTATTCATCTTTGCCCATTCCTCATCGGTAGTAGTGTTCTTCTTCCTCTCCAATAGGAGAGTATCCTCTAGATTAGATGCGTTCAACGCATCCATCACCTCACACCTCCACATACCAAAGTTATTAGTGCCATTAAACTTAACAACTTCGATTCTAGGGTGAGTATTCATTGTTCTAACAGTAGCAACTTCCTCTGCCATTGAGATTCTCTCCTTGATCCTCTAACTATGTGGAAGATCAAATAACTTGAAAATAGATCTATTACCGAGATAAAAATGTGATTTTTACCTCTCCCGTGAAACTCTAGATTGAGTTTCTCACCAGATCTACTCCACCACCGATCCAAAAAACCCTCTTTGAGTCCTCCTGAGATCGACACACGATCTCTCGAATACCCAATACCTCAGATCTGAGATCGACACACGATCTCCACCGGATCCGATCTCGAGGCCTCCGGATCTTTAGAAATCCCAAAGAGCAACCTGGATGCTCTGATACCACTTGTTGTGCGCGGAAGACAACAACCAATAGAGGATCTAATCGATCTCAATCACAGAAACAATGAAATCAATCCACGAAGAACAAACAATCGCAAAAACACAAATCTAACGAGGTTCGGCCAACGTGCCTACGTCCTCGGGGCAATCAATGGAGAGATTTGTATTAGGGAAGATGATTACAATGGCTTCTTAGCCTCTTTGAATACAAGAGAACCTTAAGCCTTTCCTTCTTCCAGGTTAGAAACCCTAGAAACAGCCCAGATACTATTTATACTCGCTGCTCCGCAATTTGCGGAGCAGCAGATTTTTGCCCAAACCAGACGATCGGTCGACCGGTCCGGTCGACCGATACTTACTGAGACTAATTTCTTCTGGTCGGTAGACCGCACCGGTCGACCGATTCTCGCTGAGGGTTTGGCCTTCTCCAGGTCGGTCGACCGTGCCGGTCGACCGAAACTCACTGAGAGTTTTTCTCCTTCAGAGCGGTCGACCGGTCCGGTCGACCGCCTACACCTGTGCACGTTGTGCACGTCGGTCGACCGGTCCGGTCGACCGACTCCCTGTAATCTGCTGCTGCTGTTTTTCTGCTGGTTTCTGCTGCTGTCTCTTCGGCTTTTTGTCGTCGACTTCCTCGGCGATCTTCGACAGCACATCACCTCCTTAATATTCTCTCTCCTCCAACAGTGATATCGTGTAATTATGGAAGATATTAATTATGGAAGATATAACAAATTTTCGAAGTTTAGGATACAGACGTGGCACGGTATTAAATATGAAGATATAACAAAATTTAAAAGTTTAAGAGAGTGTAATACATGCAGTGACGAAGGGGAGCAAAAAATATCCTCCTCTCTCGAACCAGGCTAAGATTGTGGTTATTCATTCTCATCAGCATTTAAATGCCGAATAAGTGACGGGCTTCACTGAGCCGCGCGGGCAGAACAGTGAGGCGATAAAAGAGGCGATGAAACAATTTAAGTGCGGAGACGCTGATGAGAAGCTCTACCACTCGGACATAGAAGTTTTACCACTTGCCTTTCATTCTCATGTGGGGAGGAGAGGGAGATCACTTGGATGTGATTAGTGCTTTAAAATGCAGCACTTTCGGAAGCATATAGCTCAAAATCGGTTCATGCAAACATTGTGCAGAAAATAGGCCAAACATAAGTTTTTTATGCATATGGTAACAAACATATGTAACATTTTGTTACAAATAGCATAGCACTAAGCCCGAATATTGTTGGTACATCCCATCATGTCCCTCCGCAGCAAAGAAGCCTATTCAGAAGGCGCGTTCTCAGCTATAAACTTCATAAACGTATTACTAACCAAACCTAAGAAACCACTATGATCTGCAGATTTTGAAAAATAAAAATAATAGTAACATAACATTAAAAACAAAAGAAAGAAAGAAAAAACAAGAAGAGAACTTTTAACACTCACAGTTATGCAAAAGATAGAACAACATGAGATGCCAAGGTGCCGGCCGGCCGGCCAAGGGGGAGGGTCTGCTCGTGACTCAGCCAGCCCGGCCCGGGTATTTTCAAAAAATAAATAAAAAATATTATTACACGCACTAAATATGTCTCCCTGCTATTTACATAAGTGCTGGGTGGTGTAATTGGTCATCAAGTTTATCTCCCTCACACACTTGAGATCCTCGATTTGAACCTGATATTTTTAAAATTTTTGACATTTTATTTCTCGAGGCGTTGGAGGGGGCAGGCGACGGAGTGGGCTGGGTGGGGAGAGGCAGGTAGCGGGCCCGCCCGGGCCGGGTCCAAACCCAAGCGGATCGTGCTCACGCGGGTTGCCGGTCCGGCCCAATTGACATCCCTAATGAGATGTGTACTGAAATGTCTAGAAAGATGAGATAAAACAACCGATAGTTGCAAGTAAGAAAAACGCTTGTAATAAAACATGTTTTTTAAATAAAATCTTCAAAGCTCAGCCCTTCGCTAAATGTCTAGAAATAAAAAATTTCTTCCTCCGCGACTCATTTTCCAGAAAATTAATTATTTTATTTTAGAAACATTTTAGAAACAAGGGTATAATAACCTAAAATAGTCATGCGATACATATTGACGACATAAAGGTAGTTTCTTGGAGAATCAAGAGAAAGTTCATAATACTTTTATACTGAATATTAAATATAAACATTTAATTTGGAAAAAATATGTACTAGTAGTTGGTGTAGGCAGGCTTGTTCTAATTAATTTCTGTGAGTGAGTTGCGTAAATGCAAATTACAACTTTTTGTGGGGCCGAAAATCGTAAGAAACTTAAGGATTCAAATCTACATAATATTAATAAAATGCAAAATAACATCTTTTATGTTTTTATTATAAAGTCAAGAAGAATTGAGCTAGAATAAATGCCAAACGACTAGAACTTGATAACAGTTGGCAAGTAATAATAATTTTGAAATTAAATCAAAACCATCTTGAGAACCACCATGTTCAAGAGTTGCCAATTCCGTATAGATAAAAAACGCCGTCTGTGGGAATCGAACCCACGACCACACGGTTAAAAGCCGTGCGCTCTACCGGCTGAGCTAAGACGGCAGATTGACAGGGTTTTACGATAAATTTTAATATTTATTCTTATTCTAAGAGCATAGTCTTGCTACTAAAATTGTTGATCTACTGAGCATAGCTCAAGCAGCAAAACTACTTCTTCTTTGTAGAAGGTTGTGGATCTAAACTTCCCATCCGCAGTGAGCGAGGATAGACACACAAAGAAGCATGTTACTCAACGGTTGGATTTCGCAGTGTAAGAAAGCTGCTAAACCCGACTAGCAGTTCATGAAAACTCACTCACAATGCAAATGGAGACTACTCATGGAATATTAGCAATTTTGTGAAAACTAGATCGTTGTGATTCATGTGTGCGGTCAAATATTTTTTCTCTTCCTTATTTATTTGTTTTTATTCGGAGGTCCTAAGCTTGCTCTTATGTTGTGCTTGCTAGTGTTGTCTTTTTGGCCTTGGGAGGAAAAGGAGGAGACTTTTCCAGATGGCACTCCTCTTACCTTTGGAAGTTTAGGATGTAAATATGACCCTCAAATAAGGGAGGTTTTGCATGGTTTCAAGATAATTACAAGTGTCATAACTACATGCTAACTCGTAATCTTGTAGGCCTTTTAGTAAGAGTTAACAAGAATTAGCCTGTAACTCTTGCTAATTCTCGTTACAAAATGAGGCCTAACTTGGAGGATGTCTGCTGAAAACATTATTTCTCGTATATTCATTTCTAACAAATAGGCGAAGAAAATATGGGGAAAAACAGAGCTAGTGTCTAATTAACACAAGAATCTCATTTTCCAGTATATACTGCATAATCCTGGATGTTTACATTGAAAATGATTCATAACTCTCTTGCAAACATTTAGGACAAGGCACAACAAGAGTCATTCAAACCTTGAAGACCCGAGCAAAAGGACAAATAAGCGAAAAACATATTTCTTCTTCATTGCAGCAGAGTTTGTACATGATGTTGTATTATCAAACATGACTGCATGAGCATCAGCAAGCATACTTGAACTCTGAAACCCTGTTCATAGAAATGATGGGTGCTCGCGGCCTCTACATATTGGTATGAGTGTGCAAGTGCCAAGTTAAAAGAAAGAAAATGTGATGCTCTATGTTATAAAATCCGGGAGAGATTGTGGTTTACTTGCTGCCTTTCTTGCTCTGCTGCTTCTCTGTTCATGGAGACAAAAAAAAGACTAGTATTAGCAAAACTGGTGACGTGTTATGGAGAAAGGAAGAAAATAAAGAAAAGTTGGGTCAGTTAAACGTGCGTGCGCGTTTTTTTTTTTTTTTTTTTTTTTTTTTTTTTTTTTTTTTGTGGGGGGGGGGGGGGGGGGGGGGGGGGGGTACTTAATCTCCTTTTAGCTTCAGACTTTGCGAAGAACTCCTTCCATTCATCTGTCATAACAAACACATTATCATCGTCTTCTTCCTCTTCTAGTTCCAAGTTCTGTTCCAAGTCTTCTTGTTCCAATCTGCACATAGAGCAGGATGAGCCAATTAACTCTTAGGGTTTACGGGTACAAAGAATTTGAAAGATAGACCAATAAGAAAAACGAATATAAACATAAGGTTTGTCTAGCAATACTAGATATTCAAGGAATTCCGTGTGTGATGATGTGAAATGGCAATGCTGATGTCAACAAAACAAAAAAGCTTTTATGGCAAGTTTCTGGGTAGGCTACATGAATCCTTCTCCATTCAACTCCAATAAAGGTCACCACCTCAGCTACTTTAGCAACTACCCATATCCTTCTATACTGCCTCAATCCAGAGTTATTTTGGCCTGCCACAGGTCCTAGCTGCTCCTACTTGTGGGACTATTACACTAACTGATGCATTCTAAGGAGTCCTCTGGATGTACAAACCATTTGACAATCAGTTTCTCAATTAATCCTAAATTGACACTACCTCTGACTTCTTATGGACGAGGTCATACATATCCAATCTATCTCCAGCATATTGCGGTGATTGTTGTTTCCAATTGTCATCGTCCTGATCAAACTATACATGTTTCTCTCCACTTAGCACATTTATGTGTTGAGATATTTTGCTTATAAATTATGTCAGTGATAGAAAAGAAAATACAAGGAAATGCCAACTTCAATCCACGAAAGAAGAACGTCAATCCCCATGCTCAATAGAAGAAAATGATTCCATTAATGGATATTATTTTATTGTTGTTCTTTGTTAAACTCAAAATCAGTTTGAATGGTATTGTTCTTGTTTTGGCTCACATAACAACTATCGTGTTCTTGTTCAACTCCAAGTACTAGAGTGCATAGAACACTTCGTAAACAAAATCGTGTTGTAGAACCTTATTCACTGGCCAAATAAAGTTGCTGTCAGTCTTGATGATGCATTCAACATTTTGACAATCAAATCCCACATCTAGACCATACTAGATACCAAAAGTTTTTCTCAGAATTTTCCAGTAGGGAGACCCAACTTATTGAATACATATCCTAAAATCTTGCAGTCAAAACTGTCGAGTTGAAAAATAGGAGAGAGTAAATGTTGTAAAGGTCCTCAATTCTTCAGTAAGACATGACTTGTTAGAAAACTTCTAAAACTCCTAACATCTAAAAGTTCCCATCCTCAACAAATCCTACTTCTTTTAGCAGGCTTGACCTCTTTCGAATCATAGAATTTTCAAATTTATTCACATAAACTCATATATTTATATACAAAGACAGGAGTCATAGCTAAGCACCAACACGATATGGATCGTTGGACACAACAACTCTCCAAAATCCAGACACATGGACACAACTATATGTTTGTTCTTCTGAACATGGATATTTAACCCATGCATGTATATGCATTGGGTTATCATTCATACTTGAGAACCTAAAATAGCAAGATGATCTATAAAATTGTCTAGCTTTCGTCCAATGGGGCATATCATCATTAGTTACTAATCTTCTTAGCTAAATAACATTTTAATGCATTTGTAAGAATCAGACACCAACGGACATGGATGCTGTATCTGAATGTGTGGGGCAGAACAATTTTTGGTTGGGGAATGACATATCATGCATAAATGCCCATGAATGATAAAATGTCTGAAAGGTTTGTTTACACTTTCCAAGCAAATTGTCTTGATCATGTTACCCTTGTAGTCAATGCATTGTTTGTTATCATCCCTTTAGATGAAAATGTTGTTTTTGCCTTATAAAATGGAGCTTCCCATAAACCCAATTAGACTGAGGGGAAATAAGAAACAGTGGCACATATGAATTAGTCATGATGATGAACAATCGTGTTCATGAGAAACCACTTTACCCAAAGGCTTAAGCTGATGGGTTGGTTTCCTAACATTGTCCTTTTTCTCCAATCAATACACAACCACAGTTTGTTTACCTCATCCTGTTAGGCCCCATTTCCTTAAAGAACATTTAGGGCCTGAGATACACCATGTTCGCATCCATTTATTTTATTTATTATTTGAGAGTTCACTTGCATGATGAAAAAAAGTCTAATCCATCCTCCATTCTAGTTCAGTTAGGTACCATATTCCAGTACGGTCCTTAATATTACATATCACCAAAAAGAAATTTCTTTATATAAAAATAAGTTCTGAACTGGGCGCCCAACATCACAAAATTCATGAACCCAACTTGTTACATGACATCTCAAGGAATATTTCATACTCGCATCAAATTTTGCTTGATGAAAAAGTAACCAAATTTAACAAATAGCTTGGTGATATATTTGGAGTTAATATTTCCATCAGTTGAACCTCACTTCAGTCGTCCATCCAACACTTTCCTTCCATATATTAAATAAACATACAGGACTCTATTTGCCTCAGATGTGTTGCCTTTAGCTTTGCACTAGAAAACTGCACCTACATTTTTTTTTTTTTTTTTTTTTTTTGAACTGTTGATCCCAAGCGAAATGAGATTAACTACTCTCAAAGAAACATAAAAAACCATCTCCACAGATTCAAAAACCACCATGATCTTTCACAAGACTTTTAAGTGACACTGACACTTTTCGCTTATGATTCACCAACTTCAAGTTCTTTTTATTAATATTTTGGCACAAGCGATGGATGTGAACAATTATAATGAATGAGATAAAATGGACACAATAGGGGTGGAAACCATATTTTTAAAAATTAATAACCACCAAGGAAGTTTTCAAAAAATAAAATAAAATAAAATGTGTGTATCACTCTTTTTCAATATTTTTCAGTCATTAAAGAATAACTCACATACGTTACTTTTGACAGTTTTAAAATATGAATCATGATTTTGCAAACTCTATAGCATGAAATTTATCGTGTTTTAGAATGAAAATGAAAGCGGAATAATAGGTGGTAAATGGATTCAGTAGAATTCGAGAAATTAAAATAAAAATGTAAGATACAATCATAAAAAACACTTCTTAGTTATTTATTATTTCTTTTGCTTTGCTATCTCATGTATTTATCTTTTTATTTATTTTTTTCATTTTCGCGATTGCCTATTCGAGAATCTCACATATCTGAGATCTCAGAGAGGCGTGATAATTTTAGGATGTGTGTGCAGGTATTTATTTCCTTTCTTTCTTTCTTTTTTCGGATTTTCTATTGAGGATGGGCGCACACAGTTAAAGAGAGCTTAATTTTAAAATGGATTGACTGGATGTTATTTAGAGTTGCAATCAACATTTGATTTAGATCTTTGAGGGATTCTGAGATATGACAAGTCTATAGGTTATGTAGAAGAATGCTTTTATATATTATATAGAATAAGATTATATCTAATAGTTGTTTATTGGAAAGTATAGATAGAGAAGAGGCATCAGCGTATTCGAATACCAAGGAACCAAGAATTTTATATTTTATTTCAAGTAAATAAAATTAGAAATGAAAGTAGGCATCATCCCCTTTTTCCCTCCATCGTACGTGTATTGATCACAATATTATTTTAGTTAAGATAGAGGCAAAATTGCACATAAATACCCATGGTTTTCACCCATTTACATATAAATGCCTCATATGGAATTTATCAATAAATAAACACCCTACAAAAAACATTTTTAACTTCATACCTTGCTACCTTGTTTGCCCTCCAAATAAAAGTCAAAATTTTCACCCTCTTCTTCTTCCTCCAAATTCATCTCTTTTTAGCTAAAAAACCCTAATCCTAAAATAACTAAAACCAATTATTTTAGTAATAACTCCACTACCACCTTCATTTCTGTTAGCCCAGAGGCCTTTCACTCTAGTTTTGATGATGATTAACTCATGTAGTTATGTTTACTAATAATCTTGTGATGTTTAGTTTCAGAGACTTAACCAAGATATTAGTAGGTGATTAGCTTCAACAAAGGTATTTTGGAGCTTTCACATGGTGATTCAAGAGCCCGAGCATCAAAGATCATATATAGCACTCGTTGGAGTCAAGCTCGGTGGATCACGGTTTGGATCGAGTCGACTTGGAGATGGCGCTCTACAAGAAGACTTCGGTACATAGTTTAGTTTTTGTTTTAGATCCATTTGTAAAGATTAGATAGTGTGGTATGCTCAAGTTCACAACACACACGTTTCATGTTTATTGGTTTTCGGTTTTTGCTTTAACCAATCTTGGTTTTCATGAATAGATAGTATCAAAACAAGTTTACATAGTTTAATGTATATTAGATATGTTCTATATACATGTATGCTTCAACTATTTAAACAAACTTAGTTTGATAATCTATTTCATGAGTTTGAAGTTTTGGTATTTTAACAAAACGTATTTTTGGATTTTAAGTCAAAAACAATGATATATATATATATATATATATATATATATATATATATATATATTTCATGTATATTGGATTATATCCATATACTACATGCCTAAAAGTTGTTTCAATATCATGTTTTTGTATTTGGATGAGTTTTGGTCAAAACGAGTTTTCAAATCAAAAATCCAAATTTTGAAAAATACGGATTTTGGTTTTCGGCAAAATTTCCATAACACAAAAAGAGTTCAAAATGTCTGTAACTTGGTTTGATTTTTACTCAAACAAGTTTGTATTTCAAATATCATGCAAGAACTTATTTTTGTGGAATTTTAGAAGTTTTAAGGGATTTTATTTAAGTCAAAAAGCCAAGTTTTTCTAAACCTAAATCCCTGTTCTGGCTTCTGCCGGTCGTCCGGACCGGTCGACCGAGCTAGGAGTCGGTCGACCGACGTGCACAGAACGTGCACGCCAGTTTGGCTGGAGGGCCGGTCGACCGACTCGGTCGACCGCCAGAGAGCTTCTTCTCTATGGAAAGCCCCGGTCGACCGGGTCGGTCGACCGGCAGAGAGCTCTGCTCTCTGTTCCAGGCCTCGGTCGACCGGGACGGTCGACCGTTGCCCCAACGGTCAGAAATTTGACGTTGGCGGTCGACCGGGCCGGTCGACCGACAGCCGTCCAGGCTGCTGACTGGACCCCAACGGCTAGTTTTTGTTGGGGCCTTTATATACCCCATTTGAGGGCTGTTTTGAGTAAGATTTTTAGAGAGAAAATTTCAGATCTTTTCTAATGTTTTAGCAAAAAGTTTTGGGTTCAAAATTCTTGATCTCTATTTGTTTTTAAAGTGTTTGAAAATTCAAAGAAAATAGTCTTTTGGGAATTAGTTTTGATCTAAAAATTCTATATCTATTTGAAGTGTTTCCCAAGTGATTTTCTTTGTTCAAAACACTTTGTTTTTCACACTTGAGCCATATCATTCTATCATATCTATTAGGATCTTTATTTTTGTAGGAAAAGATTGGTTTGTGATCTTTTGATCACTAAGGGCGTGTTTGTTTCGCCGCAAAATGCCGCAAAACGCAAGTCGTAAAACTTGTTTTCCATTTTCCGCCGTTTGTTTCGCTGAAAAACAAGTTGCAAAATGCAATTCTTCTTTCCCACTTGCAGTTGCTACAGTTAAATTTGTGGTCATGTAAATTCACTTTTACACTCATATTTTCCCACTTGCAGTTACTACAGTTAATTTTATGGTCATGTAACTCTCAGTTGTAGTACACTTACAGTTCAAAACAGTTACTTGATAATCAATATATAATTTAATATTATTAAATATTTAATATTTTAAATAGTGTTCAATTTCTTATTTAATTATTTAATTATTTTATATTTTTAATCTTTAATTTTTTTATTGTTTTTAATATTGTTTTAATATTTAATATTTTACTATTTTAATTTACTATTTTTATTTAATATTTTATCTAATACTTTATTATTTTATTAATACTTATTCCATTTTTTATTATTTTATTTAGAGTTAATATTTTATTAATATAACAATATTATACTTTAATATAAAATTACTATATATTTATTATTTTTAATATAAAAAATTACTTTATTAATATCATAATATATTTTTATTATTATATTAATATTTTATTATGTTAATATTGTAATAATAATTCAGTATAATAATACTATAATGATAATTTATTATTAAATTATAATTATATTTTACTTTGTTAATTTTTTATTTCTATAATATTACAATAATATTATAATAAAATTTATATTATAATAATTTTCAGGTATTTTTATTATTATAATATTATAACTATATTTTAGTATTGTTGTAATATTTTTTAATATTTATATTTTATTAGTATTCTTAAAATTTTATTAATGTTCTTTAGATTTTCTTAAAATTTTATATTATTTATTTAGTTAATATTTTAGTAATATTTTACTATTTATACAAATATTTTATTAATATTATTGTTATAAATAAAATATTAAGATTATTAATTTTTTATCTCAAATTTATTAATACGATTTAATTTGCAACAGTAGATTTAATTTAATAGTATTTATAATATTTAAATCACTGCTACAGTTAATTTTGTGGTCAATTTTTTCACTTACACTTTTACATTACCAACCAAACACCGTATAACACAATATACTTTACCATTTACACTTTCACTTTATCAACCAAACACCGTAAAACACAATATACTTTTCCATTTACACTTCACTTTATCAACCAAACACCGTAAAACACAATATATTTTCTCTGCTACAGTTCACTTTTTCCATTCTCATTTTACGACTTACGACTTGCGACGTTTTGCAACGAAACAAACAGGCCCAAGTTGTAAACCCTACTACTTTGTGGTATCCCTCTTGTGTAGAGGTTGATTTTGGAGTGGTGGTTGGCTCCCTCTAGTGAGAGGTAGAGATTGGTGTTTGGCTCCCTCTAGTGAGAGGTAGAGTTTGTTGGAATCCCTCAAGTGTGAGGTGATTGATTTGTATTGGCTAAGTGCCTACCCCTCTTGTGTGAGGTGGTTGATTTGTGGTGGCTTAGTGCCTAACCTCTAAGTGTAGAGGTTGTGTTTGTAATTAAGAGAGGAGTTGTGTACTCCCGGTTGTATTACCCCCAAATCCTCAGTGGAGGTTCCCTGTGTGGGAGTCCTGTGTGGACAAGTTAGTGGATTGAAAATCCTTCTGTGTGAAGGCGGGGACGTAGAGCAGTGGCTCGAACCTCGAAACATATCTCGTTATTTGTGTTTGATCCATTGACTCTTAACTCTCTCTCTCTCTCTATTACTTTGTGCATTGATTCATATTGCCATATCATATACATGCTTGTGTGTTTGTGTGCCTCACTTGTGTTAACCACGAGAGCTTCATATAGCGCCTTCATATAGCGCCTCAACTCTTATTCAGAGAAATCAAAAGGAGTTAGTCCAGAGCCCTTCACCGGGAATTCGGCTACACTCGTTGGTTACACTAAGTGTGTTGCATTCTTAGTTTTAAATTCCGCATTTTGTTCATTACATTAGCCGTACACCTATTCACCCCCTCTAGGTGTACCTTCAATTGGTATCAGAGCCTACGCTCCTGATATTTGATTTAACCACCTAAGAGTGTGATCTTGGATTTGCTAATCTATCATTTGCATTTGCACACGTATATTGTTTACACACACTCATGGATTGCTTGACACCTCCCATGTTTGATGTTTCCAACATTGACATGTGGAAATTTAGGATGAGTATGTATTTGAAAACCCTAGGCTTGCATGTTTTCCTTACCGCTACCAAGAAATCCTATCTTGGTAATAGCAAGCATATAGAGGCCAATGCACAAGCCCTTGAGGCGCTTAGAAGCACGCTTAATAAAGAATATTTGTGCTTAGTTTCTAACTGTGATTCCGCCTTTGCAGTGTGGAACACGTTGACCTCCTCCAAGCTTCAATTGCCAATCCAAACGGAGGATGAATCTAGTGGAGAATCCGA
This sequence comes from Agave tequilana, assembly GCA_038442645.1. Lineage (NCBI taxonomy): Eukaryota > Viridiplantae > Streptophyta > Magnoliopsida > Asparagales > Asparagaceae > Agave > Agave tequilana. The sequence goes on along the minus strand of JAVJIF010007796.1, from coordinate 61,677 downwards.
ACAACGATACTACATGGTCCAAGGGAATGACTCCCTTGAGGTACTTTCGGACACTCAACTAGATAGTGCTAGCTCTTCATTTGATGATCTTGATAGTATGGATGCCGATGCATAAATGAAGAGTTATCTATTGTTTGTGAGAACCTCCTAGAAAAATATAAAGTTTTGAAAAAGAAAACTTGTAAGTTAACAAAAGAAAATAAGGATTTGTTTTAAAACTTGATTTGACTTTACAAGAGAAGGTTGAGATTTCAAATGAGTGTGACTCTTTGAAAACCCAACTTGAACTTGTTTTAAATGAAAACAAGATTTTGAAAAATAAAAATGATTGCAATGAGGTTTTGAAGAAAAATGAGATCTTGTCTTCAAAACTTATTTTGTTGTAAAAGAGAACGATTCTTTGAAAATAAAAATTGCTTCAATTTCAAAGGATTTAGAAGTTTGTTTAAAGAAAAATAAATCTTTGAAAATTGATATAGATTCACATGTTTGACATGCTAGTGTAGCTTCACCTAGCTTACCTATTGCATGCACCTCTTCTTCCATGATTGAAAATGATATTTGTATGCTTAAGAAGAGTGTGGATTGTTTGGGCTCCACTTTGAGCCATTGTGCCATGAACCATACACGTTTGGAATCCATGTTTCGTAAGAAACAAATTCCATCTATGCATGCACACAAACCACGGCATACACATGCTCCTCACGTACACACTCATAACACGATGTATGCTCATGTGTACACTTGTACACATTGTGGACGTAAGGGCCACCTTGCTAAGTTTTGTTATGATCGTATACATGATTCAAATTTAGCAACTAAATTGTTTGGGTTAGAAAAGGTGCTAACCCCCATGGACCCAAAAGAGTGTGGGTACCAAAACCACCCCTATTGTATTTGATGTAGGTGTGGGCTCTCACATGACGTGAGAGTGATGGTGTCTTGAGGTGGATGCGTTCCGAGCTTAAAGAGAACAATTTGGATGCATCACTTTCAAGGGGAGTTTGGTGGAAGGACCACCTTGGTTTGGAGACATGGAGAGTTGCCTTCATGGTTTTGGTAACTATCCCTTACTCCTCATTTATTGTTTACATGCTTTCATACTATTCATTTTTAGCATGTTTTGATGTTTCATGATTAGTATGTTATATGTCATGATGTTTAGATTAGTGATATACATGATTAGTATTTGAGACACCCATGTTTATATGGATTTATATTTAGTGTTCTCACTTTAGTTTATCTAATGTGTATGTCCTAGATCTAATGCATGTGCATGTACATAATAATCATATGTATGTTTATGTGTTTTGATTTCCATACTTCATGTTTTGATTACTTGTTTGAATGTGAGTTTTCATTAAAACTAGGATTTATACTTGTACAACTAGTGAGATACAAATAGACCATTATATGTTTGTACTTAAACGCTCATTTGTACCCATTAGATGTACTAGTATAGTCTAGTTTTGATGATTCATGCATTTGACTTGTATTATCATATTGTACAAGTTTTTCATGTTTATGTTTTTAACTTCATGCATATATCCATCTTGTCTAAACTATTATCTATACATATACATCCTTGAGCCAATTGCCTTCATGCATATACTTTTGTGGACTCGTTTATATTTGGATATGTATGTATACTTTAGTTTGTACATGACATACATATACCTTGAAGGATTCTAGTTTGATGACTTTCATGTTTTAAGGAATTTCTTATTGAGCTTGATTGCATAGTTTCATGATAATGTGTTTCACATAACACTTGTACACTCACCTTATTTGATGTTTTCTCATAATTTGTTTTCATGAATACAATTTGTGCTATATAGATTTTGAGTGTTTGGTGATCATGTGATCTACATGTTTTCATGAAATATACTTTTATTTTATTCCTTACTTGAAGGATTTCGTACTAGTTTACAAATTTTTCATATAACTAGTTCATATTCTTCATATGGTAGAGTTTTTCAAACATATTATATTTTCAAACTTATTTTTGAAAACCCCTACCCATCCAAGGGCGGTTGGTTGGGCGACCATGCCTTGTATGCTCTTTATTGAAAATTCTTTTAAAACATGTGCATGAATGGGTGGTAGAAAATATGAGTTATATACTTGATCTTATTATAGTTTCAATTGGTATCATTGGATATTTTCAATTGGTATCAATATTGACATTCTTTTGTATACTCATATATGTTTTATTTGTGCTTACTATATCTCTATATTTTTGAGCACAAATTTTGGTTATGTTAAGCTTGATTTTTAATGACTATTATGTTTCAATTGATTAATTTTAATTGGTATCCTTATACAAGCTTATACATCGTTTTATTTGGTATTTCATAAAGGGGGAGAAAATTTGTATTTCATCTTTCAATTGGTATTTCGTTTACTTTTAGTATTCAACTCCCATACTTTATGATGAAAAATGATTGAATTGATTTTACGTTGGTATCATATGCTCCAAATGAAAAATATCTACAATTGGTTTATGCTTTTCAAATTGATATCAAAAGTGTATAATATTTTCAAATGGTACTAATTTTTACAATTGGTATCAAGATGTTTTAGTTGTTTAGCTTCAATTGGTATCAAGATGTTTTAGTTTGTTTTTTATTGGTATCTAGATTTTTATTTGTTTACTTACAATTGGTAGTATTTCTTAAAATTTTTGTTGGTTACCTATGTGTTCTCCTACAATTGGTTTACAATTGATATCATGATGCTCTATATTGATATATTTTTTAATTGGTATCATGATGTTTTGTTTTCACCCCTTGAAGTATTTTTGTTTCAGACAAAAAGGGAAGAACATGTTTTATTGATTTTCTTTGACCCCTTTGTTGATGATTGACAAAAAGGGGGAGAAGTATTTGAGTTTATATGCATGTTTTTATGTTATGCATGTTTTTATATTGATATCAAGTATTGGTATCAAGAGTGTTTGTTTTATGTTTTGTTGATATTGGTATCAAGAGTGTTTGTTTTATGTTTTGTTGATATTGGTATCAACAGTGATGAATACTAGTATCTAGAAACATAATTTGTTTTTATTGAAACACAGTTTGTTTTTTATTGGTATCAAGAGCATTATTTTAAGAACATGTTTATGAGAAGAAGAAATAATTTATTTTGGTATCAAGAGCTTTTTATGCATATTGATGCATTTCATGTTTGGTATCAAGAGCATGTTTTTTATTTGGTATCAAAAGCTTGTTTTATGCATGTCTAAGATAATTCATGTTTAATATTCATTGCATATATTTATTGTTTAGTGCTATGCATGAGTTAAGGGGGAGCTTCTTTGAAGCTTAACTTTAATCCATGCATATATAACTCCATGAGTTTTGTCATCATCAAAAAAAGGGAGATTGTTGGCCCAAAGGCCTTCCACTCTAGTTTGATGATGATTAACTCATGTAGTTATGTTTACTAATAATCTTGTGATGTTTAGTTTCAGATACTTAACCAAGATATTAGTAGGTGATTAGCTTCAACAAAGGTGTTTTTGGAGCTTTCACATGGTGATTCAAGAGCCCGAGCATCAAAGATCATATATAGCACTCGTTGGAGTCAAGCTCGGTGGATCACGGTTTGGATCGAGTCGACTTGGAGACGGCGCTCTACAAGAAGACCTCGGTACATAGTTTAGTTTTTGTTTTTGATCCATTTGTAAAGATTAGATAATGTGGTATGCTCAAGTTCACAACACACACACGTTTCATGTTTATTGGTTTTCGATTTTTGCTTTAACCAATCTTGATTTTCATGAATAGATAGTATCAAAACAAGTTTACATGGTTTAATGTATATTAGATATGTTCTATATACATGTATGCTTCAACTATTTAAACAAACTTAGTTTGATAGTCTATTTCATGAGTTTGAAGTTTTGGTATTTAACAAAACGTATTTTTGGATTTTAAGTCAAAAACAATGATATATATTTCATGTATATTGGATTATATCCATATACTACATGCCTAAAAGTTGTTTCAATATCATGTTTTGTATTTGGATGAGTTTTGGTCAAAACGAGTTTTCAAATCAAAAATCCAAGTTTTGGAAAATACGGATTTTGGTTTTCGGCAAAATTTTCATAACACAAAAAGAGTTCAAAATGTTTGTAACTTGGTTTGATTTTTACTCAAACAAGTTTGTATTTCAAATATCATGTAAGAACTTATTTTTGTGGAATTTTAGAAGTTTTATGGGATTTATTTAAGTCAAAAAGCCAAGTTTTTCTAAACCTAAATCCCTGTTCTGGCTTCTGCCGGTCGACCGGACCGGTCGACCGAGCTAGGAGTCGGTCGACCGACGTGCACAGAACGTGCACGCCAGTTTGGCTAGAGGGTCGGTCGACCGCCAGAGAGCTTCTGCTCTCTGGAAAGCCCCGGTCGACCGGGTCGGTCGACCGGCAGAGAGCTCTGCTCTCTGTTCCAGGCCTCGATCGACCGGGACGGTCGACCGCTGCCTCAACGGTCAGAAATTTGACCGTTGGCGATCGACCGGGCCGGTCGACCGACAGCCGTCCAGGCTGCTGACTGGACCCTAACGGCTAGTTTTTGTTGGGGCCTTTATATACCCCATTTGAGGGCTGTTTTGAGTAAGATTTTTAGAGAGAAAAATTCCAGATCTTTTCTAGTGTTTTTAGCAAAAAGTTTTGGGTTCAAAATTCTTGATCTCTATTTGTTTTTAAAGTGTTTGAAAATTCAAAGAAAATAGTCTTTGGGAATTGGTTTTTTATCTAAAAATTCTATATCTATTTGGAGTGTTTCCCAAGTGATTTTCTTTGTTCAAAACACTTTGTTTTCCACACTTGAGCCATATCGTTCTATCCTATCTATTAGGATCTTTATTTTTGTAGGAAAAGATTGGTTTGTGGTCTTTTGATCACTAAGTTGTAAACCCTCCTACTTTGTGGTATCCCTCTTGTGTAGAGGTTGATTTTGGAGTGGTGGTTGGCTCCCTCTAGTGAGAGGTGGAGATTAGTGTTTGGCTCCCTCTAGTGAGAGGTGGAGTTTGTTGGAATCCCTCAAGTGTGAGGTGATTGATTTGTATTGGCTAAGTGCCTACCCCTCTTGTGTGAGGTGGTTGATTTGTGGTGGCTTTGTGCCTAACCTCTAAGTGTAGAGGTTGTGTTTATAATTGAGAGAGGAGTTGTGTACTCCCGGTTGTATTACCCCAAATCCTCAGTAGAGGTTCCCTGTGTGGGAGTCCTGTGTGGACAAGTTAGTGAATTGGAAATCCTTCTGTGTGAAGGCGGGGACGTAGAGCAGTGGCTCGAACCTCGAAACATATCTCGTTATTTGCGTTTGATTCATTGACTCTTAACTCTCTCTATTACTTTGTGCATTGATTCATATTGCCATATCATATACATGCTTGTGTGTTTGTGTGCCTCACTTGTGTTTAACCACAAGAGCTTCATATAGCGCCTCAACTCTTATTCAGAGGAATCAAGAGGAGTTAGTCCAGAGCCCTTCACCGGGAATTCGGCTACACTCGTTGGTTACACTAAGTGTGTTGCATTCTTAGTTTTAAAATTCGCATTTTGTTCATTATATTAGCCGTACACCTATTCACCCCCCCTCTAGGTGTACCTTCAATTTCTTCTCTTCTCTTTCAACTTCTTCATTCCCATTTTTGCTAAACCTTAATCCTAATGTAATTGAATCCACTTTTCCCTTTCCATTGCTAACTCCACCATTGGCACCATCTCATCCAAGTTCAACTCTTCTCCTCTTTCCTGCATCTTCTTCATTTTCAATTTTTTAAACTTAATTCTAGGAAAAGTGAACCTATTTCCTCTCCCTCCTCCACCAACCCCATCACCACCATCATCTCCTCTTACACCACTATTCTATCTTCTCCTTTTTCCCTCCAACTTCTCCATTCCCATATTGCCAAATTTTAACCCTAAAAATGAACCCTCTCCCTCTCACTCCTCCATTAGCACTAACGCCAAGACCGCCTTCTCCTGCTCCATTATCAATTTATCATTCTTCCAACCCCTTTCCTTCCATCACCACTACACTATCATTTCCTTCTCCAATAATTTTTTTATTTAAATTAAAAGGAACGGAAATTTGAAATTTTCCTTTTATCAGGGTGATATACTATAAAAAGTAGGAACTTAGTTATTAGGTTATTCAACTTTTGAAAAAATGCATGCAAGTCAAGATATTTTCTATTAAGTGGGTGAAACTTTATTATTTAAATTAAAAGGAACAAAATTTTGAAAATTTTACTTTTATCAGGGTGGCATACTATAAAATGTATAAACTTAGTTTATTAGGTTATTCAACTTTTGAAAAAATGCATGCAAGTCAAGATATTTTTCTATTAAGTGGGTGAAACTTTATGGTATTACTATGTAAATCAGCCTAAGATATATTCTAAAAGAATTCCAATCCCATTAGAACAGGAAATCTAGATTGAAAGGGAATTCTGCCAGTTGTTCTAAACCTCAGTAGATATCAGTAAGGATTCTGATAACAATCTTAAAAATTGGATTGGATAGATCTCTTTAGGTAACAACTAAGTTACACTGAATATGGTTTACGTAGTCAACTCTTGGTTAATTGTATACAATTTATACTTATTAAGCACATGCTTTTTTTTTGAAAACAAATTACATGTATACAATTGTTATTAGCCTAAAATTCTTTGAGAATTAATTACATGAATCTAATAGTCACAAGCTTTAAATTGGGGCACCACACATTCTCGAAAATTAGGTAAGTTTGGGAATGCAACACAGCTCTTTTTATTCATGGTTAATTGCAAAATGATTGAGCTGATATGATAAGTTAGGAAGAAGAAGAACAGAGTAAACCACAAAGGGCATCTCTCCACTAATGAAGAAAAGAATTATCTTATGTTGAACGTGAAGTGAAACAATAACTATTTCCAGTGGCCATACAAGTGTATCTGCCGTTTCAATGAATCTAAAATCATTGTATGATTCTGAATATCACATGGCAAAAGAGTCTAAAGGTGAGTTTCCTGGCCATTGTTTTCCTCAAAAAAAACATAGGAGAGTCTAAGTTGGATTCAGTGGATCTAAGAAAGTACAGGATATCTACACTCCCACAAAACCGGCTTAACTGAAAATTGTTTTGAAATTTATGGGGGAGCAAAAGGTGATGTTTGCATAAAAGCTCAGGGTTGATGCGTGATTCAAATGTGTTTATTTTTCTCCAAATCATGAGAAGTTCATATAGTTCTTTCTCCAAGGAGGACTTGACCATCCAAAATCTAGTTCTAAATATCAGCCATTAATGTGGATTGTTCACAAAGGCATTCAACATAACAACATGACATGGCCTGGATTTGAAATCTTGCAAGGATGCATGACTAATTCTGTTCCATTTTTTTTTTTTTTATTATCAATGAAAACTTGATTGTCTTCTCATATAAGTGAGGAGGCTGAAATTTGATTAAGCAGTTTTAAAAGGCCAATGCAGTTTTCCAGTCTTCCAAATCCGACTTGATCACAAGCCTGTCTCCAAATTTTTGGATTTTAACAAGGTTAAATTATATTTTATACCACCAGCAACATGGTGTAGGATTGGCCATGCCGCTTGACATTGCAATGTTAATGGCTTAGTAGGGACATCCAATGAACGAGTTTGCTGGTACTAGGGTTCTTACTCACTACTGATGAGGTGATTAGAGTTGAAGCATTTCATTTGAAGTCATGAACATGATTCCTGAAGTTAAGTGTTGAGATTGGACGGGTGGTAGTATGAGAAAATATATGATACAAATGAATTCATCAATGAGAAACAGTATCTTCAGTTAAGATACAGTAAGAGAGAATCAGTTGATATAGCTTGGGCATGTGCAACAATACCAATAATAGGGTCAAAGGATAGTAGAAGGCTCGAGTAGGTAGTTAGGACTAGTTGTAGATCAAAATGAATATTCGTGGCAGTAGAAAAAGATACAACAATTGCTAACCAAGATGAAAATGGCCTCAATATAGATGTTGATATTGTTGTTGTTCATAATTGTGGAACTTAGTGCCTTGGTGTGCAAAAATCCTTAAAACATTTCAAAAGCCATAGGAGCAAAACTATCAGATCATATTCCACAAGCTGAGTAGATTTGAGTGATGGAATTATAAAGTTTAAAAGGGAGTTTGAATTAAAGCCATGAACTCATATTCCGCAACAAAGCATGGATTATTTTTCTTTTCCCTGAGCAATAGCAAAATTCAGCATTCAAGCTAGAAAAAGGGGAAAATACTAATAGTAATGATCAATTATATGCAACAAGATGTGAGTAGATTCACCCAAATCACCAAAAAGAAAGCAGCAGAAAAAGGGTTCGAATAAATTAAAACTATGAGTACAAACCCGACTGCAGAAGTGGCAGCAACTTGTTCCTCGCCATTGGAAACTTGTAGAGGGAGATAAGCAGGAGAGAGAAGAAGTGGGTGGTGATGGTGGTGAAATAAGAGGAGAGGGAAATGGAAGTGGTGGAGCGAGTGGTGGTGGTGGTGGTGGTGGTGGAGGTGGATTGGTGATGGTGAGGGCAGCAGCAGCAGAAGGAGAGATGGTGGGTGTGAAAGTGGGTATGAGTGTGAGGGTGGGAGAATTTAGGAGGGGTTTGATTCTGGGGCTCCATTGCCCTGGATCTCCTCCGTCTCCTGATGATTTTGGTTACATGAACTGTCGGGGGTGGATGATAAATGGGCCGGGCTGACCAAACCCTCCCACGCTCCGCCTCACTTTTGAGCACGAGATGATGGGCCGGATATTTGCCTCTTGGGCCCTTTTAGGCAAGCTGGTTTGTAGGCTTCTCGCCATACCAAATAATAGGAGACACCTCCAGTAAAGGATACATAAACTAGATTATTGCTTGTGATGGAACCGAGCGATGAAGAGGAGAGGAGAGAGAGAGAGAGAGGAGAAGAAGGAGTGGGAAGATGAGAGAGAGAAAGGAAAGAAGAGAGAGGAGTAAGGAGGGGGGAGACAGGGAGAGGAAGGAGGAGAGGGCCTCTCAGTTATCTGTGGCTCTTTTTTTGGAGGACAGACGGACGGACAAAGTACAAGAAAGAGTCGCAGGAGAAATCTCACTTCGCTCGGTTTGATAAAGGGTAAATTTCTCTTTAAAAAATTATCATGAATTTTTAGAGTTGAACCATGCTATTTGGACTATAATATTTTGATTCAAAATGGCCTAAAGAGGAAATGAAATATGGGTGATATCTTAAACAAAGTCTGTGTGTAACGTACAGAAATTTAGGTGTATGTATTATTTCCTTGAGTCTAGTTGTAGTCCACTAGAGTACTCCATTTAACATTATTCTTCGGAGTTATGGTAGAAACTACCATAAATTTTTTGTTTAGGAAACTTTTATCAACTTGTTATACTACTACCATCTATTATATCACAATTTAGAAAATATTTTCTTAAAATTTAAGAAAACAATGAGAAAATCTAGAAATTTGTTTCTCCTAAAACTATAAAAAAAATATTTTTCTAGTATTTCCAAACACCTTTAACTGATTTCCAATAAATATTATTTAACTATCAACAGTAAAAATTATTTTCTTTACAGCCATTATGTTAACTAAGTAGCCTAAACTACAAAAAATTCTAAAATTATTAATAAATTAAATAATAACTTTTGGGCCTATAAACTAGTTATAAGAAAATTTCTAACAAAAGAAAATTAATAGTTAACAATTATTTTTATTTTTAACTAGTAATATAAAACATTTCCCCCAGAGTCAATATAAATTTCACTAAATAATAAAATTTATATTTTAAATATTATTCATTTAATAAATTTCATTAAATAAGAAAATTATGTTTTAGTAATTTTTGGGCCTCCTTACTCTTCTTTTATCTTTTTCCTAGAATCCTAATTTTCCTCCTCTCTCATTTCACTCGTGCTAACAATCAAAATTTACATCTAAAATTTTACATCTTCAGACCTCAAACCTAGAATCAATGAATAATTGTTTCTAAAAGAACAAAAAACAAAATATAATAGAGTGAATTTTAAAATAGAGCCATGACCATAGAACAAAATACAAAATACAAAATTTCTTCGGATTGTTAGGCACCCATTCGATTATATTTGGGTAGCTTTGGTTTACCCTTGATTTCATTTTAATTTTCAATCAAACCTTATGATAAAAATTCAGTGTTAAAACTCTAAGAGACGATTTCCACTAAGCAGGATGCTCTATGTGTTGGGATTTGAGTCGAATAAATAGTCTCACATCGGCTAGACGTGGGGATGGTCTTGGGTATATAAGGATTTGGGTAACTCCAACTAGTAAGCTAGTCTTTTAGGATGCTGCCCCAAGTCCTTCAAGTGGTATCAGAGTCATGCCCCGAACTTAATGGTGGGTGATGTTCGACGATGTAAATCCCCCAATGGCGCAAAGGCTATTGCCCTTGTGAAGTTAATGTTGGGCTCTCAAGAAATTTGACAGTGATGCTCCGCGGTCTATCATGCGATGTAGAGGAGTGACCGACTGTAGTTGGTACTTCACATAAGGCGTGCCGCCACCTCACGCAGTGAAGAGGTGACAGGTCTATCACGCGGTGTAGAGGAGTGACCGACTGCAATTGGAACTTCACATAAGGCGTGCCGCCACCTCACGCAGTGAAGAATTGGATCTCGATGGAGCATTTGATCTTCCAGTGTGAAGATATCTAATAAGATTTCGTCGGCGACGAAGAGTTTGGTTTGGAGGTCTTTCTGAAAGAGGAACGGCCTCCACATTCTTGAAGGATGTTGCGAGAATAGGGCATTTTTTTCACCAGTTGACGAAATCTAAAACACGAAATGGAGAAGGGGTGAGGTTTTGGAGAGGCCCTTGGTGCTTGAACATCCCTTTGGCTTCCTTTTTTTCTCGGTTTTTCGCTGTAGCCAAAAATCAGGCTGTGACTGTTAGTGATTACTTTTATAGAGACCACTAGACTCCTAGACTTGGGATTTCATTGATGACGACTTGGGGAAGGAGTGTCGGAATTTAATGGACAAATTAAATCAACTAACGTCTGCTCAATGTAGGGAATAGACTTGTGAAGATGGATGGGGAAGGATGGGGAACCCTTTAGGAGAATTCTCAGTGAAGTTTACATACTCGATCCTCAATAACAGGGGTTGTAGACCACTGTTTGCTAAAGAGATCTGACACATCCCTATCCCTCCAAATTCCTTTGGCTGGTTTCTAATAAGACGTGTTTGGTTGCAAGGAAATGGGCGAAAGCAAGGAAATGAGAAAGGATAATTGCTCACTTCTCTATTTATCCAAACACCGGAAAAGAAAAATGAGAAACCCTTTTCCTTTTCTCTTTTCCTTTTACACAATCACTTCCTCACTTCTAAGGTATTATAGTTAATTCTGTGGTCATGTAAATCTCATTTGTAATAAGTTGTAACTCAAAATAATTAATTTTGTGTCATATAAATCTCACTTGCATTCTAATTACAATCTAATTTTTATTTTAATATTATTTTGCGATCAACTTTTTCTCTTTCACTTTCACATTATCATCCAAACATCGGAAAAGACAAAACATTTTCCAAACCACACTTCCCAATAACATCCAAACACCGAAAAACTCACCAACTAACTTTCAAAGGGAACTATTACTACTTTCTCACTTCTTCACTTCCTCACTTCCACCCCTAGCCAAACAATCCCATAATGCAATTTTAACTCGTGAAAAGCTTGTCAAGCGTCAGAGCTTAGACAACGGGGATTGCTCGGTATGCGATCAACATGTAGAAACCCTGGACCATCTTTTCTTTCAATGCGAGAGAGCAACAGAAGTGTGGAGTATTGTGATGGACAGTATGCGTCTACTTATGCGCCCCTTATCTATGTTAGGATCTGCTTAACAGGAATCAATCTGACAACTATTCAAGATCACTGAAATATCAACAATCTAATTGGCCAGGTCGGCAAATATCAGGTGGGAGGTTTTCCGTTCAATAGAACGTTCCTTAATTTAAGAACCACCTTTCAATTTCCTTCCTTGGTTAAATACCAATTAGACTGAATCTAAATCAGTCTCGATATACTGTAAAGTATATCCCCTATATAAAGAACTTAATTCACTTATACAGTATTTGGAGTGAGGTACGCTTAGAGCGCATCTCCTTAAGACAATTACGTTCCCCGCACCGGTGCTAACGGGATAATGGACGCTGGTCTCCCAAGATACAACACTCCTTCACGGTATTTGGATAGCACTACCAAATCACCGTACGGTCGAACCGTAGTCAACCAGTACCTTCACAGGATCGTTGAAGCAGCGGGACAAGGACAAATTTCGAATGAATATTTGCCTTTACTTTGGAGTAGCACCCACTGTTGAGGACGAAGGAAAGTTGAAGAATATTCTTCTTCAGAAGTCCCAGATTCAGACAACAATTCTATAAAAGAATCTGTTGAATTTTCTGAGCCCTCTTTCAGAACGAATTTTGCAGAATCTTCTTTGGAAGTCGCTTCAGAAATCGAGTTATGGATTTCCCACTTCTCGCTGGAAGTCGCTACAGAACTCCACTGCCAGTTCAGAACTTGCTTCAGAACTCTGAGAGAGAGATTTATTTCTCACTGTTGTTGGTGTTGGTGTATTTTCAATTGAGAATCCGGAGCGCTATTTATAGCGCTCCAGGAGGGGCCAACGGGTCCGAACCCAACGAAAGGTTGCAACCTTTCGACCCAACAGTCACAACTGTTGGCTGCCCAACTGACGCACCCAACTGTTGGCAGTCTAACAGTCGCAACTGTTGGCATTCCAACAGTCTTGGAGCGGGTCCGTTGGCGGGTCCGTTCGGATCCGGATAGCGGAGCGGGTCCGGTTCGGGTAGCGGAGCGGTATGCTCGCAAACCATACCCGCAGACCCGATTCAAAAAGAACCAGGCCGGGTAGGGAACCCGAACCCAGGCCCAGGCCCGAGCCCGAGCCCGGCCCGGCGGCGGCGCGCGCGCGCATGCACGCATGTGCGGGCATAGTTCCCTCCCAATCGCGCACGAAAACTCCAATTACCCAAAGGGCACGCCCTTTGTTCTCAATTTTCTCTATTTATACACCACGAACTTCCATCCCACGGCCAATGTGGGACTAAATGCTTTTAGCTACCTTTAGTCCCATTTTGGCTTTGAATTAGGCAATCTTTAGACTTGAATATCTCATTCATTCGAAGTCGGAATTGAACATGTGAATATACCACGTTCATCTCCAATGGAAGGAGAACAACTCCAACCATCATCCAATTGATTCGATCAACGGATCTCGCCATAATTCAACTCAAAGATTCGCATTTATATTCTTCAATTCCAACAATCCCCCACAATGAATGGAGATTCAAGGAAATGACACACAAAGAGACTGACTCTATTGTGAAAGGTACATTAGAAAAGAAACTGCATCGGGATAGGTGAACTAGGTCTTGAACCTTCCATAGTGAAAGCTTTATCGGACTACTGGCTAATCAGTGAACTAGGTCTTGAACTGTTAGCCGTTAGTGTAAGCCAAGTCAACAAGCTTCACACAGTGACTTTTCAAATCAACTTTGGTTCTCGGTTGTGTCCGTTTTGGCCCTGGACATTCTTGGTTTCAGAGAGTATCTTTAGGGAATAACAGCCTCCATAGAAACTCCCAAAGAGCCGACCCAACTCTATACTCATATAGGTGATCGTCCTATTAAGAGTAGTCTACTCTACTCCACTTGTATAGTAACAAGATATAGGCATCATTAAAAGCGTTAAGCTTATCCTTAATCCACTTGTAGAAAAGCACTTATGTGCACCTTAGGAATGGATTGGAGTCAAGCTCCCAAGTGCTTACTTGCTGAGTTAATCATAACTAGTTTTTCCTCTTGAACTTAGTCTGTGGGATCTCCAGTCGCTAAGTGAGGTTTTCATTAAGCTGACTCGGTAAGGTTAGGCTTTTAGACCCATTCCCCTCGATGCGCAGTTTATACGCTCTCCACTTAAACCTTTAGTAAGCGGATCCGCTAAATTATCCTTTGACGATACAAAGTCAATAGAGATAATTCCTTTTGAGAGCAACTGCTTCACGGTATTATGTTTACGACGAATATGTCTAGACTTACCGTTGTATATAACATTTTGTGCTTCTAGGGTTTGACATAGCCTCTTTAAATGTTTGAGGCTCGCTTTCAATAGCGTATGCTATGAAATCTGGACCAAAAAATTTTGGGATTCTAGATCTCTGACTTCTTCTTGGTTCAATTTCCGCATTAATAATTGGTTCCTCGGGGCTTTTGTCCCTGAACGCCATCTCATGTGTTCTTTTCCCAGAAGTCTTATCTGTTTTCCGTTTATATGGAAAAATATCTTCAAAGAACACAGCATCTCTAGATTCGATAAGCATGTTTACATGAATATCTGGTATCTCTGATTTATGAACCAGAAATCTGTAGGCACTACTATTCAAGGCATAGCCTATGAATATGCAGTCCATAGTTTTTGCTCCCAACTTAGTCTTTTTAGGTAATGGTGCCAGCACCTTTGCAGGGCCCCCACATTTTGAGATAATGGTAGGAAGGTGTCCTTCCATGCCATAACTCGAATGGTATAAGACCAAGTTTCTTGCGGGGTACTCTGTTTAGAATATAATTTGCAGTTTAATAGAGCTTCTCCCCACAAGTTCTGCGGAGCTCCAGAACTTACGAGCATGAAATTTACCATCTCCTTCAAAGTTCTGTTCTTCCGTTCAGCAATTCCATTTTGCTGAGGAGTATATGGTGCTGTTGTTTGATGGATTATACCAAAATTAGCACATAACTCACTAAATCATTTGATTCATATTCTCCGCCTCTATCGGATTTTAGAATCTTGATTTTCTTGTTGAGTTGATTCTCAACTTCAGTTTTATATGTTATAAACATATTTATTGTCTCATCCTTACTGTTTAAAAGATACACATAACAGTATCTTGTACAGTCATCAATAAAAGTAATAAAATACTTTTTACCGCCTCTAGTTGGCATAAACTTCAAGTCATACAGATCGCTATGAATTAACCCTAAAGGTTCTGTATTTCGATCAATTGAGTGAAATGAATTTTTCGCTAACTTGGCCTCAACACAAATCTCACACTTGCGAATTTCTTTCAAGTTGAGTTTAGGAATATATCTCAGATTAGACAAGTTCTTTAATGACTTGTAATTTACATGCCCTAATCTAGCATGCCACAAAATAGGAGACTCAAGCAAATAAACAGAAGATTTTCCTTTATTTATAAGCTTCGGGTACAAATACACAGACTTTTTATCTACCATTGCAACATTGACTTTAAAAAGTCCATCAACAAGATAACCCTTTCCCACATACATCCCTCCCTTAGTAAGTACAAATTTATCTGATTCAAAAATCATTCTAAATCCTTTCTTACTAAGTATTGATCCAGATATTAGATTCTTGCGAATATCTGGAACATGTAGCATATCGTACAGGGTAAGCGCTTTCCCCGATGTCCACTTTAGGATGACATTGCCTTTTCCTTCAACCTTTGATACGGCTGAGTTTCCCATGAATAGTTGCTCATCTTGCTCTAGTATTTGATATTCAGAGAATAATAATTTCTCAGAGCAGATGTGCCGAGTAGCCCCAGTGTCTACCCACCAATACTTATTGTTGGTTGTCAGATTCACTTCTGACACCACAGCTGAAAGGCTTGGCGACTCATGGTCGGTCAAGTTTGCCTGTGGATGGCTCTTCTTGTTCTTTTTGAGACGGCTGCGACATTCATTCGCCTTATGCCCCTCTTTGTTACAGATGTAGCAGGTTCCCTTGAAGCGCATGTTCTTGCCTTCTTGGACCTTGCCTTTGTACCCCTGGGAAGTCTTCTTTCACTTTAAGCCTTTGGAAGTAGACGCTTTCCCCTTTGAGTCTTCGATCACATTGGCTTTTGCTTCGTAGGAGTTCTTACTGATCCTTTTCTTGGACTTTCTGTTGTCCTCCTCGATTCGAAGCCTCACAATGAGATCTTCCAACTTCAACTCCTTTCGCTTGTGCTTCAGGTAGTTCTTGAAATCTCTCCACGCAGGTGGGAGTTTCTCCACGATAGTAGCAACCTGAAAGGTTTCAGGTAGAATCATACCTTCGGCTTCTATCTCGTGCAAGATAAGTTGGAACTCTTGCACCTGACTGATTACAGTCTTGCTGTCCACCATTTTGTACTCCAGAAATCGTCCTGCGACGAACTTCTTGGTATCAGCATCTTCAGTCTTGTACTTCTTGTCAAGACTGGCCCATAACTTCTTTGCCGTTGTGATAGGACTGTAGGCATTGTAAAGAGAGTCATCCAGTCTGTAATACCCCGTTCCTGGAATACGTACTTAGTTGCGTATTCAGTTTTTCGATCGTATTTTTCGTTTTACCTTCTGTATTTAACCGATTTCAGTTTCAAATATTATTTTTCAAAATATTAGATTTTCTATGATTTTCTGGATTTTTCCTGAATTAAAAGGAATTTCTTCTAAACCGGTGTCGGCCAGTGCCGCTGACCGATCCCTGGATTTTTAATTTACAAACGGTTTGGAATTTCTAGATGGGTCTTTAGACATTATGTCTTAGAATTACATTTCCTACCTAAATGCTTTTTCTGAGGATTTTATGAATTTATGAAAATTCCACCGGAGTCGGTAGATAATTAGTTTCGGGATTTTTAGTTTTAAAACTATAAAGTATTTCTTAAAACGGATTTCACTATGTTTCTTAATATAATATTCTTGATTTTTTATAATTATTTCGGGTCGTTCCGAGATACTTGAATTTCGGACGATTCCGGCATTTTCCGAAATGTTTTTCGCATCCCCGACATAAACATGGGTATCAGTCTTTTCAACAGTTTCATTTCTTGATTCCAAGAAAATATCTTCTCTCACAATTTCTTTTCCTTTTTCCTTTTTCCTTTTCTTTAATTCTTTCCTTCCTCCACAAGCCAAGCTTTTTTTAATTTTCCAATTTTCCAAAAATTCCAACTCCACACAATTCCACCAACTCCCTCATTATTACCCCTCTTTCTCTCTCTCTCCATGGCCGGCCAAGTGGCCAAATGAGGGACACCTCAACCTCCCCCTATTTACACAAACCCCCTCTTTTCTACACTAATTGCACCTCCTTCACAAAATCCCAATCTTATATAAACTTCCCTTTTCATTTCTAACCCTTCTTTTTACTTCACCTCACCAAAGAAATCTCCTCCACAAGACTTCATCTTCATCTCAAGCTCAACCACCAACTCCAAAACATCTCCAAGGTCAACTCCAAGGTCATCTCCAAGGTCATCATCTCCATCTCAAGCAACATCAACTTTTGATTTGGGATCGTTCTTGGTGATATCGTCGACCACAACCATTTCGAGTTCATAGAGCTTCGATTAACCGATCTAAGTGAGTATTTTACTCACCAAGACTTGTAAACTTCTTGGCATACTTGTGTCTACTTATCTTGTACATTTGTAGCTTCAAAATCACACTTTTTGATCATCCAACACAACTTCAAATTCTGTTCTGTACGCTGTTTTCTGACCACGATTAGTCGACTTGACCTAGGGATTAGTCGACTAACCCTTTTACTTGAAACGTAACCTTTTTCTGGAACACAGTTTTAGTCGACTCATCTTAATTATTAGTCGACTAGAAATCTTTATTAGTCGACTACTCTTTTTACCCTAGTCGACTAACTTGTCCTGAATCAGAAACCAACCCTCTGTATCACAGTTTTAGTCGACTTGACCTTACTGTTAGTCGACTTGACGTGTCTGTTAGTCGACTACTCCCTTGACCCTAGTCGACTAACCTTTTCCCTGAAATCAACTCCAACTCTCTGGAACCCAGTTTTAGTCGACCAGTCCAGACTGTTAGTCGACTAACCCCTCTATTAGTCGACTAACCCTTCCACCTAGTCGACTAACTTTAGCTGTTTTGTATAGTTAATTTCCTTCTTAAGTTTGGATCTTATGCTTGGTACATGTGCTATATACTGTTCTTGCTTATACTTCATGACTTGTACTTCATGACCTGCCACTTGATGTATATCACCTCTTGTCACTTCATAATTCCATGTTCATGTATTGCCTGCAACTGCTTGTGTTAGGGTAATTTCACTCTTGTACATGTACCATGCCGGTGATATTCTTACTTCTTTATCGTGCACCATGCGTGGCCGGCCCTTCGTGGTCGTTGAACTTTGTGCTACTTCTATGTTACCACTTGCCATGTCATTACCTCAGTCTTATCAGTTTCTTACTTCTATTTAACACATGTATATCACTTGACAATTGAAGGCCCTCATGTTATGTCATGACTTACCCAGACTATTATCAATCTCTTGTCATGTTTGGTTGTTTGTTAAATATCATCACCCTTGTCATGCTATCTCTTGACACCAAGCATGATACACCTGATTCTTATAATTATCACGATAATGGGAATGTAGTACCTGATTACTTGTTATGATTCCAGTTACGTATTACAGTTATGATCCTGCTCATTCCCTTAATCTGATAATTATGTTAATAAACCATAAAAAGGACAACTTGTATGGGGAATGGGAGGAAGTGATGGATGCCGGAATGATATCTTGCTTATAGTAATGGAATAAAATACTGGCGGTAAGTGTTAGTGGGACTTAGGGCCCACAGGAGATTAGTGTTAGGGGGACTTTGGGCCTCCAAACTGGTTCCAGGTGTATGGAAACTACTATAAGAAGCTCTATCAGTTCTCCATCTACTTCCGGTAACGACCCTCGACTTGCTTATATATGGATGTATGTGTGTTGGGATGTACACCCGGACACATACCGAGATATATGAGTCAGACGAGTAATAATAATAATTTATATTCCTGTTATGCCTGTTAAGATACCCGTTATGGATCTTGTTATGACTCTTGGTATTCTTGTTATGACTCCTGTGACTATTCCCTTATGCTTGTTATGATGCCTATTAGGACTCATGTTACTCCAGTTAGGGATTCCTGTTATTCTTGTTATGTATTCCTGCTATGACTATCGTGTGATTTGCAACTCTGATTCTATACGCTTGGATTTCGATTGCATGAGATAAAAGTATATAGATGAGGGTTTCCTTGTTTGGATTATTCCTTCGATGTACTAGTCTCATGGGACCGTGACTTAAGCGTATACAATCAATCTTGCTTGAAATCAACTTTACTCTGGATTTCCTGTTTTATAGATGTTATGTTTTATTTGTTCATACCTGCTATCCTTGTGTTTTAACTCTCCTACTCTTGTTTCTTAGCCATTTGGCTGTAGCCTGTTCATTGTTGGGAGGTCCTGACTCCCTTGGATTTGTATGTTCAGGTTTGGAAGCTTGGATCGAAGTGGAGCTGTCCACAGCAGATCAAGCTTTTCTTAGTGAGCTGGCAGCCTAGTTCCAGTTCTTTCGTGCCAGACTCCTCTTTTGACTCACGGGATCTTCATCCTACTCGTGAGCATTTTGTATCTTTATTGTATATTTTACTTTTGGACTTGGTTGTGATAAAAGACACATGTGTTGTGTAATAGTTTATCATATCCTGTATAACTTTGTATTTGTACTTTTATGTTGGCATATGTATGTATACCACGCTTTGTGTTGTACTCTGATCCTTGCTTGTACTTTTATGCTTAGCGTATATACGTGGGGGCATTTTCTGACCTACGTATATACGTTGCAGTGACGTCTCCGTATCCGTGGAATCGGGGCGTTACAGGATGGTATCAGAGCTTAGGCTCTCACCTCTATAGTACAAACAAGCAGCAAATTCTAGTAATTTGCTATTGCCAACTACAATGTACAAAGTTATCTAGTCCTTCTAGATTCCTTCTTGAGTCCTTCTTGATTCCCCTTGATTCATACCTTGTATCTATTATGTCCTGAAATCCTTCCATTTTTCCAGTTCCTTCCAGTCATCTTCCACCAACTAGATATGGATAGAAGATCGGGCCGTAATCACTCTGGGCAAGCATCGAATGGAACCGCGGGGGAGAATGTCGACATTCTGAGGGTCATTCAGACGATGATGGAGAACCAGCAGCAGCAGACGGAGCTCCTCCGGTGAGAGTTGACAGCTCCTAAAGGACAAAGGCCAGGGAACATATCAGACTTCAGACGGTTGCAACCAGCCATATTCACGGGTGAAGAGAAACCCCTGGATGCTGAGCAATGGTTGACCGACACCTCAGATTTGTTGAATGCAGCCAGAGTTCCTAAGGAGAATCAAGTGGAGGTCGCCAAGATTCAATTGAAAGATGTAGCCAGAACTTGGTGGCTAGCTGAGGAAGCCAGATTGGAGAAACCTGTCACTTGGGACACATTCTCCAAGAGTTTCTATAGTAGATTCTTCCCTGCCACAGCTCAGAAGGACATGGAAGAGCAATTCATCAGACTTCAGCAACGGGATCGGTCCGTGGATGAGTATGCCGCGGAATTTCTCCGACTTAGCCGCTTTGCTCCGTACATGGTGACTGATGAGGAGAAGCGGGCAAGCAGATTCCAGCAGGGCTTGCAGATGGACATACAAGTTTTCTTAATGCCCCAGCAGCTGAAGACTTATTCTGAAGTTCTCACCATAGCTCGAGAAGTAGAGCGTGGACTGGAGAAGAAGAGATTGACTCAGATGAGGAACCAGGCCAAGAAGAGGCCTTTTGAGTTGATGGATGAGGAGGATGCAGATAGGGCAACCCAAGGCCCGATGATTAAGAGACCATTCCAACCTCCTCTGTCTCAAATAATATGCAATTTCTGCCACAGACCCGGACATTATAAGAGAGATTGTCGAGTGGCCAATGGATTATGTTTGGCATGTGGAGCAGGGAGTCATGCGCTCAGGGATTGCCCGCACAGAAAGTTTGGACAGGTGGCACCAGTTAGACCAGCACACCCAGCCCCAGCACTTCCAGCTCCGCCATTGAGGAGGAATCCAGAACCTGTTGATCGAAGAGTTCCATTTCCACCCCAACGGTATGATCATCAGCAGAGAGGAATGAGAACTAGAGCAGATCAGGGTAGAGGCCAAGGTTACATCATGACGGCAGAGGCATCAGATGACGCAGCAGAGTGGGAAGACCTGTATCCAGATCAGGAACCTTAAGGATATCATGGTAACCACTGCCCCGGATCTTGTATTTGAGTTGGTTATCTTTCTAAATATTTCCCTTATCTTTCTCTCATTGTCTATCCTAGTCCTTCATGTGTTCACCTTAACCCTGTTTTGGATTTATGAAGCCTTCATTCCACCTTTGTCCTCCTTGTGTTCAATTTACCCCTTAACGAAATTGCGAGGACGCAATTTTTTGTAAGGTGGGTGGATTGTAATACCCCGTTCCTGGAATACGTACTTAGTTGCGTATTCAGTTTTTCGATCGTATTTTTCGTTTTACCTTCTGTATTTAACCGATTTCAGTTTCAAATATTATTTTTCAAAATATTAGATTTTCTATGATTTTCTGGATTTTTCCTGAATTAAAAGGAATTTCTTCTAAACCGGTGTCGGCCAGTGCCGCTGACCGATCCCTGGATTTTTAATTTACAAACGGTTTGGAATTTCTAGATGGGTCTTTAGACATTATGTCTTAGAATTACATTTCCTACCTAAATGCTTTTTCTAAGGATTTTATGAATTTATGAAAATTCCACCGGAGTCGGTAGATAATTGGTTCCGGGATTTTTAGTTTTAAAACTATAAAGTATTTCTTAAAACGGATTTCACTATGTTTCTTAATATAATATTCTTGATTTTTGATAATTATTTCGGGTCGTTCCGAGATACTTGAATTTCGGACGATTCCGGCATTTTCCGAAATGTTTTTCGCATCCCCGACATAAACCTGGGTATCAGTCTTTTCAACAGTTTCATTTCTTGATTCCAAGAAAATATCTTCTCTCACAATTTCTTTTCCTTTTTCCTTTTTCCTTTTCTTTAATTCTTTCCTTCCTCCACAAGCCAAGCTTTTTTTAATTTTCCAATTTTCCAAAAATTCCAACTCCACACAATTCCACCAACTCCCTCATTATTACCCCTCTTTCTCTCTCTCTCCCATGGCCGGCCAAGTGGCCAAATGAGGGACACCTCACCCTCCCCCTATTTACACAAAACCCCCTCTTTTCTACACTAATTGCACCTCCTTCACAAAATCCCAATCTTATATAAACTTCCCTTTTCATTTCTAACCCTTCTTTTTACTTCACCTCACCAAAGAAATCTCCTCCACAAGACTTCATCTTCATCTCAAGCTCAACCACCAACTCCAAAACATCTCCAAGGTCAACTCCAAGGTCATCTCCAAGGTCATCATCTCCATCTCAAGCAACATCAACTTTTGATTTGGGATCGTTCTTGGTGATATCGTCGACCACAACCATTTCGAGTTCATAGAGCTTCGATTAACCGATCTAAGTGAGTATTTTACTCACCAAGACTTGTAAACTTCTTGGCATACTTGTGTCTACTTATCTTGTACATTTGTAGCTTCAAAATCACACTTTTTGATCATCCAACACAACTTCAAATTCTGTTCTGTACGCTGTTTTCTGACCACGATTAGTCGACTTGACCTAGGGATTAGTCGACTAACCCTTTTACTTGAAACGTAACCTTTTTCTGGAACACAGTTTTAGTCGACTCATCTTAATTATTAGTCGACTAGAAATCTTTATTAGTCGACTACTCTTTTTACCCTAGTCGACTAACTTGTCCTGAATCAGAAACCAACCCTCTGTATCACAGTTTTAGTCGACTTGACCTTACTGTTAGTCGACTTGACGTGTCTGTTAGTCGACTACTCCCTTGACCCTAGTCGACTAACCTTTTCCCTGAAACCAACTCCAACTCTCTGGAACCCAGTTTTAGTCGACCAGTCCAGACTGTTAGTCGACTAACCCCTCTATTAGTCGACTAACCCTTCCACCTAGTCGACTAACTTTAGCTGTTTTGTATAGTTAATTTCCTTCTTAAGTTTGGATCTTATGCTTGGTACATGTGCTATATACTGTTCTTGCTTATACTTCATGACTTGTACTTCATGACCTGCCACTTGATGTATATCACCTCTTGTCACTTCATAATTCCATGTTCATGTATTGCCTGCAACTGCTTGTGTTAGGGTAATTTCACTCTTGTACATGTACCATGCCGGTGATATTCTTACTTCTTTATCGTGCACCATGCGTGGCCGGCCCTTCGTGGTCGTTGAACTTTGTGCTACTTCTATGTTACCACTTGCCATGTCATTACCTCAGTCTTATCAGTTTCTTACTTCTATTTAACACATGTATATCACTTGACAATTGAAGGCCCTCATGTTATGTCATGACTTACCCAGACTATTATCAATCTCTTGTCATGTTTGGTTGTTTGTTAAATATCATCACCCTTGTCATGCTATCTCTTGACACCAAGTATGATACACCTGATTCTTATAATTATCACGATAATGGGAATGTAGTACCTGATTACTTGTTATGATTCCAGTTACGTATTACAGTTATGATCCTGCTCATTCCCTTAATCTGATAATTATGTTAATAAACCATAAAAAGGACAACTTGTATGGGGAATGGGAGGAAGTGATGGATGCCGGAATGATATCTTGCTTATAATAATGGAATAAAATACTGGCGGTAAGTGTTAGTGGGACTTAGGGCCCACAGGAGATTAGTGTTAGGGGGACTTTGGGCCTCCAAACTGGTTCCAGGTGTATGGAAACTACTATAAGAAGCTCTATCAGTTCTCCATCTACTTCCGGTAACGACCCTCGACTTGCTTATATATGGATGTATGTGTGTTGGGATGTACACCCGGACACATACCGAGATATATGAGTCAGACGAGTAATAATAATAATTTATATTCCTGTTATGCCTGTTAAGATACCCGTTATGGATCTTGTTATGACTCTTGGTATTCTTGTTATGACTCCTGTGACTATTCCCTTATGCTTGTTATGATGCCTATTAGGACTCCTGTTACTCCAGTTAGGGATTCCTGTTATTCTTGTTATGTATTCCTGCTATGACTATCGTGTGATTTGCAACTCTGATTCTATACGCTTGGATTTCGATTGCATGAGATAAAAGCATATAGATGAGGGTTTCCTTGTTTGGATTATTCCTTCGATGTACTAGTCTCATGGGACCGTGACTTAAGCGTATACAATCAATCTTGCTTGAAATCAACTTTACTCTGGATTTCCTGTTTTATAGATGTTATGTTTTATTTGTTCATACATGCTATCCTTGTGTTTTAACTCTCCTACTCTTGTTTCTTAGCCATTTGGCTGTAGCCTGTTCATTGTTGGGAGGTCCTGACTCCCTTGGATTTGTATGTTCAGGTTTGGAAGCTTGGATCGAAGTGGAGCTGTCCACAGCAGATCAAGCTTTTCTTAGTGAGCTGGCAGCCTAGTTCCAGTTCTTTCGTGCCAGACTCCTCTTTTGACTCACGGGATCTTCATCCTACTCGTGAGCATTTTGTATCTTTATTGTATATTTTACTTTTGGACTTGGTTGTGATAAAAGACACATGTGTTGTGTAATAGTTTATCATATCCTGTATAACTTTGTATTTGTACTTTTATGTTGGCATATGTATGTATACCACGCTTTGTGTTGTACTCTGATCCTTGCTTGTACTTTTATGCTTAGCGTATATACGTGGGGGCATTTTCTGACCTACGTATATACGTTGCAGTGACGTCTCCGTATCCGTGGAATCGGGGCGTTACACAGTCCATTTAAAATATAATTTCGGCAAAGGAAGTCACATTGAGTCCATGCATCAGTTGCAGGCTCTGGTGTATCTTCTTGCAGGAATCTGGCCAGATGAAGAGTGGTCAAGTAGAAGAGCATCTTCTGTTGCCACCTCTTGAATTCTGTGCCATCAAATTTTCCTGGCTTCTCCGGCTTCGGGTTAGGAAGTGGAGTTGGCATCAAAGCTTGTAGCTGCATGTTTGGTGCCTTGCTAGAGCTATCTTGATTAGTTTCAGACATTTTCTGCAAGTTCAAGCAGAACAGAAGTAAGAAACTTCAATAGTAATTGTCTTAAGATTGTTGGGATCTGCTTAACAGGAATCAATCTGACAACTATTCAAGATCACTGAAATATCAAATCTAATGGCCAGGTCGACAAATATCAGGTGGGAGGTTTTCCGTTCAATAGAACGTTCCTTAATTAAGAACCACCTTTCAATTTCCTTCCTTGGTTAAACACCAATTAGACTGAATCTAAATCAGTCTCGATATACTGTAAAATATATCCCCTATATAAAGAACTTAATTCACTTATACAGTATTTGGAGTGAGGTACGCTTAGAGCGAATCTCCTTAAGACAATTATGTAACACCCCGCTCCCAGAATACGTACTTAGTTGCGTATTCGGATTTTTCGATCGTATTTTTCGATTTACTTCCTGTATTTGTTTTGTATTATGAATTATTTATATGAT
Organism: Agave tequilana; assembly: GCA_038442645.1. NCBI lineage: Eukaryota > Viridiplantae > Streptophyta > Magnoliopsida > Asparagales > Asparagaceae > Agave > Agave tequilana. The sequence continues at coordinate 36,208 of JAVJIF010007796.1, read as the reverse complement.
CGTTTTGTCTTAGGACCCGGATTCACGTACTCGGAGTCAGCCCTAGTCTGAACCGAGGACCCGATCCTAGAGTATTACTCGATTTGGTCATTCTGGTATTCTGATTTGACCGGTTTCAGTTTTAAACATCGTTTTCCAATATTTTAGATTTTCTATAATTTTTTGGAATTTTTCTGAATTAAGTTGAAAATCTTCAAAACCGGTGTCGACCAGTGCCGCTGACCGATTCCCGGATTTTTAATTTACAAACGGATTGGAATTATTAAAAGTGCCTTTTTATATTATTTCTTAAAATCACATTTCCTATCTAAATACTTTTTCTGAGGATTTTATGAATTTATGAAAATTCCACCGGATTGGGTGTCGGCCAGTATCGCTGGTTGATTCTAGGATTTTTAGTTTACAATCGGAATTGAATTTCTGAATTCCGCTTTCACCTTACTTCTTAAAATCATATTTTATTCTTTAATACATTTTCTGGAATTTTTCAGAAATTATCAAAATCCGGCCGACCGGTGTAGACCGGTATCGGCGGTTGACTTCCAGATTTTTAATTTGAAAACGGGATTTTATTTTTGAAAACCGATTTCATATTATTTCTCAGGATGACGTTTTCTACCTCTGGGTATTTTTGGGATTTTTCCGGATCAGTCGATTTTCGCGACCATATTATAATATTATTATTTTTATCTTTTCTTTCTTTCTTTCTTTCTTTCCTTTTCTTTTCCCTCAACCGACTTCACCAACGCCACCTCACCCCCTCATTTAATTCCCTCTCCCATCAATCCCATCTCTCCATCACATCCCCCTCCTCTTCTTTTTCTTTTCTTTCCTTTTTCGTTTCCCTTATTTTTTCTTTCTCCTTTCTTTTCTCTTTTCTCTTCTTCTTCTTTTCCTCCCTCTCCATTGGTAGCCGACACCCAACCGGCCACCACCACCGCCGGCGCCTCCGGCCACCACGACGCCTGCGAGGGACCCAAAGCCCGGCCATCTCCTTCCCCTCTCTCTCTTTTCTTTTCCTTTCTTTCCTTTTCTTTTCTTTCCATTTTCTTCCTCACCTTGGATCCGACCAACTCCACATCGTCGGCCTCTCCTCTTCTCCTCCGGCGCCCGGCGAGGGTTGACCGCCGCCGGCGTGACGCCGGCGGCCTTGGGCGCGGCCAGGGGGCCTCCTGGCCCCCTGTGCGCTTGTGTGGAGGGGGCAGCAGCCCCCTCCTTCTTCTCCTTGGGGTGGCCGGCGCCACCCCTGTTCTAGCGCCGCCGGCGATGTGCCGGCGGCCGTGGGCGGCCAGGGGGCCCGCCTGGGCCCCCTGTGCGTGGGCTGGGGGGCAACAGCCCCCTCTCCTTCTTTTTTCTCTCCATCTTTCTCACTCTCTCTCTCTCTACTCTCTCTCCTCTCTCTACAATCTCTCTCTCTCAAGATTAATCTCTCTCTCCTGGACAATCTCTCTCTCTCTCCTGCCCTCTTCTCTCTCCTGCCCTCTTCTCTCTCTTCTCTCTCTCCTCTCATCATAATCTCTCTCTCTCTCAAGATTCTCTCTCCTCTCTCTAACTTACTCTTTCTCTCTCTAGATCTCCCCATCTAGTTCTCTCTTTCTCTCTCTAGATTCTCTCTCTAGGAATCTCTTTCTCTCTCCTGTACTGTCTTTCCTTATCTCCCTGTCTCTCTCTGTTATATTACTGACGTGGATCTCACCCCGCGTCCCGATAACCCCTTAACGCGGATCTTCGCGTTCTTGGCATCTGTTCAACGCGGCTTTCGCGTTCTTGTATCGACGCAGCGCGGAGTCCAGGCCCGCGTCTGTGTCCCTCTTGTGTCGACACGACGCGGAGATAATACCCGCGTCTGTGTTCTCCTCGTGCCCTGACTTGAACGCGGGTCTCGAACCCGCGTTCGTGGCATCTTCGCGACGCGACTCCCGCGTCTGTGATTACCGCGTCTGCTATTCCCGCGACGCGACTCCCGCGTCTGCGACCCCCCGCGTCTCACTCTCATAAGCCCGCGTCTCCCTGTGTCCCTTTCTCTCTCTAGGTTTCTCTCTCTAACTCTTTCTCTCTCCTCTTCACTTTCTCTCTCTTCATAATTATATTATTTTATGGCTGCGCGCGTGCGCGAGTTCTATGGATTTCAGAGTTTTCGGCCTTTCCGGTGATTTAGGCGAGTGTCCTCGCTCTCGCCTCCATTTGGGTTTCCCCGCTTTGTCGGGTCGACATGTATTTTACTCCATGTTTTCATGTATTTTGTATGGGCTGAGTCCCTGTATCTGTATATGGCCGAGTGCCAATGACTGGACATGAATTGCTCTGTGACGAATGCTTGTATTAGGGTAGTTTCATTCTTGTATATATACCATGCCTGTGATGTATTTTACTGCTTTATACTATGCGTGGCCGACCCTTCAGCCTCCGGTCACTCACTATCTCGAAAGAGACGTGATTGGGACCGTCAGGTTTCTCCAGACCCTTCAGCCTCCGGTCCCTCACTATCTCGAAAGAGGCGTGATTGGATCGTCAGGTTTCTCAGCTCCGTCTGGTGAGCATACTTAGCGCTCAGCGCTTTATTCACTAAATTCGTTTAGGCGAGATGCTGCCGGATTTTCTACTCGTATCTTAAACCGAGTTGTCCCGGTAACCTCGCAGAGCGCATTAGTGTCTAAACTCTGTTCGCTGCCTGTGCCTCCAGCTTGTTCAGCTCCGCCTGGTTATCATGATCAGCGTTCAGCACTTTACCACTAGATTCGTCTAGGCGAGATGCTGCCAGAATTCCTACTCGCACCTTAAGCCGAGTTGTCCCGGTAATCATGCCAGACGCTCCAGTGTTAAATACTTTTTGCTGTCTGTACACTCCAGCTTGCTCAGCTCCGCTTGATTGTGCTCAGCTACTATTCTACCACATGCCCTATTCTTACCTGACATGTTAACACTTGACATGCTTTATACATGCTACTATTTAACTCCTGTTTGTACCACCTGACAACTGTTGTGTTATCACCTGACACCATGACATGCTACTACTTAGCAAGAACCCTTGTTATGACATGACTTGCCACCGGACTAATATCAATCTTTTGACATGACTTGTCACCTGCTAAATATCATTCTCCTGTCATGCTATCACTTGACACCCGGCATGATATACTTGACTCTCATGATTATCACGATAACGGGAATGATGACCTGACATCTTGATAGTACAACTGTACTCCTGTTACACATGTGATACCTTATATTACGAACCAGTACTCCTGATATACATGTATTCCTGATAATCCTGACTTGCTCTTGCTCATTCCCGAAATCTGATAATCATCTAATAAACCATAAAAATGGTCAACTTGCATCGGGTCGGGGAAACTTGCGGCTATCAATATGTGTTCGTGTTTACAGTGGTACTAGGCATGTTGTGCAACTAAAACTTCCGGTCTAACCTGTGGGCCTCCAAGCGACCGAGGGGAGTGCTGGCTCCCTCCTTCTTGGTACCATCATGATAAGGGCATGATATAAGACCCTCCTGTACGCCTTGCGGCTGGTTCCGAGCACCAGTAACGGAACGACATGGACCGTGGTCCCGGGCAAGCACGGGACCCACTGTAAACATAGTTCGTTGATACCCCCGCTGGTTTCCAATAACAACCTTGTTTTACTCATATATGGATATATGTGTGCTGGGACGCTAGTTCACATATCTAGATATCAGGGTAAGACGAGTAATAATAATAATAAAGTGTCAAGATAATAACCTGCTCTTTAAGTTGTAAGTAGAAGTATGTGGAATGGGACGCATACTGAAGCCTGCAACTTAGACGGCTATGAATCTATGATATGCCTCGCCATATTTGCTTGTACTGGATTTTACATCGGATTTCCGGTTTTATGATTATTATTATATTAGCTGCTCATACCCTGCTTTATCCCTTGTCTTCTATTCCACCGGTCTCCTGTTCTTATCTTACCATACCCTGAGTACTTCCTGTCTAACATCTACTTGCTTACATGCTTCTACTCACGACACGGTTTTCAATGCATGTTTATAATTCGGTTTTATCGATACACTTGTACTTATCCCAGCACGCCATCTGGCCTTTGTATCACCACTCGCCTGGGGAGTTTCATCTGACTCCCCTGGATTCTCATGTCCAGGTCATGGAGCTTGGAGCGTGTGGATTCCCCTAGTTGCTGATCAGAGTGGCGCAGCTGAAGCATGGATCCCCAGCAGACCGTCTGAAGCTCTATCCTTCCAGGCCCCCCTGTGTGCCTCTCGAGTTTTCCTTTTGTAAACTCGTGAGTGCCTGTGTACTGTTCATACTTGTACATCTCTTTGTAATCTCGCAATTGCGCATATCAGTGATGTAATATTCATGTAATATTGGATCACCTCTGGTGATAACTTTGTAATTGTACTCATGTGTTGGAATGTATAATACACCCCTTGCTTCCGCACTCTGATTCTTGCCTGTACTGATGCTTAGCGTATATACGTGAGGGTATTTCTGACCTGCGTATATACGTTGCAGTAACGTCTCCGTACCGCCAGGATCGGGGCGTTACAGGGTGGTATCAGAGCCTAGGCTCTCACATCCTCAGTACGTCCAGACGACAAATTAATGGTAAAGGAATTTGCAACTGGAATGCATGAGTCCTGGTTATACACTCCAACTACAAGTACAGAGTTATCTATTTTTCTTGATCATCTTTCCTTTGATTCCTAATCTCTTCCATCCTTCCCTGTTTTGGTTTTTCGAAGCCTTTATACCAACTTAAGATATGGATAGACTAGAGAGGTAGTGGCTAGTTCTGGATGAAGCTATGACATGATCTTTTCGGCTAACTCTATGAAGTTCGGGTATTCTTAGGATTGATCCACGATCGGGTTATCTTTCAGAAGTCGGTATTCAGGTTTTTCTACAGTTATTCTCTATTATTGGCTATAGTCTTCGGAGTGATCGATACCTGGTCTTCGGAATTCTTAACTATCGGTCTTCTTTATTTATGCTCAGTATTATCAGGGTTTTCTTTATCTTCAGTATTCTGGCTCATTCTTGAAGCGACATTATGTAACGCCCTGATCCTGGCGGATACGGAGACGTCACTGCAACGTATATACGCAAGTCAGAAGTACCTTCCCGTATATACGCTAAGCATCAGTAAGGCAAGAATCAGAGTACGGAAGCAAGTGGTGCATTATACATTCCAACACATGAGTACAATTACAAAGTTATCACCAGAGGTGATCCAATATTACATGAATATTACATCACAGATATGCGCAATTGCGGAAATACTAAGGATGTATAATAGTGAACAGAATAAAGGCACTCACGAGTTTACAAAGGGAAAACTCGAGAGGCACACAGGGGGCCTGGAAGGATAGAACTCTGAACGGTCTGCTGAAGATCCACGCTACCGCTGCGCCACTCTGATCAGCAACAGGGAGAATCCACACGCTCTAAGCTCCATGACCTGAACGTGAGGTCCAGGGGAGTCAATGACACTCCCCAGGCGAGTGGTGATACCAATGCCAAGTGGCGAAGCAAGGACGAGCACAAGTGTGCATATAACAAATGATATCAAGCAGGAAGTACTCATGGTCAGATAAGAACATGAGACAGGAAGGTTAGAATATAGGTATGAACAGGTATAACATAATCATCATAAAACAGGAAATCCGATATAAAATCCGATATAAAACCCGATTACGAGCAAAACCGATTGTACAAGCTTAGGTCACGGCTCCATGAGACTAGTACATCGAAGGAATAATCCAAATAAGGAAACCCTCATCTATATACCTTTATCTCATATCATCGTAATCCAAGCACATACAATAAAGTAACAGGAATACATAACAGGTATAACAGGAATCATAACGGGCATCTAATATTATTATTACTCGTCTGACCCATATATCTAGGTATGTGACCTGGTGTACGGCCAACCCACATACATCCATATATAAGCAAGCCAAGGGTTGTTAACGGAAGCAGATGGAGAACTGATAGAGCTTCTTATAGTAGTTCCCATACACCTGGGACCAGCTTGGAGGCCCAAAGTCCCCCTCACTGTTATCACTAACAGTCATATTCTGTGGACCCCAAGTCTCACTAACCGTACCGCCAATATGTCATATTCCCATACTATAAGCAAGATATCATTCCGGCATCCATCACTTCCTCCCATTCCCCCATACAGTTGTAGCTTATTAATATTATCAGATTACGGGAATAACTAGACATGACAGGAATCATAACAGGAATCATAACAAGAGATCAGGTACTACATTCCCGTAAAGTGATAATCACAAGTCAAGTTATCATGCTGGGTGTAAAGTGATAGCATGACAGGATGATGATATTTAGCAGGCAACCAATCATGACAAGAGATGGAATAATATCTAAACATAATCAAAGAAGGTAATAGTTCTAAACAGTATAAGTACTAGTTGATCAGATGAAATGGGAAAGCCAAGAAGAAAGCGAGAATATTCGCATAATCAATGAAATAGAAATCAAGAGGAAAGCTAGAACACTCACCGAAATAGGAAAGTCAAGAAAAAGCATCAATGAAATAGGAAAGTAAGAGGATAGCGAGAACACTCGCTGAAATAAGAAAGCAAGAGGATAGCGAGAACACTCGCCTAAATCACCGAAAAGCCGAAAGGTCGAAATCCACGGAACTCGGGACGCGCCATATGATATGAATATGTAGAGAGAGAAAGTGAAGAGGTTTTGATGGTGGTGGTATTTTGGAGAAGGTAAAGGAGAAGGTGGAAGCTTTGGTGGAGTTTTGGAATTTGTGGTGGTTTCCATGGAGATGGAGGAGGAAGAAGGTGAAGGTAAAGGGTTGGAGAAGTTGTAGTGGTTGTTGTTGTGGTTGAGATGAAGAAGGAGTTGGTGGAGGCTTTGGCTTTGGTGAAGTGATGAAGAGATGAATGAAATGAAATGGAGAAGGAGAGGTATTTATAGAGTTTGGATTTGTGAAGGTGATGCAAATAAATAAAGAGAGGGGCTTATTTGCAAAATGGAAGGGGGTGAGGTGTTTCTCTTGTCCAATCATAGCTAGCCATGGAGATGGGTGAGGTGGAGATATTTTGGAGGAGATATTTTTGGTGGAGAAGATATTTTGGAGAAGATATTTTTGGAGGAGATATTTTTGGTGGAGAAGATATTTTGGAGAAGATATTTTTGGAGGAAAAAGAAGGAAAGAAAAAAGGAAAAGAAAAGAAAATGAAAAGAGGAAGATATTTTCTTGGAAGTAAAAGTGAAAATAATTATAGTGGCGGATTCCCGGGATTTAGTTGCGGATGCGGAAATCTTTCGGAAAAATACCGAAATCGTCCCGAAATCAAGTATTTTGGAACGACCCGAAATAATTTACCAAAAATCAAGAATATTATTTTAAGACTCATGGTGAAATCCGTTTTAAGAAATACTTTATAGTTTTAAAACTAAAAATCCCGGAATCAGTTAGTTACCGACTCCGATGGAATTTTCATAAATTCATAAAATCCACAGAAAAAGTATTTAGGTAAGAAAAGTAATTCTAAGAAATAATGTCTAAAGACTCTTCAAGAAATTCCAATCTGATTGTAAATTAAAAATCCGGGAATCGATCAGCGGCACTGGTCGACACCGGTTTTGAAGATTTTCATTTAAATCAGGAAAATTCCAGAAAATCATAGAAATCTAATATATTGAAAAAAATATTTGAAACTGAAATCGGTTAAATACAGGAAGTAAATCGAAAAATACGATCGAAAAAACTGAATACGCAACTAAGTACGTATTCCGGGAGCGGGGGTGTTACACATTAAGTATGCAGTACAGTGAGAATTCTATTGTAAAGCTGTGTTATCAGTTAGTATTATTCGGCATTGTTCGAAGATTTATACAGCCGGAAGAGCAGAGAATGTCTATATTCTGATTATTGTTCAGTCAACTTGAGGGTGTCTATATTCTGATTATTGTTCAGTCAACTTGAGGGCCCTACCTATAGTGCGTCATATCTTAATTGGTATAAATTCCGTCCTTGTCCCCTTTGTGTTCAATTTACCCCTTATCGAAATTGCGAGGACGCAATTTTTTGTAAGGTGGATGGATTGTAACACCCCGCTCCCAGAATACGTACTTAGTTGCGTATTCAGATTTTTTGATCGTATTTTTCGATTTACTTCCTATATTTGTTTTGTATTATGAATTTATTATATGATCGTTTTGTCTTAGGACCCGGATTCACGTACTCGGAGTCAGCCCTAGTCTGAACCGAGGACCCGATCCTAGAGTATTACTCGATTTGGTCATTCTGGTATTCTGATTTGACCGGTTTCAGTTTTAAACATCGTTTTCCAATATTTTAGATTTTCTATAATTTTTTGGAATTTTTCTGAATTAAGTTGAAAATCTTCAAAACGGTGTCGACCAGTGCCGCTGACCGATTCCCGGATTTTTAATTTACAAATGGATTAGAATTACTAAAAGTGCCTTTTTATATTATTTCTTAAAATCACATTTCCTATCTTAATACTTTTTCTGAGGATTTTATGAATTTATGAAAATTCCACCGGATTGGGTGTCGGCAGTATCGCTGGTTGATTCCAGGATTTTTATTTTACAATTGAAATTGAATTTCTGAATTCTGCTTTCACCTTACTTCTTAAAATCATATTTTATTCTTTAATACATTTTCTGAGATTTTTCAGAAATTATCAAAATCCGGCCGACCCGGTGTAGACGGTATCGGCGGTTGACTTCCGGATTTTTAATTTGAAAACGGAATTTTATTTCTGAAAACCGATTTCACATTATTTCTCAGGATGATGTTTTCTACCTCTGGGTATTTTTGGGGATTTTTCCGGATCAGTCGATTTTTCGCGACCATATTATAATATTATTATTTTTATCTTTTCTTTCTTTCTTTCCTTTTCTTTCCCTCAACCGACTTCACCAACGCCACCTCACCCCCTCATTTAATTCCCTCTCCCATCAATCCCATCTCTCCATCACATCCCCCTCCTCTTCTTTTTCTTTTCTTTTCTTTTTCTTTTCCCTTATTTTTTCTTTCTCCTTTCTTTCTCTTTTCTCTTCTTCTTCTTTTCTCCCTCTCCATTGGCAGCCGACACCCAACCGGCCACCACCACGCCGGCGCCTCCGGCCACCACGACGCCGGCGAGGGACCCAAAGCCCGGCCATCTCCTTCCCCTCTCTCTCTTTTTCTTCTCCTTTCTTTCCTTTTCTTTTCTTTCCATTTTCTTCCTCACCTTGGATCCGACCACCTCCACATCGTCGGCCTCTCCTCTTCTCCTCCGGTGCCCCGGCGAGGGTTGACCGCCGCCGGCGGCCTTGGGCGCGGCCAGGGGGCCTCCTGGCCCCCTGTGCGCTTGTGTGGAGGGGGCAGCAGCCCCCTCCTTCTCTCCTTGGGGTGGCCGGCGCCACCCCTGTTCTGGCGCCGCCGGCGATGTGCCGGCGGCCGTGGGTGGCCAGGGGGCCCGCCTGGGCCCCTGTGCGTGGGCTGGGGGGGGCAACAGCCCCCTCTCCTTCTTTTTCTCTCCATCTTTCTCACACTCTCTCTACTCTCTCTCCTCTCTCTACAATCTCTCTCTCTCTCTCAAGATTCAATCTCTCTCTCCTGGACAATCTCTCTCTCTCTCTCCTGCCCTCTTCTCTCTCTTCTCTCTCTCCTCTCATCATAATCTCTCCCTCAAGATTCTCTCTCCTCTCTCTAACTTACTCTTTCTCTCTCTAGATCTCCCCCTCTAGTTCTCTCTTTCTCTCTCTAGATTCTCTCTCTAGGAATCTCTTTCTCTCTCCTGTACTGTCTTTCCTTATCTCCCTGTCTCTCTCTGTTATATTACTGACGCGGATCTCACCCCCGCGTCCCGATAACCCCTTAACGCGGATCTTCGCGTTCTTGGCATCTGTTCAACGCGGCTTTCGCGTTCTTGTATCGACGCAGCGCGGAGTCCAGGCCCGCGTCTGTGTCCCTCTCGTGTCGACACGACGCGAAGATAATACCCGCGTCTGTGTTCTCCTCGTGCCCTGACTTGAACGCGGGTCTCGAACCCCGCGTTCGTGGCATCTTCGCGACGCGACTCCCGCGTCTGTGATTACCGCGTCTGCTATTCCCGCGACGCGACTCCTGCGTCTGCGACCCCCCGCGTCTCACTCTCATAAGCCTGCGTCTCCCTGTGTCCCTTTCTCTCTCTAGGTTTCTCTCTCTAACTCTTTCTCTCTCCTCTTCACTTTCTCTCTCTTCATAATTATATATTATTTTATGGCGCGTGCGCGAGTTCCATGTATTTCAGAGTTTTCGGCCTTTCCGGTGATTTAGGCGAGTGTCCTCGCTCTCGCCTCCATTTGGGTTTCCCCGCTTTGTCGGGTCGACATGTATTTTACTCCATGTTTTCATGTATTTTGTATTGGGCTGAGTCCCTGTATCTGTGTATGGCCGAGTGCCAATGACTGGATATGAATTGCTCTGTGACGAATGCTTGTATTAGGGTAGTTTCATTCTTGTACATATACCATGCCTGTGATGTATTTTACTGCTTTATACTATGCGTGGCCGACCCTTCAGCCTCCGGTCACTCACTATCTCGAAAGAGACGTGATTGGGACCGTCAGGTTTCTCTGGACCCTTCAGCCTCCGGTCCCTCACTATCTCGAAAGAGGCGTGATTGGGATCATCAGGTTTCTCAGCTCCGTCTGGTGAGCATACTTAGCGCTCAGCGCTTTATTCACTAAATTCGTTTAGGCGAGATGCTGCCGGATTTTCTACTCATATCTTAAACTGAGTTGTCCCGGTAACCTCGCAGAGCGCATTAGTGTCTAAACTCTGTTCGCTGCCTGTGCCTCCAGCTTGTTCAGCTCCGCCTGGTTATCATGATCAGCGTTCAGCACTTTATCACTAGATTCGTCTAGGTGAGATGCTGCCGGAATTCCTACTCGCACCTTAAGCCGAGTTGTCCCGGTAATCATGCCAGACTCTCCAGTGTTAAATACTGTTTGCTGTCTGTACACTCCAGCTTGCTCAGCTCCGCTTGATTGTGCTCAGCTACTATTCTACCACATGCCCTGTTCTTACCTGACATGTTAACACTTGACATGTTTTATACATGCTACTATTTAACTCCTGTTTGTACCACCTGACAACTGTTGTGTTATCACCTGACACCATGACATGCTACTACTTAGCAAGAACCCTTGTTATGACATAACTTGCCACCGGACTAATATCAATCTTTTGACATGACTTGTCACCTGCTAAATATCATTCTCCTGTCATGCTATCACTTGACACCCGGCATGATATACTTGACTCTCATGATTATCACGATAACGGGAATGATGACCTGACATCTTGATAGTACAACTGTAATCCTGTTACACATGTGATACCTTATAGTACGAACCAGTACTCCTGATATACATGTATTCCTGATAATCCTGACTTGCTCTTGCTCATTCCCGAAATCTGATAATCATCTAATAAACCATAAAACTGGTCAACTTGCATCGGGTCGGGGGAAACTTGCGGCTATCAATATGTGTTCGTGTTTACAGTGGTACTAGGCATGTTGTGCAACTAAAACTTCCGGTCTGACCTGTGGGCCTCCAGGTAACCGAGGGGAGTGCTGGCTCCCTCCTTCTTGGTACCATCATGATAAGGGCATGATATAAGACCCTCTTGTACGCCTTGCGGCTGGTTCCGAGCACCAGTAACGGAACGTCATGGATCGTGGTCCCGGGCAAGCACGGGACCCACTGTAAACATAGTTCGTTGATACCGCCGCTGGTTTCCAATAACAACCTTGTTTTACTCAGATATGGATATATGTGTGCTGGGACGCTAGTTCACATATCTAGATATCAGGGTAAGACGAGTAATAATAATAATAAAGTGTCAAGATAATAACCTGCTCTTTAAGTTGTAAGTAGAAGTATGTGGAATGGGACGCATACTGAAGCCTGCAACTTAGACGGCTATGAATCTATGATATGCCTCGCCATATTTGCTTGTACTGGATTTTACATCGGATTTCCGGTTTTATGATTATTATTATATTAGCTGCTCATACCCTGCTTTATCCCTTGTCTTCTATTCCACCGGTCTCCTGTTCTTATCTTACCATACCCTGAGTACTTCATGTCTAACATCTACTTGCTTACATGCTTCTACTCACGACACGGTTTTCAATGCATGTTTATAATTCGATTTTATCGATACACTTGTACTTATCTCAGCACGCCATCTGGCCTTTGTATCACCACTCGCCTGGGGAGTTTCATCTGACTCCCCTGGATCCTCATGTCCAGGTCATGGAGGTTGGAGCGTGTGGATTCCCCTAGTTGCTGATCAGAGTGGCGTAGCTGAAGCATGGATCCCCAGCAGACCGTCTGAAGCTCTATCCTTCCAGGCCCCCCTGTGTGCCTCTCGAGTTTTCCTTTTGTAAACTCGTGAGTGCCTGTGTACTGTTCATACTTGTACATCTCTTTGTAATCTCGCAATTGCGCATATCAGTGATGTAATATTCATGTAATATTGGATCACCTCTGGTGATAACTTTGTAATTGTACTCATGTATTGGAATGTATAATACACCCCTTGCTTCCGTACTCTTATTCTTGCCTGTACTGATGCTTAGCGTATATACGTGAGGGTATTTCTGACCTGCGTATATACGTTGCAGTAACGTCTCCGTACCCGGCAGGATCGGGGCGTTACAACGTCCCCCGCACCAGTGCTAACGGATAATGGACGCTGGTCTCCCAAGATACAACACTCCTTCACGTATTTGGATAGCACTACCAAATCACCGTACGGTCGAACCGTAGTCAACCAGACCTTCACAGGATCGTTGAAGCAGCGGGACAAGGACAAATTTCGAATAAATATTTGCTTTTACTTTGGAGTAGCACCCACTGTTGAGGACGAAGGAAGGTTGAAGAATATTCTTCTTCAGAAGTCCCATGTTCAAACTCCACTGCCAGTTCAGAACTTGCTTCAGAACTCTGAGAGAGAGATTTATTTCTCACTGTTGTTGGTGTTGGTGTATTTTCAATTGAGAATCCGGAGCGCTATTTATAGCGCTCCAGGAAGGGCCAACGGGTCTGAACCCAACGAAAGGTTGCAACCTTTCGACCCAACAGTCGCAACTGTTGGCATTCCAACAGTCGCAACTGTTGGTGGAGCGGGTCCGTTTATCCGGTTCGGGTAGCGGAGCGGTATGCTCGCAACCCATACCCGCAGACCCGATTCAAAAAGAACCAGGCCGGGTAGGGAACCCGAACCCGAACCCAGGCCCAGGCCCGGTCCCGGTCCCGAGCCTGGCCCGGCGCCGGCAGCGGCGCGCACGCGCATGCACGGGCATAGTTCCCTCCCAATCGCGCGCGAAAACTCCAAGTACCCAAAGGGCACGCCCTTTGTTCTCAATTTCTCTATTTATACACCACGAACTTCCATCCCACGGTCAATGTGGGACTAAATGCTTTTAGCTACCTTTAGTCCCATTTTAGCTTTGAATTAGGCAATCTTTAGACTTGAATATCTCATTCATTCAAAGTCGGAATTGAACATGTGAATATACCACGTTCATCCCCAATTGAAGGAGAACACACTCCAACCATCATCCAGTTGATTCGATCAACGGATCTCGCCATAATTCAACTCAAAGATTCGCATTTATATTCTTCAATTCCAACAATCTATCGAGGAGATGTGGCTGTTACAGTCATTCTTACATGGACAATATGCATCATCATAGACGAGGAACCTTGCCTTCGCAGCAACTCGAAGGTCACTCTGGAAGTAGATGAATGATTGTTGCTTCAATTTTATAATGTCCACCGTGCAACAAGACTAGCTCCTCAACTCTCTTTTGGCTCTTCGGGTCACCTCCAAGAGGAGCCGTTTGTTTCGTCGTAAATATCGTAAAAGTCCGTAATTTGAAAGTGACTTACAACTCAATTACAATTACGGTGTTTGTTTGGACCGTAATTCGTAAAAGATTCACACAACTCAACTACCACTTACTTGCAACCCAATTACCACTCACTTACAACCTAGTTACAATTAATTTTGTGATCATGTAAATTTGTATTATTTTTTTATGTTAATATTAATTTTTTAATATTTATTTACAATATTAAAACTTTTTAAATCACCAAATAGTTAATTTTTTGGTCAACTTTTTCACTTACGACTTACACATTATGATAACCAAACATCGTAAAACACAATACACTTTCCTACATACAACTTTATATTATCAACCAAATACCGTAAAACTTACATGTATGTAACTTATTTAAAACTGTAAAAGATTTTATCAATTATGATTTACGAATACGGCCAATTACGACAACCAAACAGACCCTTACTCGTATCCGCCACTTTTCAAGGGCTGAGGATCACTCATTTGTGGGTTTACATTTAGTTTTACTTATATTTTCTTTTTATTGACTTCTATGTGATGTTATCTCTCATGTATGTAGTTTGCATCAGGGACGGAATCTGTTGGTTGGAGGTGGTATTGTGTTTTGTATGTTTCATTAACTTCTCTGTAACGAAACACGGTGGACCCGTCCATCTTTTATTCCAGGAAAAAACCTCTAAGAGAGAAATTTTCTCTAGTTCATTAAGTATTTTTTTTATAATTACATGAGACAATATTCACATCAAGAACAAATGTTTTTTCATAAAACAAGAATGTTATTATCATTATTATTGTTGTTCATTATGAATTTTTTATAGTTTTATAAAACACGAATGTTATTATTATAATGATGGCACCTGGTAGGAGATACTCTCATATTAGTTACGTGAAGAGAGATTTAGTACTTTATATTAGAGTTGTAGCATCTTTCTAACAAGGTGTCTTTTGGGGAGAATTAGATTCTAACATGGTGTCAGAGCCAGAATTTCTCAGTTCCGACCCAGGTGTAACTATCACTGGTTCTCCTCTGAGCAGTCACATGTTCCCACGTATCCGGACACTTAGACGCTTCACTTCTCTACCAGTAGGCTCAGCTCACTTACAAGCTTGATGTGGGCCCAAGAAGAGAGCCTCGAGCCTTACTCCGAGCCCACATCCGATCAGACATCACTCAAGCGGAGCTGTACATCCCTCCGACACGCCTACAATGAATACAAGATAATTTCTTATTAGTACAGAAATCCTTCCTTGAGCCACCCAAGGCTCTGACACGAAGACCCTCTAGAGCTCGCTATTCCCGCGCTACTTACAGCTAAAGAGATGATCTCCATGATTCACGGATCCGACTACGCTACCAGATTATCCACATGTTTTAAACATTGTAACGCTCTTATATTAATGCAGGCAGTTATGAATAGTGATGTATATCTTTACATGGTGATCCTATAATCAAGCGGCGTGATATGAGCGGTTACAAGGAAATCACAACGCGCGAATTATGCAGTTATGGAGTTTCGAGATATTCGCACCCATGAAGACAGCTCAGACGGGTTTAAATACATTCCCTTCCACATCAAGAAAGGGTTCCCTTCAGATTACCTCAAATCTGAGGGATTGACAACTGATTACCCAGAACTCTAGTGGTGCAGACTTGATTCCAAAACCCTAGAACTTGTAGTCGCATCAGCACTCTGCTGAATTCATTGTAATCCCCAGACATTATAGTGAATCTCTCTTCCGTGGTTTTTCGCTTTCAGGCTTTCTACGTAATTTCCTGTTGTCTGCGACTACGTACATATGTCCATTCACTTATAAACTTACTTACAACTCGCGATGTGGAGAGGTTCCCTGAGAATTTACCTTCACATTTGGTACTTTCATTGAGATCTTGAATTCACACTCAAGATCTCTTCTTTTTCCCAAATCCTTCCTCAAAAAGTTTCGCTAAGCAAAATGGCTCTACCGAGAAATAGCACATCCCACGCCGCCGCCGCTTCTAAAGGCAAATCTATCGCTGTTGGGGACTCATAGCCAACTGATGCTCATCCACCCCACCTCGAAGTTCACATCAAGGACGTCGGGGAAGACCACTCTTTCACGGCTGTTGCACCGGAGGGCAGGGATCAATGGGCACGAAACCCATCTCCCCGCTGAAGGGCAACTTCTCCTACTGATAGCCAGCTTCCAAGGGAATTCGAAGAGCGACAGGTAGAGGCGGCTCATGAACGCGAGAGGGCTGCTCTGGAGAGAGACGCGATCTTCTGTGTCCAAAATCAACTCGCCACTCAGATTGAGATCCTCTGAAAGTCTCAATCCACAAGGAATGAGGGAGCAGAAGGATCTCAGGCTCCCATGTCACCACCTCTCACCGCGGAGACCACCCACACTGAGAGTGATCGGAGGCGCGTCAGATTTGACCTCCCAAGTGATGATGAGCACTTCGAGAATTCTACCTCCGAAGATCCCTCACATCGAGAACATTGAGGAGATTATCTGAAGAGAGATCGAGGAGGCAAGTCATCAATTCTGAAAGGAGCATAGGGCCTTGCGACTCAGAACCTCTGACTCACCGCTCTCGAAAGAAATCACTTCTCACCATTTCTCCCTAAAAGTTTGTGACGCCGAACTTTGAGTTAGGCCTGTCAACGGGTCGGGTCTGGACCCGGACCCGACCCGGACCCGACCTGTTTAGACGGGTATGGGAAACTCAGTTCTGGACCCGAACCCGAATACCCGTTTGCCCGTTTACCCGATTAGTAAATGGGTCGGGTATGATTTTACATGGACCATACCCGTTTGCCCGTTTACCCGATTAGTAAATGGGAACACTATATAGATAGGAAACACCATATATAGCTCATGTCAGCTAATTAATGTTTGCCAACTGGATTAGTAATGGGGAAGAATAACTTGGGTATGCATTGTCTTCTTCAAATGCCACTTGTCAAACATTTTTGTGTGATAGCAATGACTTCTCATAACTTACAGATAGGAAACACCATAACCCACGGGTCCGGGTAAACGGGTCCAGACCCGCGAATCCACGGGTCCGGGTATGGGAACCTAGGCTCTATACCCGCGGGTAAACGGGTCGGGTATGGTACATCCTATAGTAATCGGGTCCGGATCTGGTACCACCCGGACCCGACCCGAACCCGACCCGTTGACCGGTCTACTTTGAGTACTACTCATAGGTGGCCGATCTTATCTAACACCTCTGGCAGTAAAATAGACAAAAATACCGATCCAGTGAGGCCCACGCCTTTCCCCCATATCCCCCCCTCCCCCACCTCTCTGCTGTTTCTTCTTTCTTCACCCCTCGGGGTTCGGGGCGGCGGCGTAGCGTAAATCCGCTGGGGCTCGTGGGCCCCACCGGTCTTCTTCTTCTTCCTCCTCTTCTTCTCCCGCCACCTCCTCCAAAAGCCGTCTGCGGTAAAATACACCGCAGGCAATTTACGACTCCTCACTCTTCCTATCTGATTCTCCGTCGAATATAAGAGAGAGAGTCTTCGATCTCGATCCACACATCCCAATACCAAGCCCAGTCCTTTATTTCATCGCTCTCTCTCCCTCCCCTCCTCTGCTCTTTTCTTCTTCGAAATCAAACCAATGGGAGCTCTGGAAGAGGGCCGATTCGTCGAGGAGATGACCCTCGAGCTTGCCGACTGTGGATCCGATTCCGGCGCCGGATCTGGATCCGGATCCGAATCCGAATCCAACAAGGAGATCGAGGACGCTGTCAGGGTTCTGCTGCAAGGGTTGGGGGAGGATCACGAGAGGGAAGGGATCAAGAAGACGCCGCTCCGCGTTGCCAAGGCCTTTAGAGACGGAACCAAAGGTGTGCTTCCTTTGTTCTTATTACGGGCTTTTTGTTGTAAAGCTTGGTGCTTTCAGGGGAAATAAGATGTGGGTGCTTATTAAACTTGCATTTTTGTCTCTACTTCGTTATTATTTGTTACTATAGAAGTGTTAAGATGTGATCATTGATTGGTATGGCTGTTGTTTTTTATTGGTTTTAATTGGTAGTAGTGTCATTAAATTCCCATCTTGCTCCATTTAATTTTTCAGTCTCTGTTGTGAGGACTGTTTTCTTGTGGTGCTTAGGTGTATTATTTGTCTAGGCTTTGCTTGTTTGGAGATTAGTTTCTCATTCGCTTCTCAGTTTTTATCTATTTCTTTGAACTGAGTAGTATGCTTCTGTCTATAGGTACAATTATCTTGTTCTCTTATGTCAGTTTGCATTTTGGTATCAGCTTTTAATACTTCAGTTCTAGTTACTTTCTTTTTTGAAAGGAAGATTAGATTTGTTGATAGAGTTTAGTGTGACTTGTACTCTTCTGCCGTTACTGTTATGGGATTGAGTCTAGCTGGTTTTCTGAAAATTTCCCCCTCCCCTTGTAGTTTTGGAGCTTGATTTGGCATCCGGGCTGTCAGAAAATCTCCTGTGTATTCCTTCATATGTATACACGAAGCTTTTCTTTGTGTTGGAACTTAATTTGCTTAGATTGAAGATCAATGTACTTGTTTTTTTTTTAAGATATAAAGACGAGCAGTTCTTTCCCTAGGTTTAGTTCAATTATTCTCATGTCCTTTTCCTAGGTTTAGTATTTTGTTTATAATCTTTGTTTGCCTTATAAATTTATGTTTAGTTCGATTGACTGAGCATTTCACGTACACGTTTCTAGTGTACTTATCCCAGTAAATGTATTCTTATAATATAGGTAGCTACTAAAATTGGAAGCAAGTAAATTGTACGTACTCTTTAGCTGAGACGGCATAATCAATTTATACAAGAACACATGTAAATAGAAATTTTTTTCAATGTCAGGAATCCTTTTTTGTTTCTATATACCTAATCCAACCATAACTAACTTGCCAACTGACCCCATAACCCAACTTTCCCTATTTGAAAACCAGAAATGGTAACCACCTGCATGTATACAATTATAATACTGATCTAGACAGCATCGATTAGGTGAAGGCAATTTGCCAATTTCTTTACTTGAAGAATAAGTTTGTTCTTTGATGTTGGTGCTAGTTAGGTTAGTATAATCATGAAGTAAGATGTAGTCCATTGTTATTCATATCGTAAATGTAAAGCAAAGTCAAAGCGTTTTATATCAGAAAATCTTAACTGTTTGGTTTTTGAAGTTGTTTTCCGTGAGCTGTTGGCTTTTGTGGTACACACACACATATACATCCTAGATTCTATTTCATTATTTGGTCAGAAAAAATTGCCATGGTATTATGTATAAGAAAGCTTCTTATTTAAAATCCATTGTTGTTCTTAGTTTGTCATGAACTTTACTTTTGGATTTGGAACTATCCGAAACAGTAAGTCATGAGTTTTGGCTCACTGTACTTGAATCATAAGTAAAATTTTTATTATCTCTTCTGTGGCTGACTGATTTGCCTGGGTGTTTTGGGATCCTATAACCTCAAACATGTTTTGTAGAGGATGCTCCATATGTTTTACGTTGTTTGAGATGTACTTCTTTATAATTTTGAAGGTGGATCTCATTCATCTTTCTTTGAAGACATTTATTAGTATGATATTATTTATAGTAGTGAGGGACAAGAACCTTTCTCTCTGGTTTTAACCATTATCCATTTCCATAACATACTCGAACTTGTATTCTCACAATGGATGGTAATGTGAATTTCTTATTTGTATGGGATGATAATATTGTGTGTCTTTAACAGTTCAGTCCATAAGTTCTTTCAAGTTATGAACATTAATCTTATTTTTACATAATTTGTTTAATAGAAATGTTCCAATGGTTATGATGACATTAATTTTTTTCTTCCTCTTAAAATAACCTTTAGACATCCAAATATGTATGAGATGCTATAAAACACGAAATAAGTTTACTATTGCATAAGTTCCACATATTTTTGCGTTCTATGTTCCTGTCAATATTCCTGTCGACATATCTACTTCAATTTAGTTTATTCTACGGATATGCTGGTTGTACTGGTGTCTTTGTGATCTCATAGGGGCAGATTCTTCTGTAAATTGTTTGTTAATGTCCTCTTTGGAAATGAACTCTCCTCGCACTAGAGGCCAATTATGATAGGTCAAAACTTGTAGTTTCAAGCTAATTTTAATTATTGTGGATTGTACACTTCATTTGTTTCTATCTTGAGACTCAGGATTTGTAGTATGACTCTTCTCCCAATTATATTTAAATTACCAATTATATACCCATATGATTGTAATATAAAGAAGTTTTTTGGCTGAAATAATTCATTATAAAGAGAGTAGGCATGGAATTGGAAATCTTTTTCTACATAATGGACTGAATGTAGAAATCTTTTTGGTTCTACCTGTCCAAATACAGATATGACAGAAATACTGTTGTTTGGTTTGTTATTTGTCAATTCCAGTTAGTCACTAAAGATGTTCTATTGATTCACTCACAGAAAGTGTGAATTCCATTTCAAGGTTTTTTCTCGAAGAGGTTGCATTTATTATGGGATGTGTGCTAGTTGAAATTCCAAATACATCCAATGAAACTTGAAGTCAATGCAATCAAGCATCTCGATTACAAAAAAACAAATAGCATGAATTAGATATTCATTGTTCACCCCCGAGACTTCTTGTAAGCTGCCGGCCGCCTCTCTCAATGATTTGGAAAATGATAATTTCTTGTGGAGTAGTATAACTTTGAAAATTGATAGTGAAGAAAATGATTGAAGTGGAGGCAAATTTATTATCCTCGCCTTTAGAAAGTTGCGGGGAAAAGATTTCAAAAAGGAATGCCCTTCCACTTTTAGTAAAACATAGTTTTCCTAACAAATATTCTTATGTGTACAAACCCAATAACAATTGTGTCCATATTTTCATTGATAATTCTTTCCGGACTCTTCTTTATATTCGGACCTTTCAAATGCATCATCAAGCCCTTTGTGGTCAGGTTTCAGAAATGACTGGCCAATGCCCGTGCCATATGCTATTAGAAATGCTCTGAAACACAATTCTTGTAGGCAAAATCATTGGTTGATGTACCACATATGTAGAGAGGATAGTGGAAGACTTAAATTTGTAGCTTGTAAACCGAGGACTAACTCCAAGACGATCATAGAGAGTTACTATGGTGTTGCTGTATGTTTGCCAAGCAAGAAGCAAGACTAGGTCTGCTACCTTCTTTGTAGGCACTAGTGATTCAGTGAAAGGTGCCAAACTATGTCAGCAAGAACTAGGTCTGTCTTGACCTTACCCAAAGTTGGCCCTGGCCCACTTTGAAGATAGATTGGTTTGAATCCTGGCCTAAAACGAAAATTTGAAGGTAAATGGATTGGTCTTGTTAATGTTACTCAAGCTAGAGACCTGGACGGCAGCTTGAAGTTTAAAAATAGAAATTTGTTTTTTTTTAATATAGTTTGATTTATGTGGGTATACCGCAGAATACCCTGAGATGACCAAACCAAAGAAAATCTATAGTGTGATTTATATAGACTTTCACTGATAATTGGTTTCTCTTGTTTGGCAGAAGGTAATATAAGCTTAAGGTTCTTCCTGATTAGGAAAACTTTCATGCAGTTTAATGTGGTGGAAGAAATTGAATATGGTTGTTTTTCTTTTACACTGTTTCCTTTTTCATCACTTTCTTTGCAACCAAACAATCTCAACTTATTCTGGTTGCTTTCTTCCTCATTCTTTTTGCCTATAGCTTTTCAAACTATTTGGCCTAAGATCATGTGGAAACAACTGATGCAATTTTCCTTGCGGGACGGGAGTGTTGTGTTTGTTTATATGTTAGGCACTAGTGATTCAGTGAAAGGTGCCAAACTATGTCAGCAAGAACTAGGTCTGTCTTGACCTTACCCAAAGTTGGCCCTGGCCCACTTTGAAGATAGATTGGTTTGAATCCTGGCCTAAAACGAAAATTTGAAGGTAAATGGATTGGTCTTGTTAATGTTACTCAAGCTAGAGACCTGGACGGCAGCTTGAAGTTTAAAAATAGAAATTTGTTTTTTTTTTAATATAGTTTGATTTATGTGGGTATACCGCAGAATACCCTGAGATGACCAAACCAAAGAAAATCTATAGTGTGATTTATATAGACTTTCACTGATAATTGGTTTCTCTTGTTTGGCAGAAGGTAATATAAGCTTAAGGTTCTTCCTGATTAGGAAAACTTTCATGCAGTTTAATGTGGTGGAAGAAATTGAATATGGTTGTTTTTCTTTTACACTGTTTCCTTTTCCATCACTTTCTTTGCAACCAAAACAATCTCAACTTATTCTGGTTGCTTTCTTCCTCATTCTTTTTGCCTATAGCTTTTCAAACTATTTGGCCTAAGATCATGTGGAAACAACTGATGCAATTTTCCTTGCGGGACGGGAGTGTTGTGTTTGTTTATATGTTAGGCACTAGTGATTCAGTGAAAGGTGCCAAACTATGTCAGCAAGAACTAGGTCTGTCTTGACCTTACCCAAAGTTGGCCCTGGCCCACTTTGAAGATAGATTGGTTTGAATCCTGGCCTAAAACGAAAATTTGAAGGTAAATGGATTGGTCTTGTTAATGTTACTCAAGCTAGAGACCTGGACGGCAGCTTGAAGTTTAAAAATAGAAATTTGTTTTTTTTTTTAATATAGTTTGATTTATGTGGGTATACCGCAGAATACCCTGAGATGACCAAACCAAAGAAAATCTATAGTGTGATTTATATAGACTTTCACTGATAATTGGTTTCTCTTGTTTGGCAGAAGGTAATATAAGCTTAAGGTTCTTCCTGATTAGGAAAACTTTCATGCAGTTTAATGTGGTGGAAGAAATTGAATATGGTTGTTTTTCTTTTACACTGTTTCCTTTTCCATCACTTTCTTTGCAACCAAAACAATCTCAACTTATTCTGGTTGCTTTCTTCCTCATTCTTTTTGCCTATAGCTTTTCAAACTATTTGGCTTAAGATCATGTGGAAACAACTGATGCAATTTTCCTTGCGGGACGGGAGTGTTGTGTTTGTTTATATGTTAGTCCAATTACCGAGTTTAATAAAAAGTCCATGCTATATGCTATTTATCATATATAGAGGTTTCTACAATCAATGATTCCTACTTTGGAAGAAATGACACCCTCTATTTATCATATATAACACCCTTTCTTTTCTATTTCTTAAGCAAATTTAATCATTTACTAGTGATATGTCCAACTGCAAAAGTATGATTTTCTTTTTGTTGCTGACCTTGTGGTAATTATTAAAGATGAATAGTTATCCATTAAACTGATTCAATAAAACTTTTACTGATAGACAACATTTCTGCTTTCAGGTTATGGACAGAAAGTGAGGGACATTGTAGAAGGTGCTTTATTTCCAGAAGCTGGGTTGGACAATGGTGTGGGGTATGCTGGAGGAACTGGGGGTTTAGTAGTTGTTCGGGACATCAATCTCTTCTCATACTGCGAGTCTTGCTTGCTCCCCTTCAGAGTCCAATGCCATGTTGGTTATGTTCCATCAGCGCAGCGAGTCGTCGGGTTGAGTAAGCTCTCCAGAGTAGCTGATGTCTTTGCCAAGAGGCTGCAAGATCCACAAAGACTAGCAGACGAAATCTGTTCAGCACTGCAAAGCAGCATCAAGCTGGCTGGTGTGGCTGTTGCCCTTCAGTGTTGGCACATTCAGTTTCCAGAAACACAAAAATGCAATGTCAACCCGAGGCATCCTTCTAAATCTGACATGCAAGGATGGGTTCGAGCTTCTGTCTGTTCCAGCTCTGGCGTCCTGGAGAGTGAGAACAGCTCCATTTGGCATGACTTCTTGTCTCTCCTTATGTTTAGCGGTATAAACATGAATCTGGGTTCTCCAATTCATTCTTGGTGCCCATCGAGGTCTCTGGAATTGCCTCAATGCAATGGTCATAGCACCAGAAATCCATCAAATGGCAAAATATGTTCCAAGTCAGGTGTGACTCAGTCTGCCATGATTTGTGCGGTGGCATCTATTCTTCAATCACTTGGTGAAGATCCGTTGAGGAAGGAGCTCCTGGGCACCCCTTATCGTTATGTTAACTGGTTAATGAACTTTAAGAGATCAATTTTGGAATCTAAACAGAATGGTTCTACTCTTGGTAGCATTGGTCTGCATAAGAGGGCAGGCGGAGTTGTTGGTCATGGTCAAGATGAGATATATTCTGAGTTGAACTTGCCTTTTTGTTCTCAATGTGAGCATCATCTCCTTCCATTTTATGGTGTGGTGCATGTTGGCTACTTTGGTGAGGAAGAAGGGGGAGTAATTGGCAGGTCCTATCTGCAGTCACTTGTTCATTTCTACGGCTGCAAGCTCCAAGTGCAAGAAAGGTTCACAAGGCAGATAGCTGAAACCATCTATTCTGTCGTTGGTAGAGGAGTAATGGTAGTTGTGGAAGCGAATCACATCTGCATGATTTCGAGAGGGATCGAGAAGGTGGGAAGCAGCTCAGCTACCATTGCTGTTATGGTCAGTTTTCAACCGACATTGGAGCCAAGGCTTTATTTCTTCAGAACATTTCAAAGAGTACTGCTTCAGGGTGTTGATCTCATCATTCCTTCATACCTTTTAATTTTGGTCTATGTTTACTTATCATCTCCTTCTGCCGACATATATTACGGGCTTGAGTTGTTTCTACCTCACATGATTTGGTACAATTTTGCATTTTTTTTTCTTGGAATTCATATACTGGAGAAAAAGCCAGAGAATTTTATCTCTAGAAGCCAAATGGTGTGGCAATTCATAAAGAAGAATCACGGGCAGGCTCCGGGTTACTTCTTCTGATGTATTACTTTCTCATATGGGTCTATACCAGCAGTCAAACAAACGTAAGCTTTTATATAATTCATTTGAAATATTTTTTGTTGTTCCTCGGAGTAATAGTATATGCTTAATGTGTTTATTTTTGTTGGACTATCATAAAATGTTTTAAAGGCATTTTCGTTTATCCACATTAAAACTGGTAAATTGGTAGGTAAATTTTTTTTAAAATCAAAACAAATGTTTGCTGCTACCTTAAAACCTTTAAACTGATTGGAACTTCAAACCTCTATTTTAGTCTCTATAAAATTTATAGGGCTGAGTAATCGGTCATTGTGGTTCAGTTCTGCATGTTTTATTGGGAACTGAAATTGAACTGACGGGGGCTCAACCCAACGGACCAGAACAAAGTTTGGGAAACTCTACTGGTAATAGATTGTATGGGTTCTATGAATTCCATTTTGTCTTTGGAAAAAAATGAAATGAGAAATGAACTCGATAGATAGAACCAGGGTTGTAAGTCGGGTAGGCTTGCACTTGACCCGACTGTCATTGAGCCGGTTGTGTGTCGTGTTTGATTGCTAGGTAGCAAACTCGGGTAAGTTCGAACAAAAATATGAAACCAAAATTCAAATTCATGTCATCTATGGTTATAGTATTCTAGTTACTCGACTTGATTGGCCTAGCTGTATAAACAAATATAAAATTAACCCATGCACTAACCCTAACCGATCTCTCCTCCGCCTTCACTTCTTCCTGTATTTTTCTCTCCTCTCTTTGCCATCTTTTTCTTCATCTCGATCTTCCTCATCTTCTTCTCTGTCTTCTCCATCTTCTCCATCTTCTCTATCTCCATCTCGATCCTCTTCATCTCCACCTCCCCTTTTCTTCTTCCCTATCTCCGCTGCCGCCCCCTTTTTTCTTCCGCTCCTTCCCTCACTCATTTGCCCTCACCTCCGGCTTTCCTCGTCGTGTTGCCTTACTCGCCAACCACTAAACTCCTCGCCTCTTACCTCGTCATCTGATTTTTCACTCAGCTAGGCCTGACTCGGTTCATACTCGGGAACTCAAGATGCAAACTTGAATTGGGTTGGGACGGGTCCAGAAATGGGTATTTTGCAACACTAACTCTACTTTGCCTGGACAAACTTAGCCCAACCCATCCGAGTTGCATCCTTAGATGGAACTATTTGAGAACCAAATTCAAGGCTTATCCCATCAAAGTGCTTTATTTTATTTTAATATATGCAAGCTGCTAATTTATTCTTTTTATTAGTGTGTAAGGGTATTCTTATAATTTTCTTATTATTTTATTTATATAAAGAAGAGGCTAACCGCAAACTAGGATTTAGTTGTCTATTCTTCAAACCTAATACGGTATCACCATCTCTCCGTCCACACTCCCCTCACCATCTGCCATCACCACAAGCATCCACCATCCGCTCCACCTCCCTCCACCATCCGCCATTGCTCTCCTCCACCCTCGTTCCTCATCTTCTTCCTTCCAGATCAAATCTGTAAAAAATAAAATGAAAACCTCTCCTTCCTAGGCTCTTCTTATTGATCCATCTGGTTTTTACCATTTTCTTCTTGGGTCTTCTTTTGTTTGTTACTTTTTGAACCCATGTTGAGATAAAAAAATTGTTCGTGATCTCGTGGGAATTCAGATTACTACTGTAAAACTAAATGGAAAGGACTAGTTACTGTTGGAAGTCCTTGTGAGTGTTCCTTGGTGCTAGAGGGAATTAAAGACGGTTAATGGTAGAAAATCATCGTTCTATGATGATAAGTCCACTAACAAACTGCTGAATAAGGAACGAGACAACTACTTGGTTATGATGTGGAATAACACGAAACCATCAGTTTCGGCTAATTTCATATTTTTTTTGTCACTACATGAAAACTCCAAAGTTATGGTAAGGGTTGAGGGTAATACTTTTATATTCTAATATGCCCCTGATAAAGGAGCGTTATTTTTATAAGCTGGAAATGTAGGCTTTTTATGCAATGGTAATTTTTTTTTGTTAATCTGTTTTTTTAAATGCGCCTAGTGAGAATTGAACCCGGGTTGTCTGTTACTATATTAAAGTTTCTACCACTACACTAAAACTCCAGAGGTATGGTAAGGATTGGGTGTAATATTTTTATATTCTAACATTATAACTTCCGGTCGGAGTGCTTTATTTAGTTTGGCATATACAAGTTGCTTCTCTAGAGTTCCTTTATAATGCTGACTTGAGTGCTTTATTTTAGTTTGATATATAGAAGTCACTGTTAAGGGTGTGTGTCGGGTGGGGTTCTACCCAAACCCGAACTGCAGCACCAGAGCACAAAATGTATGTTTTTCAAGCCTTGAAACCTACCCAAAACCCGATGGGTGGGTTTTATTTCTTCCCAAAACCTGCCCGACTTGAGTCAAAACTTGAACCTGCACCCTAAAGTAGTTTATCTTAATATGTTGGCAGTTTACATTAATTGGTTATCTAAACACATTTATATATTCTCATCCTTTATGATTTTAGTATACTCGAATGAGCAATTTTCAACTTAATAAAACTTAATATTAAAACTTAATGAGTAGTCTTCGTGTGAGAAACTTTCTCACACGAAGACCGTGAGAAAACTATATAGGAGCTTTTATGTGGATGATCCGAACCGTTCATCTTGATCTATATACTTTATTTAGACTATCAATTAAAAATCACGCGAGTCCGAGCTTTTTACCCATATAACAAGTGGTTACAAAACATATGTTATATTCACCGTAGAATAAAGATGTCACTTGATGCATCGGTAAAAAAAGTTGGAATCGCGTGATTTTTTATTAGTAGTCTAATTAGAGTATGTAGATCATGATGAACGGTTCGGATCATTCATAAAATCTCTCTTATATAATTTTCTCACGAAGCTTATTATGAGAAAGTTTCTCATTTGAAAATTTTCCTATATATATATATATATATATATAATATATATATATAATATGGCTTACTGTACCTCAGCCTGCGGGCTGAGAGAGTTTCTCAGCCTGCGGGACGTGGCTGAATATAGGCCACACATCGGTCGCAGAGTGTGGGCGCCACAAAAAATCAAAAAATCCCGCCTAAACAATCGTGAATCAAAATGACAAAAATACCCCTTTTAAATGACGACTGCGACTTTTAAACTGTTAAACTTCCTAGGGTCGACACTGCGACCAACGACACTGCGACACTGCGACGAAAAGACTGCGACTGTACCTTCTAGCATTCAAAAGTAAAAAAACATTCCATGGTCGCAGACTTAATACAGAATAAAGAATACAAGACAAAAAATGCTATCGCATAGCAATGCGACCTCCTTCGGTACTGCGACCAAATTCGCAATCTTCTTTCTCATGCCTTATGTAAAAGAATTAATTAATATTATATCTACCGTGATACAACACCAGTCTAGAAAAAAGAGATGCACTAATGTTAATCTCGAGAAAGGAAAGATGTGCACCATATGTAATCTAAAGATATAGCCAAACAATTCTATAAAAAGTTAATTTGTACTTCGGATTCTCCAGCAATAAATCTTCAATTAAATATTTAGTTTTTTTTACCACTTCCTACCATACTCAACCCTCACCTGTAACAATTATTATTACTATTCATGTTCTTCCACAATATTGACCTTTATATAATGCTTGTAACTAATATATTACCTCATACCTAAAAAAACTATAATTTTGCTCTTCCTTTTCAATTTGATTTCAAAAACTTTCAAAAAAAATTCATTCTTGAATCATGTCTTCCCCATCTTCTTCCTCTGAACACTCAGAATTCAACTTCAATCAATCCCCACCGGTCCTTTGTCTTTAGGATATTCTAGTGAATCTGATACCAGTCTGGACTTCACTCCTTTTGACTATCTCACTACATCAAATAATGTATTAACTGATCCTTCTATTCATGATGATAATGAATTTTTCATGTGCGTTAGTGAAGAAGACATTATTCCTCTGCCACTTGACGGAGACATGCTTGATGAAAGCATGTCCTCTGATGCTGTAGGCTCGCTTCCTAGCAACGGGTCAGACGAAGAGCTTGATAGAGACGATCCATTCTGGGAGTTCATCGGTGAAACAAAAAAACCTCAAGATGATGAGGAAATAAGTGATGAAGAGGAAGAGCAGAAGAATGAAGACGATGAATCTGCTTATGATGGTGATAATGACGAGGATTAGGATTTCCTGATCTTCTGATATTCAATTATATTTTGTCTTCTTTTAAAAGCTTTTAATTCTATTTTTTTGTAAGGTTTCTTTCTCACTATATTAACTTATAAGCTCTTTTAATTAAATATCCAAACTGCGACTGCTGCTCTTAAACACTGCGACCATAGTCGCAACCCTACTACGGATGCAATTTATGGTCGCAGTTAATCATTTATCAGTTCCCAATGCGACTTTGGTCGCAATAATGTACTGTTTTGGAGTTCAAAGTAATTTAAAGTTATAGTGTATTAACTTTTAAACTGTTTGGATAACTGAACAGTCACCTAGGAAGTATACAATTTTTGGGAAAGATAGAAAATATATTTGAGAGATATTCACGTGGTCCGAGAGCTTAAACCTTTTGGAATTCCGGGATTAAATACATATAAAGGGTCATGAGCAAAGGATTAAAAACATACTAAGTTATTTTTTGCTCAAACTCGTTACTCTCACTGTTCCGAAAATACATTCAAAAAATGTCTTCACCATCACCACCGTCTTCACCGGAAAGAAGCCAATCATCAAATGATGATTTTATGTTTAGTTCTGAAACAATGTCTCGCTATGGGTCAGAATCTGAGCTTGATACAGACCACCCTTTCTGGGAGTTCATTGATGAACCAAAACACAAACATGAAGAGGAAGAAAGCGACGATGAGACTGTACCTGAAGAGGAGGAAGAGACAGAAGACGAAAGCGATACAGAAGACAAAAGCATGACTCTTGACGACGAATCTGATTACTATGGTGATGATGACGATTAGAAGTTAAAAAATTGTATTTTGTTTTTCTTTTTAAATATATATAAATCTGTTTTCTAAAGTTATTTGTGTGAATTACATTTTTTACTACTATGTTTTGGTTGAAATACTGCGACCATGGACGCAGACTTAATAAATACAATGCGACCAAGGTCGCAGTCGCTGGCCTTTAATCTTAATCAACAACACTGCTACCTTGGTCGCAGTTTCTGACCGTAGTCTTTATAATATAAACTGCGACCTTGATCGCAGTTGTTGGTATTTAGTCGTAATAAAATACACAGCGAACTTGGTCACAGTTGCTGATCTTTACTCTTAATCAACAACATCACTGAAATGTCGACCTTGGTCGCAGTTGGTGGTATTTATAAATAATCAACAACACTGCGACTTTGGTCGCAGTTGATGAACGCAGTCTTAAAAAAAATAATCTGCAACCTTGGTCACAGTTTTTTTGGTCGCAATGTCGACCCTGGTCGCAGTTGTTTCTGTTTGCACTGTAGTCTTATGCGACCTTGGTCGCAGCGTGGTCTCTGGTCCAAGTGTTTTGTTTGCAATGCATGACTGCGACCAAAGGTCGTAGTTTATTAAAAAACAAATATGTTTTTTATTTATTTTCACGCATTTATCTCCAGGCATGTGAAAATGATAAAAAAAAACGATCTCTTATACAATAGATTGAGTGTTACAATATAGCAGTAGAAAGAAAACTAAACATCAAAAAGAGCCATTGTTGACTAAGAGAAGTGTTGTTATTGAGGTCTTTTTATTTATGTCCAGGCATTTATCTCCAGGCATGTAAAAATGATACAAAACGATCTCTTATACAATAAGATTGAGTGTTACAATATAGCAGTACAAAGAAGACTAAACATCAAAAGAACCAAGAACACTAAACATCAAAAGAGCCCTTGTTGAATAAGAGCAGTGGTGTTATTGACGTCCACGTGTACTAAAAAACTGTGGACGTCGAGGACCATGACTTCTTCCCTTGTGGACGAATATCGAACAAGTTCACCGGCAAAATATTCTCCCACAGGCCCAGCGAACCTGAAAAAGGACAATCAAGCTCTGGGTCATCTTCATCCATGGAGGCAGGCCCCTGTTAGAGACTCTGAAGAAGGCGGAAATTCTCAGAGCAATTGCTCTCAAATGAACACAGTCTAATTATGGGCTGTTAAAGGGAGAGGGTGAGCCCTATTTATGGGCAGCCCATAATAACAGCTTCGGGAAACAGCGAATGGTGCGGGTTCATCAACGTAGACTTGACGTTAAAAAGATCTCATAAAATCTTTATGACAGGTCGCGTCTCACGGAGTCGGTCCAAGTCGCATCAGACAACAGACAACTTTTCATTTTTCATTTACATTCAAAAAATGACTTAATACAAAACAACACTTAATAAAACAAAACACGGCGACCTTGGTCGCTATGCATGTTAATCTAAAGGAAAACACTTACTTAACGTACTGCGACCAAAGTCGCAGTCCATGTAAAGCAACTAAGACTGCAGTTGCTGGCCATCTTTATCAACAACAACACTGCGACCTTGGTCGCATTTAACCATGTACACTGCGACCATCTTTATCAATAACAACACTGCGACCTGGTCGCAGTTAATAATTATATTACTTCACCCTTAAAAATTTTAAAATGAAAGGTTGCGACATTGGTTGCATTTGCTGGTCGCAAACTTAAAAATACACTGCGACCTTGGTCGCAGTTGCTGTTCTTTACTCTTAATCAACAAAATCACTGCGATCTTGGTCGCAGTTGGTGTTCTTTATAAATAATCAACAACAACACTGCGACTTTGGTCGCAGTTGATGGCCGCAGTCTTAAAAAAATAATCTCCAATCTTGGTCGCTATTGCTGGTTTTTAGTCTTAATCAACAACAACACTGCGACGATGTGACACGTCACCGCAACAGTTGCTTAGTCGCAGTCTTTGGTCGCACTGTCGACCCTGGTCACAGTACTTACTGTTTGCAATGTATCTTCTGCGACCTTGGTCGCAGTGTCATCTATGATCATAGTTGTTTTGTTTGCAATGCATGGCTGCGAAAAAGTTCGTAGTTTATTAAAAAAAAAAATATGCTTTTTATTTATGTCCAGGCATTTATCTCCAGGCATGTGCAAATGATACAAAACGATCTCTTATACAATAAGACTGAGTGTTACAAATACAGCAGTACAAAAGAAGACTAAAACATCAAAAAAATCCAAGAAGACTAAACATCAAAGTATCCAAGAAGACAAAACATCAAAAGAGCCAAGAAGAGCCCTTGTTGACTACTAAGAGCAATCTTCTCCTGGAGGTCTGGTGGCAGCAGAATCTTTCGTTTATGAACATCTCTTCACCAGAAGGTTATCCAGTGAGCATGGAGTTTCCTCGATGTCACTTCTGGGGTAAGAGAGGAGGTTTTTAGACCTCACAGGGAATGCTACCCACCACATCCCCCGCCGCCATACCCACTCTGACCATCCGTTACCAGCAAGCTTGACTGGTGCATCAAGTCAGAGCAGATCTCGGTGAGGATTAAGTCCTCGTCAGGGATCATGACTTCTTCCCTTGTGAACGACGAGGACCATGACTTCTTCCCTTGTGGACGATGAGGTCTATGACTTCTTCCCTTGTGGACGAACATCGATCAATTTCGTCAATAGGGTCATCTTCATCCATGGAGGCAGGCCCCTGTTAGAGACTCTGAAGAAGACGGAAATTCTCAGAGCAATTGCTCTCGAAAGAAAACAGTCTAATTATGGACTGTTAAAGGGAGAGCGTGAGCCCTATTTATAGGCAGCCTATAATAACCATAATTAATGGTTCATTAATCAGAATCGTCGGCATTAATGGTCTCCAACCGCCAGCGCCGGTTTGGCATTAAAAGACATTAACGCCTAAACCCAATGAAGAACCGACGGGTGGACAACCGCTTCGGGAAACAAATGGTGCGGGGTTCGTCAACATAGACTTGACGTTAAAAGATCTCATAAAATCTTTATAACAGGTCGCGTCTCACGGACTGACTCCAAGTCGCATCACACAACAGACAACTTTTCATTTTTCATTTAGATTCAAAAAATGACTTAATCCAAAAAAACAACACTTAATAAAACAACACTTACTTAACGTACTGCGACCAAAGTCGCATTTCACCACTTAATAAAACAACACTGCGACCTTGGGTATTGCGACCTAAGTCGCAGTCCATGTAATGCAACCCTAGATTGCAGTTGCTGGCCATCTTCATCAATAACAACACTGCGACCTTCGTCGCATTATCCATGTACACTGCGACAAAAAGACTTTGGCTAAGGTCGCAGTTTAATTGTACAATGCGACCAAAGACTCTGACTACATTATATTCAAAAAAAATAATTACTTAACGTACTGCGACCAAAGTCGCAGACCATGTAATGCAACCCTAGATTGCAGTTGCTGGCTATCTTTATCAATAACAACACTGCGACCTTGGTCGCATTTCACCATGTACACTGCGACCAAAGACTTTGACTAAGGTCGCAGTTTAAATGTACAATGCGACCAAAGACTCTGACTACATTATATACAAAAAAATTAAACTATAAAGTAGAATTTTATCGCAGGCTGAAAACATTCATCTGAAAAGATTTTATATTTTCAAAAAAAATTTATCCCAGGCTGAAAAGGAGAAACTACATCTTTCAAAAAAGAGGTAAAGAAATAAGGCGAAAATTAATTTATATCCTATAAAGAGCGGCAAAATAAAAGGGAGGAAAAATAATAATAAACAATAAGGAAAAGTTATCATAAGGGGTATTTGGTAATTTAACTTCTCCATAAAAGCGGGCCGCAAGTCAGTGAGGTGACAAATCGAGCCACGTCACCGCAGGCTGAGAGAGTACTCTCAGCCCGCGGGCTGATATACATTTTTCTCTCTCTATATATATATATATATATATATATATATATATATAGGGCTTACTGTACCTCAGCCTGCAGGCTGAGAGTTTCTCAGCCTGCGGGACGTGGCTGAATATATGCCACACATCGCTCGCAGAGTGTGGGCGCCAAAAAATCAAAAAAATCCCGCCTAAACAATCGTGAAACAAATTGACAAAAATACCCCTTTTATATGACGACGGCGACTTCTAGCATTGAAAAGTAAAAAAATATTCCATGGTCGCATACTTAATACAGAATAAAAAATACCGGAGGAAACATGCTATCGTATAGCAATGCGACCTCCTTCAGTACTGCGACCAAAGTCGCAAACTTCTTTCTCATTACGATGGTGATGACGAGGATTAGAAGTTTAAAAAATTGTATTGTTTTTTTTAAATATATATAAATCTGTTTCTAAAGTTAATTGTGTGAATTATATTTTTACTACTATGTCTTGGTTGAAAATGCTGTACAATTGTTACAAACCTTCATTTTAAATATTTTACGCTAAACGAATATACTGCGACTATGGACGCGGTTAATAATTATATTACTTCACCCTTATAAATTTTTAAAATGAAAGGTTGCGACATTGGTTGCAGTTGCTGGACGCAGACTTAATAAATACACTGCGACTTTGGTCGCAGTTGCTGGACTTTAGTCTTAATCAACAACAACACTGCTACCTTGGTCGCAGTTTCTGACCGTAGTCTTAATAAAATAAACGACCGTAGTCTAATAAAATAAACTGCGACTTGATCGCAGTTGTTGGTGTTTAGTCTTAATAAAATACACAGCGACCTTGGTCGCAGTTGCTGGTCTTTACTCTTAATCAACAACATCACTGCGACCTTGGTCGCAGTTGGTGGTCTTTATAAATAATAACAACATCACTGCGACATTGGTCGCAGTTGATGGCCGCAGTCTTAAAAAAATAATCTGCAATCTTGGTCGCTATTGCTGGTCTTTAGTCTTAATCAACAACAACACTGCGACGAGGTGACACGTCACCGCAGCAGTTGCTTAGTCGCAGTCTTTGGTCACAGTGTCGACCTGGTCGCAGTAGTTACTGTTTGCAATGTATATTATGCGACCTTGGTCGCAGTGTCATCTATGGTCAGTTAGTGTTTTGTTTGCAATGCATGGCTGCGACCAAGTTCGTAGTTTATTAAAAAAACAAATATGCTTTTTATTTATGTCCAGGCATTTATCTCCAGGCATGTGCAAATGATACAAAACGATCTCATACAATAAGATTGAGTGTTACAATAGAGCAGTACAAAGAAGACTAAACATCAAAAGATCCCTTGTTGACTAAGAGCAGTGGTGTTATTGAGGTCTTTTATTTATGTCCAGACATTTATCTCCAGGCATGTGAAAATG
Organism: Agave tequilana; assembly: GCA_038442645.1. Taxonomy (NCBI): domain Eukaryota; kingdom Viridiplantae; phylum Streptophyta; class Magnoliopsida; order Asparagales; family Asparagaceae; genus Agave; species Agave tequilana. The sequence goes on along the minus strand of JAVJIF010007796.1, from coordinate 1,238 downwards.
ATACAAAATGCTCTGTTATACAATAAGATTGAGTGTTACAATATAGCAGTACAAAGAAGACTAAACATCAAAGTAGCCAAGAAGACTAAACATCAAAAGAGCCCTTGTTGACTAAGAGCAATCTTCTTCTTGAGGTCTGGTGGCAGCAGAATCCTCCGATTCCAACTGACCCTCCAAAGTGCCGGGATACGATCTTTCGTTGATTAACATCTCTTCACCAGAAGGTTATCCAGTGAGCATGGAGTTTCCTCGATGTCACTTCTGGGGTAAGAGAGGGAGAGTGAGACCTCACAAGGTATGCTACCCACCACTATATCCACCACATCCCCCGCCGCCATACCCACTCTGACCATCCGTTATCAGCAAGCTTGACTGGTGCTCAAAGTCAGAGTAGATCTCGGTGAGGCTTAAGTCCTCGTCAGGGATCATGACTTCTTCCCTTGTGAACGACGAGGACCATGACTTCTTCCTTGTGGACGATGAGGTCTATGACTTCTTCCCTTGTGGACGAACATCGATCAAGTTCGTCCATAGGGTCATCTTCATCCATGGAGGCAGGCCCCTGTAGAGACTCCGAAGAAGGCGGAAATTCTCAGAGCAATTGCTCTCGAAAGAAAACAGTCTAATTATGGGCTGTTAAAGGGAGAGGGTGAGCCCTATTTATAGGCAGCCCATAATAACCATAATTAATGGTTCATTAATCAGAATCGTCGGCATTAATGGTCTCCAACCGCCAGCGTCGGTTTGGCATTAAAAGACATTAACGCCTAAACCCAATGAAGAGCCGACGCGTGGACAACCGCTTCGGGAAACAACGAATGGTGCGGGGTTCGTCAAAGTAGACTTGACGTTAAAAGATCTCATAAAATCGTATGACAGGTCGCGTTCACGGAGTGACTCCAAGTCGCATCAGACAACAGACAACTTTTTATTTTCATTTAGATTCAAAAAATGACTTAATCCAAAAAAAAACACTTAATAAAACAACACTTACTTAACGTACTGCGACCAAGTCGCAGTCATGTAATGCAACTCTAGATTGCAGTTGCTGACCATCTTTATCAATAACAACACTGCGACCTTGGTCGCATTTAACCATGTACACTGCGACCAAGACTTTGACTAAGGTCGCAGCTTAAATGTACAATGCGACCAAAGACTCTGACTACATTATATACAAAAAAAATTAATTACTTAACGTACTGCGACCAAAGTCGCAGTCCATGTAATGCAACCCT
>JAVJIF010007795.1:0-206724 GCA_038442645.1 Agave tequilana | reverse complement strand
AAATGCGAAAATAAAAACTTAATTGCAACAACACTTAATGCAACCAACGAGTGTAGCTGAATTCCTGGTGAAGGGCTCTGGACTAACTCCTCTTGATTCCTCTGAATAAGAGTTGAGGTGCTATATGAAGCTCTCGTGGTTAAACACAAGTGAGGCACACACAAACAAGCCAAGCATATAATATATGAATGAACAATATGAAATGATGCAAGGCACAATATAAAAGAGAGAGAGTTAGAGTCAATGGATCAAACGCAAACACACGGATATGTTTCGAGGTTCGAGCACACAGCTCTACGTCCCCGCCTTCACTCAGAAGGATTTCCACTAACTTGTCCACACAGGACTCCCACACAGGGAACCTCCACTGAGGATTTGGGGCAATATAATAACCGGGAGTACACAACTCCTCTCTTTACAAACACAACCTCTACACTTAGAGGTTAGGCACAAAGCCACCAATATCAACCTGACAAATGAGGGATAAGCACAAAGCCAATACAACCAATCAACCTCTCACTAGAGGGATAGGGCACAAAGCCACCACTCCAAAATCAACCTCTACACAAGAGGGATAACACAAAGTAAGAGGGTTTACAACTTGCTGGTTTCCACAACCACAAACTAATTTTCCCACAAAATAAAGATCCTATAGATAGGATAGCAAGATGTGGCTTAAGTGTGGAAAATAAAGAGTTGGAAATCAAAAACTCAAAGAAAAACTCTAGATAGAATTGAAAATGAAGATCAAACCTATTCCCAAAGAATTTTGATTTTTCCAAACCCCTTTTAAAACAAAGTAAAGATCAAATCTTTAAGCACTAAAAACTCTTTAAAAACTTGCTGAAAGATATAAATTTTTGCTCTAAATATTCTTTCTCAAAACACCCAAGAGATGGGGTATATAAAGTCCCCAACAAAAACTAGCCATTGGCAGCTGACTAGGTCAGAAATGACCTTCTGGTCGACCGGCCAACGGTAAAAAAATTGACCGTTGAGCCTGCCGGTCGACCGCCCGGTGACGGTGCCAATCCAGAGAGCAATTGCTCTCTGGCCGGTTGACCGCTCGGTCGACCGTGCCAAGCCTCACGGTCGACCGCCCTCATCCGAGAGTGGGGTACTTGCAGTCGGTCGACCGCTCGGTCGACTGGCCCAAGTGGCTGGTCAGCGTGCACATCCTTGTGCACGTCGGTCGACCGATTCGGTCGACCGACTCTGGGTCTGGTCGACCGGCCCGGTAGACCGCCAGAGCCTGCAGGGCTGGATTAGGGATTTGAAACTTGGTTTTTAATTACAAAAAAATCCCATAAATTCTCTAAAAATCACAAAAATAAAGTCTAATATTCTCTTTGAAAATACAAACTTGTTTGAGTAAAAATCAAACCAAGTTACAAACATTTTGAACTCTTTTGTGTAATGGAAATTTTACCGAAAACCAAATTCGTATTTTCTAAAACTTGAATTTTTGAATTGAAAAATCGTTTTGTCCAAAACTCATCCAAATTCAAAAACATGATATTGAAACATCATTAAGCATGTTGTATATGGATATAAATCAATATACATGAAAGATATATATATATATATATATATATATATATATATATATATATATATATATATATCAATGTTTTTGACAATAAATCCAAAAATAAGTTTGTTAAAATACAAAACCTAAATACATGAATAGGTTATCAAACTAAGTTTGTATAAATAGTGAAGCATAGTAGATGTATATAGAACAAATCTAATATACATTAAACCATGTAAACTTGTTGATTCTATCTATTCATGAAAACTAAGATCGGTTAAACCAAAAACTGAAAACCAATAAACATGAAACTAGAAACAAGTGTGTGTGTGTGTGTGTTGTGAACTTGAGCATATCACACTATCTAACTTTACAAATGGATCATAACGCTAAACTAAACACTATACCGAAGTCTTCTTGTAGAGCTCCGTCTCCAAGTCGACTCGATCCAAACGTGATCCAGCGAGCTTGACTCCAACGAGTGCTAGAAATGAACTTTGACGCTCGGGCTCTTGAATCACCATGAAAAGCTCCAAAAAACACCTTATTTGAAGTTAATCACCTACTAATATCTTGGTTAAGTATCTGAAACTAAACATCACAAGATTATTAGTAAACTATAACTACATGAGTTAATCATCATCAAAACTAGACTGGAAGGCCTCTGGGCCAACAACTGCTACTATCTTATTTTGATTATTAGTATTTATTATTATTATTATTGGTATTATTATTTATATCTTTTCCTTTTCCTAGCCCATAACCCATTACCATTGAGATCCTTACCCATTAACCCACCAACCCAATAATCTATAACCAAAAACCTAATCCTAATCTAAACTCCTATCTTGTCAAACCTTTCATAAATTTTAACTAATCCTAATCTAAATCCTAATAATAATCATATCTATCCTAACTTACCTAAATCCAAATCCATTTTCAAAATCATGACCTAATAAATCCTAATCCTAACTACTCAATCAAGCAATTGTACCCAATTAAAATTCTGATTTCTAAAATCCCTGATAACCTATAAAAACCCTAAACTTCTTCTCTTTTCTACCTCCAAAGAAAAAATCATGACCCAACTCTCCCTACCTCTTTCTTTTTTTCCCCTCAAGCGAAGCATGAATAAAAGGGATCTTGAAGTGCAGAGATTGAGGAACATAATAGGAGAGATCAAATCCAAGTAAGTAATTATTTTCTCAAAATTTATTTGATATAAATTGTTTATTAAAAATCATGTCTATACGATGATCTCCATGAATAATTTTATACATCAAAAACCCAACACAAATCCAACAAAAATACATGTGAGATAATACCAACTCATAATTTTAATTATATATTTTTCTGAAATTTTACAGCCGAAGATTTCCCAAAAAAAATTAAAAACAGAATTTTTTTTGGCCTGTTCCAAACTAATGGCCTGGAGTAGGCGCCCTGCGCGCACAGGCGCCCTTGAGTGCACAGTGGGCCGGCCTTTATAAAAAATTAGCCAGCTCAGACCCGGCCTGGCCAGGGCTGGCCTGGCCTGGCCCAGGCTAGGCGGCTGGGCCGCACGTTAGCAGGGCCTTGGGCCCTGTCCCCCCCCCCCCCAAAAAAAAAAAAATAGAGATTTATGGACTAGGCCTGGCCTGACCTGGTCTGGCCTGAGCCTGGGCCTGAGCCTGGGCGGTACCTAGGCTGCTGGATTTATAAAACAAAAAGAAAAAAAAGAAGAAAGAAAGAAGAAAGAGAGAAAGGAAAGAATTACATATTAAATTAATTAGTAAAAAAAAATTAAAAAATAGAGAAAAATATAAATAATAGTCTACAATAGTTCTACTTTCTATGATAAAAAGCTTAGACTAATACCAATATAAATTTACTCAAACTAGCTACTTAAAGCCATTTTTCTTAATAGTAAATTCAGACCCGTAAGTATTTAATGGTTTAAAGCCCATTAAAAATCCAACAAAAAAAAAAAAAATGGTTTAAATTAAACTTAGTAAATTCATTAGACTCAGAGAACCATTTTCTCACCCTAAACTAATTAATCAAGATTAAAACTCCTTAAAACTCTCATGTAAATATCCTTTTAAAATTCTAACAATTGTTATTGAAATGAACCATGTAGATTTATCGGGGCCTTATGATTTCAGTGCTCTGGACTTGGATCAAGTTCAGGTGAGTATTTCTTTTCTTTGTATAATTTTATTTAATTTTATCATTAGTGTTCTTTTTCCCCTTCAGTTAACAAGAATTTGTAATAAATATTTTATATTGCTGTATAATTATGTTATTAAAATTTACGGAGATGATATTGGGATTGTTTGCTCTTGCATCATTTTCTTATTATTGTTATCAGTTACTTGTATCATTTCACATGACCAACTGATTTATTATACTAGTATGTTACCTCTATTCCTCATGAGATATCGTTGAGTGCTAACACTATTTATTTAGTTGATCTACGTCATTTCATATGTAGTTGTCTATCATTGTTGATTCATGATTAATTGTAGTATATCTTAGACTAGATTTGATCTTGTAATTGACCTAGTTATGAGAAATCTTAGAATATAAATTGATTGATCTTGAGATTGATTGGTTTGTGATTAAGGTTAAAGGTTTATATTTATAGATAAATAGTATATTTATTTAAGGTAGTTATTGGACATTTATTTTTTGATGATATTGCAGATGGGAATTCATTTGGACAATGAGGACGGATTAAATAATATGTTACCTTAAGATTGATTTATCTTAATGCTTGGATTTATATATGGACCTAGGGTTCAACTTGAGATTTACATGAATACCTTACCTTGATTTTGATCTATCACATAATATTGATTTTGGATTATTAGTTACAAGTATTTTATTTGAATATATTCACTAATAAATTATCTGAGTAATGATGTTATTGATATCGAAGTTTAAGTACAGAGACTTTTTAGGTTTCATGTAGCTTGAGAATGTCCCACTGCTTAGTTTTTATCCTGATTGGAATTGAAACTATTGGTGATGTAACTTAAACTATAAATATATTTAGGTCTTGGATTTGACTGGTTCATGATGATAGTTATACGAGTTGATATTTGAGTGACATTATTAATAGATTTGGTTATTCTTATTGATGGTAAAACAAGTAAGAGTTTGGTTAGATATTGATGATTGATTAATTTGGAGATTCTTTATTAAAAGAACGAGATATTGGACTTGGATTTGTTAGTAGACTCGATTGAGTTAGAGTTGATCTTGGGTTGAGGAGTAGACATAGATTAGTTTGACCTGACCTGGTGGCATGTATAAGCATAATTGACTAGTTACTTGGATTTCTGGATCTGATGTTTAAATTTAATGGAAGTGAGAGTGTATGATTGTCTTAATTAAGATTGAATAGTGACGATTGGATTGATATAGATGAGTATGTATTTTATATATTGGACTTGGATATATCGATGACTTTGAGGATCTGAGTTGATTAAATATTTTACCCGAATTATTCTATTCATGTCAGCAGGTCATTACTTATTCTGAATATCAGATTTACCTGGAAAACTTGACTGATTATACTTGACATCTACCTGATAACTATAATATCTATGTTACCATAATTGCCGGGAAATATTTTATACGGTAACAACACCTCATGTTATACTTGTTATATGCCTTGTTATACCGGTATCCTATTCACTGAATTATATATCCTATTATATCGGTATCCTGATTACACATGTTGACGTTGAAATCACCAAGAGGGGGGTGAATAGGTGATAAGGCTAATCTAATGAACTAAATGCGGAAATTAAAAACTAATTGCTACAACACTTAGTGCAACCAACGAGTGTAGCCGAATTCCCCGTGAAGGGCTCTGGACTAACTCTCTTGATTCCTCTGAATAAGAGTTGAGGCGCTATATGAAGCTCTCGTGGTTAAGCACAAGTGAGGCACACAAACACACAAGCATGTATATGATATGGCAATATGAATCAATGCACAACACAAATAGAGAGAGAGAGAGAGAGAGAGAGAGAGAGAGAGAGAGTTGAGAGTCAATGGATCAAACGCAAACAACAAGATGTGTTTCGAGGTTCGAGCACCGAGCTCTACGTCCCCGCCTTCACCGAGAAGGATTCCAATCCACTAACTTGTCTACCTAGGACTCCCACACAGGGAACCTCCACCGAGGATTTTGGGGCAAATACAACGGGAGTACCGAACTCCTCTCTAAACCAATACAACCTCCACCGAGGCAACACAAACACCACCTCACACAAGAGGGGTAGGCCCTTAGCCAAACAACCACAATTCACCTCTACCAAAGAGGGATACCAATACCAACTCCACCTCACACTAGAGAGAGCAATACACAACCTCAACCTCTACCAAAGAGGGAGCTAACAACCACTCCAAATCAACCTCTACCCAAGAGGGATACAACAAATCAAGGAGGGTACAACAAAGTGGTATATCTCAACCACAAACCAATTTTCCCACAAATAAAGATCCTAATAGAATAGGATAGGAGATATAGCTCAAGTGTGGAAAACCAAGAGTTTGGAAACAAAAACACAAAGAAAAGTACTTGGGAAAACAACTTGTATTTGATAGAAATGAAGAACTAAGCAATATCCCAATCCAAATTTTTTGTTTTTTCCAAACCCTAAAAAACAAATAAGATGAATCCTTTTGGCACTAAAATACTTTTGAAAACTAGTTTAAAAACACTAGAGAAACTCTGTATATTTTGCTCTTAAAATCTTAGAGGAAAACTCAAACCAATGGGGTATATAAAGCCCCAATCAAAAACTAGCCGTTAAGCTGAACTGTCAGCCTTGGCGGCTGGCGGTCGACCGGCCCGGTCGACCGCCAACGGTCAAATTTTGACCGTTGGAAGCTAGCGGTCGACCGCCCGGTCGACCGTCCCAATCCAGAGAGCAATGCTCTCTGGCCGGTCGACCGCCCACGCCTTACGGTCGACCGATCGGTCGACTGCCCCCACCTGAGAGTGGGGTACTTGCAGTTGGTCGACCGCTCGGTCGACCAGCCCAAGTGGCTAGCCAGCGTGCACGTTTGGTGCACGTCGGTCGATCGGTCTGGTCGACCGACTCTGGATCCGGTCGATTGGCCGGTCGACCGCCAGAGCCTGGCAGAAGACATTCTGGGACAGAAAAACATGGTTTTTTTAATTATTCTAAAAAATCCCATAAATTCCTTAAAAATCCACAAAAATAGTTTTAGCATAATGCATTGAAATATAAACTTGTGTGAAAATTTTAACACAAATTTCAAACTTTTTGAACCATTTTTGTGTTATGAAAAAATTACCGAAAACCAAAATCCGTATTTTTCCAAACTTAGATTTTTCAAATGAAAATTCGTTTTGTCCAAAACTTATCCAAATAAAAAAACATGAAACTTAAACACTTTTAGGCATGTTGCATATGGATATAAGTCCAATATACACGAAATAAATATATATCCATGTTTTTGACTTTAAATACGAAAATATGTTTTGTTAAAATACCAAAACATCAAAACTCATGAATAGGCATATCAAAATAAGTTTGTCTAAGATATGAAGCATGTATGTATATAGAACATATATAATATACATTTAAACAATGTAAACTTGTTTTGAATCTATCTATTCATGAAAATCAAATATCGGTTAAATCAAAAACCGAAATCCAATATCTAAAACATGAAAAACTAGAAACACGTGTGTGTGTTGTGAACTTGAGCATATCACACTATCTAGTCTTTACAAATGGATCTAAACACTAAACTAAACTATGTACCGAAGTCTTCTTGACGAACTCCGTCTTCAAGCCGACTCGATCCAAAACTCCTTTGATCTACCGAGCTTGACTCCAACGAGTGCTATATATGATCTTTGACGCTCGGGCTCTTGAATCACCATGTGAAAGCTTCCAAACCATCTTTGTTGAAGCTAATCACCTACTAATATCTTGGTTAAAGATCTGAAACTAAACATCACAAGATTATTAGTAAACATAACTACATGAGTTAATCATCATCAAAACTAGAGTGGAAAGCCTCTGGGCCAACAATCTCCCCCTTTTTGATGATGACAAAACTCATGGAGTTATATATGCATGGATTAAAGTTAAGCTTCAAAGAAGCTCTCTCTTAACTCATGCATAGCAATAAACAATAAATATATGCAATGCAATGCATAAACATGCATAAAAACAAGCTTTTGATACCAAATACAAAACATTCTCTTGATACCAATCATGAAATGCATCAACATGCATAAAACAAGCTTTTAATAATATTTCTTATTTTACATAAACATGTTCTTAAATAATGCTCTTGATACCAATTAGAAGATAATCAATATATAAAAATTCTTGATATCAATAAAACAAAAACAATAAGAGAAGTATAAAACAAAACAACAAAATACTTCTCCCCCTTTTTGTAAATAAACAAATAAAAAAATCATGCATATAAACTCAAATACTAAATACTTCTCCCCCTTTTGTCAATCATCAACAAAGGGGTCCAAGTAAACAATAAAACATATTCTTCCAACATGATATCAATTAAAAAAATATCAATATAAGTGAACATGATACCAATTGAAATTGAACATAAACAAAATTTTAAGAAATGCCAATTTAAGGTAAATGAGGCATTGAAAAACAAGTCTCAAAGAAACCAATCAAAATTTTGATACCAATCTGAAAGATATATAGATAGTCTTGATTGCCAATTCTTTCTGATACCAATTGAAAGTAAATATTTGATACCAATTTAAATTTACCAATTGAAATGAATAGATCAATAGATACCAATTGAAATATATGGATACCACTTGAAGATAATTTTTCATTAAGAGCATATGATACCAAAATAAAGTCAATATTCATTTTTCATAAAGTATGGGAGTGGAATTCAAAGGTAAACCAAATACCAATTGAAAGATGAAATACAAATTTCTCTCCCTTATGAAATACCAAATAAAACGATGCATAAGCTTGTATTAAAATACCAATTGAAAACTAATCAATTGAAATATGATATTCATTAAAAATCAAGTTTTGGGTTATGCTAAGCTTGATTTAACAAAACTAAAATTTGTGATATCATTGAGCACAATTAAAGCATATATAGTATGAAAATTAGATACCAATCGAAATTGATATTATATGAAGAGTAAGCATACATATATAAAAAAAATATATGAGTATACAAAGAATGTCAATATTGATACCAATTGAAAAGATCCAATGATACCAATTGAAACAACAATAATATCAAGTGTATATCTCATATTCCTACCACCCATTTCATGCAATGTTTAAAATGATTTTCAATATTAAGCATACAAGGCATGGTCGCCCAACCAACCGCCCGTAAATGGATAGGGTTTTCAAAAATAGGTTTGAAAATATAGTATATTTGAAAACTCTACCATGTGAAGAATACGAACTAGTTAAAAGAAAAAATTGTAAACTAGTACGAAATTCTTCAAGAAAGGAATAAAACAAAAATATTTTTCATGAAATACATGTAAATCACATGGCACTAAACACTCGAAATCAATAAGGCACATATAATACTCATGAAAACAAAATCATGAGAAACCATCAGATAAGGTGAGTGTTTAAGTGTAATGTGAAACACATGATTGGTTGCTAATGTTGCATATTTAATGTCACATTTCCATACTTGTTTTAGAATAAAAGCCTGCATTGTCCTAATTATTTGTTTAATTATTTGCAGGCCCAATCTTTAAGGAGATGAAGAGAAATGAGCCCAAAAGCCCACCAGAATTCTGAATTAAATCAGAATTAATTCGCACACACAAAATCAGGGCAAAATCAAGAGGTTGAAACCGGTTGAGAAGAATCCTCTCAGGATCGATCGGTTAAAGCTAAGAATCCAAGGCCATTTCTTCAAAATCTCGGAGCCAAACTGCAAAACCAACTCCAAATAAAGTCAGAGGGAGAAACCGGGGAGACCCACCAACAGGGTTGAAAAGTCACCTAGAGGGGGGGTGAATAGGTGACAATGCTAATCAAAGGCAAATAAAAATTTAAAGCTACAACAATTACCAATCAAGATTCACAAGATGAATGCAAGCAAGTAAATATGACAATGATTATGATGAGCAAGAATAAGAGCAAGTATAGTAAAGTAAAGAGTGCAAGAAAGTAAACCAATCGCAAACACAAGGATATGTTATCGAGGTTCGAGCACCCAGCTCTACTCCCCGCCTTCCCAGAAGGATTCTAGCTACTTCCACTATCACAAAGAACAATTACAACCGGAGTACCCAACTCCACAATTACAATCACAAGAATCTCTGAGTAGTCACAAGACCACAAACTCTCTCTTTCAAAAATCTCTTCCCTTACAAAGGTCCTTAGAGAATAATGAGTAGAATTGAAGCTCTTTTGTGTGTAAGGAAAAGAAATTGAAATCAGAGAAAATCTTTTGAAAACCCTTCAGGAAATTGAGAGAATTTAGCACAAAAACCAAGAACTTTTGAAAGCCTTAGACTTTTGAATTTTGTAGCAATAATTGTTGTAATGAATCTCTCCCCAATCACCCCTATTTATAGGAGAGGGCTAGGTTAAGAGATAAAAACAAACTTAAGGCTTAATTAAGTAATATTAGATTTGAAATAAATCCTTAATACAAATTTTAAACACAAAAGACAAAATAAAACAGCTCTTAAAAATCTGCCCGTTACTGTTCAAACGGTCAGATCGGTCGACCGGTGCGGTTGACCGCTAGTTCAAAATTATGACCGTTACAGGCATACGGTCGACCGCCCGGTCGACCGGAAAAACCAGAGAGCAAAAACTATAGTCCGGTCGACCGCCCCGGTCGACCGACAGACATGCACACGGATACGTGCATCTGCCAGGACCTCGGTCGACTGGGACGGTCGACCGGTATAACCTGACACAGATTCGGTCGACCGGCCGGTCGACCGGAACTGGTCAAAAATCAGACTTAGAAGGAATTTAAGAAAGGATTAAGATTTTGATAAAAATACTTTTGAACAGGAATTAGTATAAAACATAAATATATATCTGTAGGCAAAGTCTTGTATGTAAAATATTTGTATAAATTATAGGAAAACATTTTGGATTGAACATGTGCGCAAAAACGTGTGTGATAGAGCTTCAAACCTATCCACTATTCTTTAACAAACTTCTAAACTATAAAACTAAAATAAAGTATGCATAGCAATCTTCACAATCTTTGAGCCATGCAATCCTTGCTAGAGCCTTCTTCTTCTATGATCCTTCCTTGATGTGCAATATGCCTTCATAGCTTTATGAACCTAGAAGTTGTTGCAATAGCAAGCAATGACCTCCAAAATGGTACAACCCTGAAACTCATCTTAACAAACTTATTAGTACCAAATAGCTCATATTTGGTTTGTCATCATCAAAACCAAAAACAAATGGAGAGTGTAACCTTTTGGGCCAACAATCTCCCCCTTTTTGATGATGACAAAACAAATAGGCTATAAACAAAAATATAGGGGAGGAGAAAACTCCCCCTCAAAATGTGCTATATTATTTAAACTTAAAACACAAGAATTCATAGAAAAGATATCAAATGAAACCAAATTGAAACAATACAATAGAAACAATACCAATAGAAACAATATACAAGATTTCTCAATTTCATAAAACACAAAACTCATATCAGAATTTATTAAACCAAAACATATAAATTCATATGGAACCAAGACCAAATGAACTTATTTTTGTCCATGTAAACTTACTCTCCCCCTTTTTGTCATACATCAAAAAGGGTTATGAAAACATGTCTATTCAATAATACAAACATTAAGTTCTCCACAAATAAACGAAAATCTAGCAAAATCAAGAGGTTTAGTGAAAATATCGGCTAGTTGTAAATCCGTGGAAACATAATCAATATCTATATCACCTTTCTCAAAATGATCTCTAAGAAAGTGATATCTAATCTCAATGTGCTTAGTCTTACTATGTTGATTTGCATTCTTAGTCATGTGTATAGTACTAGTATTATCACAAAATATTTTTATATGATCAAAGTGCAAATCAAAATCAAGGAGAGTATGTTTCATCCAAAGGACTTGTGCACAACAAGCCCCCGCGGCAACATACTCCGCCTCGGCGGTTGAGAGAGCTACGGAATTTTGCTTCCTAGAGGACCATGAAACAAGACAATTACCAAGAAATTGACATGTCCCACTAGTACTCTTTCTATCTACTCTACAACCCGCATAGTCGGCATCCGAATAACTAGTCATTGAAAAATCTCTAGTTTTCGGATACCAAAGACCCATTCCAATTGTGCCCTTAATATAACGAATAATGCGTTTTACCGCAATAAGATGAGACTCTTTAGGACACGATTGAAATCTAGCACAAAGACACACACTAAACATGATATCCGACCTACTTGCCGTTAAATATAAAAGACTTCCTATCATGCTTCTATATAATTTAATATCAACATTTTTACCTTGATCGTCCTTATCAAGCTTGGTTGTAGTTGCCATTGGAGTGTTGCAAGCCTTTGATCCTTCAAGCCCAAACTTCTTTACTAGCTCCTTTGCGTACTTGGCTTGGTTAATGAAGGTTCCGTCTTTCAATTGCTTGATTTGGAGTCCAAGAAAGAAATTAAGCTCACCCATGGAAGACATTTCAAATTCTAGTTGCATTACCTTTTCAAACTCCTTGCACAAAAGCTCATTAGTAGATCCAAAAATTATATCAACAACATAAATTTGCACAATTAAAATATCATTATTAACATGCTTAGTAAAAAGAGTTGTGTCTACTTTGCCTTTAACAAAATCATTTGAAATGAGAAAACTAGAAAGCCTTTCATACCAAGCTCTTGGAGCTTGTTTCAATCCATACAAAGCCTTATCAAGTTTAAAAAACAAATCGGGATGAACATGATCAACAAAACCGGGAGGTTGAGCAACATAAACTTCTTTATTAATAAAACCATTTAAAAATGCACTTTTTACATCCATTTGAAAAAGTTTAAAATTTTAAAACATGCAAAAGCTAGTGTCATCCGTATGGCTTCAAGCCGTGCTACGGGTGCAAAGGTCTCCTCAAAGTCAATTCCTTCAACTTGAGTGTAACCTTGGGCCACTAACCTAGCTTTATTCCTAATGACATTTCCGGACTCATCCATCTTGTTTCTAAAGATCCACTTAGTACCAATTATTGGTCTATCGTGGGGCTTAGGAACAAGGTGCCAAACTTGGTTGCGCTCAAATTGATTGAGTTCCTCTTGCATGGCAAGCAACCAATATGGGTCCGTCTCGGCTTCGAGAATGCCTTTGGGTTCAAATGAGAAATGAAAGTAAAGTTACCACATAGGTCTTGGAGTTTGGAGCGCGTAGTGACTCCTCTAGATGCATCACCCAAGATGAGCTCCTTCGGATGGTTTGTAGCGTATCTCCAAGCTTTAGGAAGCGGTTGAGAGCGTTCCTCTTTATCTTCTTGAACTTCACCAATTGAATCTAGCTTTTCTTCTTAAGCGGGTGAGTCCTTCAAGGATAGTCTCTCCATGTCTTCACCTAATGGTTCAATCTCTATAACATTCTCAACAACCACATTAGATTCTTCAAATTTAACATGCATGGATTCTTCAATGGTAAGTGTAGATCTATTAAACACTCTATATGCTTTGCTAGTAGAAGAATATCCAACAAAGATAGCTTCATAAGCCTTAGCATCAAATTTACCCAAATTATCCTTAGTATTTAAAACAAAACACTTGCATCCAAAAACTTTGAAATATGCAACATTTGGTTTTCTAGAATGATACATTTCAAAAGATGTTTTAGAAGAATTTTTGCATAAATAAATACGATTCGATATATAGCATGCGGTGTTTACGGCCTCGGCCCATAAATATTGAGGGAGGTCATACTCACTTATCATTGTCCTAGCCATCTCTTGAAGTGTTCTATTTTTCTTTTCTACAACTCCATTTTGTTGTGGAGTTCTAGGACAAGACATTTCATGCTTAATTCCTTTTTCATCACAATAAGTCATGAAGAGTTGGTTAACAAACTCACCACCTCTATCACTCCTTATTTTCAAAATCGGAAAACCTTTTCTTTTTCAACTCTTTTTCGAAAAATCTTAAAATGAGAAAAAGTTTGATCTTTATGTTGCAAAAAGAAAACCCAAGTAAAACGGGAGAAATCATCAACCAAAACAAATGCAAATCTACTTCCATTTAAACTCTTAGTTTTAGTTGGTCCAAAAAGATCCATATGAATTAATTCTAAAGGCCTAGTTGACATGATATCCTTGATTGGTTTAAAGGAAGACTTGGTTTGTTTCCCAAGTTGGCACGCACCACAAATGCGGTCTTTCTCAAAATTCAAGCAAGGTATACCCTTCACCAATTCCTTTGAATTAATCCTAGAAATATGGTCAAAAGATGCATGTCCTAGTCTTCTATGCCAAAGCCAAGAATTTTCATCAAAAGCATTCAAGCATTTAGTAGAACAATCTAAATTAAGCATGTCAATAATATAAACATTATTATCACGAAACCGGTAAGAATACAATCATTAGATTTAACATTAAAAATCTTGCAAGAGGAATCATCAAAAACAACTTTAAGTCCACGGTCACAAAGTTGACTAATGCTAAGCAAATTATGTTTTAAACCATCTACTAAAACAACATTCTCAATAATAGGAGATGCACCAATTTGAATGTTACCTATACCGATGATAGTTCCTTTGGAGTCATCCCCGAAGGTGACGGTGCCACCTTCCATGTACCTTGATAGGGTTGTGAAGTTGTTGATGTCCCATGTCATGTGTCTTGAACAACCACTATCAAGGTACCACCGCTCCCTACGTCTTGGAGCTTTGGTGTGTACCTACATCAAACAATTTAAGACTTAATTTTGGTACCCACATTTTCTTGGGTCCTCTAGGGTTAGTGTCATGAACTCAAACAAGATTATTTGTTCTATTTAGTTGATCATAGCAAAACTTAGCTAAATGTCCATTTTTACCACAATATGTGCATCTATACACTCTACCATATTTAAAAGCATAGTGAGTGTGTGATTTGTGAGCATGAGAAACTTTAGCATGAGTGGTGTGAGCATGAGAATTCTTAGCTTGTGAAGTGTTAGCATGTGAAGTGTGCTTTTTAGAAAACATGTTCTCAAGTTTCTTGTATTAAAAGCACAATCATTTAAAACTTTTTCAAAATCATTCATTTTTGATTTAAAGGAAGAAATTTCTTTTTCATCAATAATAGGAGATTTTGCTTTACAAGAAACTTTGTAGGCATTAAATTCTTTTTGTATAGAAATGAGATTTGAAGAAATATTATCCTTTTCTTTAGAAACCATAGCAAGTTCATTCTTAAGAAAAGCAACTTCTTTTTGTAATTTTATGCATTCAAGTTTCTTGTTATCATAAGTTTCAGAAAGTTCTACAAAAGCATGCACTAGAACTTCCTTATTTATATCATCATCTTCATCATCAAGGGATTGAGGGGTTACCTTGGGTGTGTTTGCCATGAAACACATATTAGCTTGATCCACCTCCTCTTCGGACTCGCTTTCCGAATCCCACGTAGCTTTGTAAGCTTTCTTTTCCTCCGGCTTCTTTGGCTTGAAGGAGGAAGTCATTTTCTTCTTGAACTCCGGACAATCCGCCATGATATGTCCGGGTTTGCGGCAATTGTAGCATATGATCCTCCGCTCCTCTTTGCCTTCAATTTTCTCCGGAAGTTGAGCTTGTTCTTCCGGTACATCCTCTTGACGTTGCGAACAAGTAGAGTAAGCTCCTCATCTTCTTCTTCGTCATCTTCATCGTCATCATTGGTGGATGAAGTCTTGAAGGCTATGGATTTCTTCTTTGAAGTAGTGGCCTCTTCTCTTACCTTCTTCTCCATCTCATGGGTCTTTAGGTTCCCAATGAGACTAATGAGGTCCATCTCGTCCTTGTCATTCAACTCCTTCAAGGTGGTGGCCTTGATCTCCCATGATGAAGGAAGAGCCCGAATTACTTTCCGCACCTTTTGATCGTTGGAGATGTCATCACCTAAGGAAGAAAGACCATTAGTGATTTTAGTAAACCTTGTAGCCATACTATCAATAGACTCATCATCAAGCATTTTAAATGACTCATATTGGGACCTCAAGAGATCTATCTTAGCTCTCTTGACTTGTGAAGTCCCCTCGTGTGTGACCAATAAGTGTTGCCAAATCTCATAGGCGGATTAGCAATGAATTACCCGTGTAAGGTCATCCTCATTCAAGGCGGTTAATAGGGAGTTTTGGGCCTTGGAGTTAGCCTCATATAGTTTAAAGTCAAGGTCGGTCCAAGTGCTCTCATCAACATCGGGTGCTTCATAGGGTTTGGTCAAGGACTTGGCTACTAAGCTACCCAAGATTACAAAAATATAGTCATCCTAACCTTCCAAATTGGGAAATTGAGTCCATCAAATTTAGGTGGGGATTTAATGTTGTCGGCCATGTTTACTAGTGATGAATGAATGAAATGAAAAAGTTGATTAGCAAGTTTTAAGGATCTCTCTATGGATGTTAAGCCAAACCTAGAGTCCAAGCTCTGATACCAATTGAAAAGTCACCTAGAGGGGGGGTGAATAGGTGACAATGCTAATCAAAGGGCAAATAAAAAATTTAAAGCTACAACAATTACCAATCAAGATTCACAAGATGAATGCAAGCAAGTAATATGACAATGATTATGATGAGCAAGAATAAGAGCAAGTATAGTAAAGTAAAGAGTGCAAGAAAGTAAACCAATCGCAAACACAAGGATATGTTATCGAGGTTCGAGCACCCAGCTCTACTCCCCGCCTTCCCCAGAAGGATTCTAGCTACTTCCACTATCACAAAGAACAATTACAACCGAGTACCCAACTCCACAATTACAATCACAAGAATCTCTGAGTAGTCACAAGACCACAAACTCTCTCTTTCAAAAATCTCTTCCCTTACAAAGGTCCTTAGAGAATAATGAGTAGAATTGAAGCTCTTTTGTGTGTAAGGAAAAGAAATTGAAATCAGAGAAAATCTTTTGAAAACCCTTCAGGAAATTGAGAGAATTTAGCACAAAAACCAAGAACTTTTGAAAGCCTTAAACTTTTGAATTTTGTAGCAATAATTGTTGTAATGAATCTCTCCCCAATCACCCCTATTTATAGGAGAGGGCTAGGTTAAGAGATAAAAACAAACTTAAGGCTTAATTAAGTAATATTAGATTTGAAATAAATCCTTAATACAAATTTTAAACACAAAAGACAAATAAAACAGCTCTTAAAAATCTGCCCGTTACTGTTCAAACGGTCAGATCGGTCGACCGGTGCGGTCGACCGCTAGTTCAAAATTATGACCGTTACAGGCATACGGTCGACCGCCCGGTCGACCGGAAAAACCAGAGAGCAAAAACTATAGTCCGGTCGACCGCCCTGGTCGACCGACAGACATGCACACGGATACGTGCATCTGCCAGGACCTCGGTCGACTGGGACGGTCGACCGGTATAACCTGACACAGATTCGGTCGACCGGCCGGTCGACCGGAACTGGTCAAAAATCAGACTTAGAAGGAATTTAAGAAAGGATTAAGATTTTGATAAAAATACTTTTGAACAGGGATTAGTATAAAACATAAATATATATCTGTAGGCAAAGTCTTGTATGCAAAATATTTTTGTATAAATTATAGGAAAACATTTTGGATTGAACATGTGCGCAAAAACGTGTGTGATAGAGCTTCAAACCTATCCACTATTCTTTAACAAACTTCTAAACTATAAAACTAAAAATAAAGTATGCATAGCAATCTTCACAATCTTTGAGCCATGCAATCCTTGCTAGAGCCTTCTTCTTCTATGATCCTTCCTTGATGTGCAATATGCCTTCATAGCTTTATGAACCTAGAAGTTGTTGCAATAGCAAGCAATGACCTCCAAAATTGGTACAACCCTGAAACTCATCTTAACAAACTTATTAGTACCAAATAGCTCATATTTGGTTTGTCATCATCAAAACCAAAAACAAATGGAGAGTGTAACCTTTTGGGCCAACAAGGGTGTGGCCACCTGGCCACACCCTTGCCGCGGAAATGCGGCTTGGGCCGCATTTCCGCGGCAATCTTGGGGAGTTACGGGGAGCGTTTGCTCCCCCGACCTCCCCGGGATCATGGTGGTTAGGGTTTTGCCTATAAAAGGCCTGTACTTGCGCTGAAAATTGGACGTGAAGGCATATTAGGATTTAGCTTAGTTTTCATTCCTTAGTTTAGGTTTTTAGTCTTTCTTTTTATGTATGTAATTTGTATGTAACTTAGGGTAGAAGAAGATTCATGTAAGTAAGAGAGAGGAGCTGATGTTGAGAGTGACACCGACGATGTACCCTACTCCTTTCTTTCATTGTCTCAGCAAGTAATAAAGGTAAATGCTTTGTTTGTTTTCTATTCTGCTTTACTTTACATTTGTTTTGCTTTCCTCTTCCTCTTCTACTTTACCTTGGTTGTATGTGTTGAGTGTACAAGTGAATTCCGAAGCAAGTATAACCAAGCTACGTGAGAGCCAGCGATAGTTCATGAAGACGTTCTCCTCTTCCAAGATCCGCATCACTTCGTTCTTGCTAGGCTTGATGATATAATGTGCACGGGGACCGAGCTCGAGTTTATGATCTATGCGTTGAACGCCTCCGAAGCAAAATGGTAGAACTTGCAAGAAGGTTTCCAAGTAAGTCAACACTCAACCTAGGTAAGTATTTCTTTACTTTTCTTTCCTTTCTTTTCTTTTCTTTCTTTAGTGTAGATCAACACCACCTCCTCCAACTCTTTCTTCCCCACTTCATTGTACATAGTCGCTTTTCTTATTTTCTGATTTTCCACCTTCTTCAATCTTTCACTTTCTTCTAACTTTAACTATAACTTTCTTTTTCTTTTTCATAACATAAAACAGAGAAGAACCTTCGTTTTATTTTCTTAAAAGATTTCAATAAAACTGTAACGCTTCCATCGCAAACCCTCCTTGTGGATCACGACCCGCATAGCCACTTGCTATAGCGGAAGAATTGAGCACTTGCACATTTCCTTTCTAAGTTCTATAATCTCGTATTTTTTGTGCAGGTTTAGCCTCAATCAACACATTATCATGAAAGTGTGCAATTAAGCTCAATTGAAATCCCCTTAAATATGAGAACATGAAAATCGTCAAAACTAAATTTTTTAATAAAACAATTTATACTTCAAGGCATATGTATGTTTTGACAAAACAAGAAGTATACATACATATCCCTAAACATAATTGAGTCCATAATAAAGATTTGCTTGACAAGCAAATGACTCAAGGGGTATACATGTATATCTTAAGGTTTGGCAAAATAGACATACACATGAAGTGAAAATATATGAACATGAAAAACATAGATAAAATAGGAATACAAGTCAAATGTATGAATCAACAAAACTAGACATACTAGCACATCTAATGGGTACAAATAAGCGTTCAAGCACAAACATATAATGATTTATTTGTGGCCCACTATATGTACAAGTATATATCCTAGTTTTAATGAAAACTAACATTTAAACAAGTAATCAAATCATGAAGTATAAAATGAGACATAAATCAACATGATAAACATAAATACGATCATTATGTAAATTCACATGCTATTAGAACTATGATATACATTATAACTAAACATATGCAAGAACACAAAAAAATGATCTATATAAACATGGGTGATCTCAAAAGCTATACATGCATGTCAATGCTCTAATAATCATGGCATTTAACATACTAATCAAAACATACTAAAACTCAATAATGTGGAAAGCATGTAAACATAATGAGGAGTTAGAGATCGTTACCAAAACCAAGAGGGTAACTCTCCATGTCTCCAAAACATGGTGGTCTTCTCCACCAAACTCCCCTTGAAAGTGATGCATCCAAATAGTTCCCTTTAAGCTCGGAACGCATCCACCTCAAGGCACCGTCACTCTCATGTCATGCGAGAGCCCACACCTACATCAAATACAATAGGGGTGGTCTTTGATACCCATACTCTTTTGGGTCCATGGGGTTAGTTCCTTTCCTAACCCAAACAAATTTATTTGCTAAATTTTCACCATGTATCTTATCATAGCAAATTTAGCAAGGGGCCCTTACGTCCACAATGTGTACAAGTGTACACATGAGCATACAATGTGTGATGAATGTGACCGTGAGGAGCATGTGTATGCCGTGGATGGTGTGCATGCAAAGAAGGAATTTGTTTCTTTCGAAGCAAAGATTCCAAACGTGTATGGCTCATGGCACAATGGCTCAAAGTGGAGCCCAAACATTCCATATTCTTCTTTAACAAATTTATATCATTTTCAATTATAGAAGAAGTGTGGCATGCAATAGGTGAGCTAGGTGGTGAAGCTACATGTGAATCAATATCAATTTTCAAAGATTCATTTTTCTTTAAACAAACTTCTAAATCCTTTGAAATTGAAGCAATTTTTATTTTCAAAGAATCACTCTCTTTTACAACAAACTCAAGTTTTGAAGTTATAGCTTTATTTTTCTTCAAAACTTCATTGCAATCATTTTTAGATTTCAAAAATTCATTTTCTTTTAAGGCAAGATCTAGTTGAGATTTAAGTGAGTCACGTTCACTAGAAATCTCTTCCTTCTCTTGCAAAACCAAATATAGTCTTGAAAGCAAATCTTTATTTTCATTGTTAAGTCCTAGACTTTTCTTTCTCAAAAGATTATATTTTTCAAGTAATTTTTCACAAATAATAGAGAGTTCTTCATTTAAGGCATTAGGATCAACATAGTCATTACTTGAAGAACTAGCACCATCACTATCTAATTGAGATTCTGAATATACCTCAAGGGAGTCATTCCCTTGTACCATGTAGCATTGTTGCTCGGATTCTCCACTAGATTCATCCTCCATTATGTTGGACGTTTGTAGCACGGAGGTGGTCAACGTGTTCCACACTGCAAAGGCGGAATCACAGTTAGAAACAATCATAAGATATTCTTTGTTTAGCATGCTTCAAGTGCCTCAAGGGCTTGTGCATTGGCCCCTATATGATTGCTATTACCAAGATAGCATTTCTTGGCAGCGGTAAGGAAACATGCAAGCCTAGGGATTTTAGGTACATGGACATCCTAAATTTCCACATGTCAATGTTGGAAACATCAAACATGGGAGGAGACAAGCAATCCATGAGTGTGTGCAAGCAATATATGTGCAAAATGCAAAAGATAGATTAGCAAACCAGATCTCACTCCTAGGTGGTTAAACCAAATATCAGGAGCGTAGGCTCTGATACCAATTGAAATCACCTAGAGGGGGGTGAAAAGGTGATAAGGCTAATCTAATGAATTAAATGCGGAAATTAAAAACTAATTGCTACAACACTTAGTGCAACCAACGAGTGTAGCCGAATTCCCCATGAAGGACTCTGGACTAACTCCTCTTGATTCCTCTGAATAAGAGTTGAGGCGTTATATGAAGCTCTCGTGGTTAAGCACAAGTGAGGCTCACAAACACACAAGCATGTATATGATATGGCAATATGAATCAATGCACAACACAAATAAAGAGAGAGAGAGTTTAGAGTCAATGGATCAAACGCAAACAACAAAATGTATTTCGAGGTTCGAGCACCGAGCTCTACGTCCCCGCCTTCACCGAGAAGGATTTTCAATCCACTAACTTGTCCACCTAGGACTCCCACACAGGGAACTTCCACCGAGGATTTTGGGGCAAATACAACCGGGAGTACCGAACTCCTTTCTCAACCAATGCAACCTCCACCGAGGCAACACAAATGCCACCTCACACAAGAGGGGTAGGCCCTTAGCCAAACAACCACAATCCACCTCTACCAAAGAGGGATACCAACACCAACTCCACCTCACACTAGAGGGAGCAATACACAACCTCAACCTCTACCAAAGAGGGAGCTAACAACCACTCCAAATCAACCTCTACCCAAGAGGAATACAACAAATCAAGGAGGGTACAACAAAGTGGTATATCTCAACCACAAACCAATTTTCCCACAAATAAAGATCCTAATAGAATAGGATAGGAGATATAGCTCAAGTGTGAAAAACCAAGAGTTTGGAAACAAAAACACGAAGAAAAGTACTTGGGAAAACAACTTGTATTTGATAGAAATGAAGAACTAAGCAAATATCCCAAATCCAAATTTTCTTTGATTTTTCCAAACCCTAAAAACAAATAAGATGAATCTTTTTTGGCACTAAAATACTTTTGAAAACTAGTTTAAAACACTAGAGAAACTTTGTATATTTTGCTCTTAAAATCTTAGAGGAAAACTCAAACCAATGGGGTATATAAAGCCCCAATCAAAAACTAGCCGTTAGGCTGAACTGTCAGCCTTGGCGGCTGGCGGTCGACCGGCCCGGTCGACCGCCAACGGTCAAATTTTTGACCGTTGGAAGCTAGCGGTTGACCGCCCGGTCGACCGTCCCAATCCAGAGAGCAAATGCTCTCTGGCCGGTCGACCGCTCGGTCGACCGCCCACGCCTTACGGTCGACCGATCGGTCGACCACCCCCACCCGAGAGTGGGGTACTTACAGTCGGTCGACCGCTCGGTCGACCGGCCCAAGTGGCTAGCCAGCGTGCACGTTTGGTGCACGTCGGTCGACCGGTCCGGTCGACCGCTAGAGCCTGGCAGAAGGCATTCTAGGATAGAAAAACATGGTTTTAATTATTCTAAAAAATCCCATAAATTCCTTAAAAATCCACAAAAATAGTTTTAGCATAATGCATTGAAATACAAACTTGTGTGAAAAATTTTAACACAAATTTCAAACTTTTTGAACCATTTTTGTGTTATGGAAAAATTGCTGAAAACCAAAATCTGTATTTTTCCAAACTTAGATTTTTCAAATGAAAATTCGTTTTGTCCAAAACTTATCCAAATGCAAAACATGATACTTAAACACTTTTAGGCATGTTGCATATGGACATAAGTCCAATATACATTAAACAAATATATATTCATGTTTTTGACTTTAAATACGAAAATATGTTTTGTGAAAATACCAAAACATCAAAACTCATGAATAGGCATATCAAAATAAGTTTGTCTAAGATATGAAGCATGTATGTATATAGAACATATCTAATATACATTTAAACAATGTAAACTTGTTTTTGAATCTATCTATTCATGAAAATCAAATATCGGTTAAATCAAAAACCGAAAACCAATATCTAAAACATGAAAAACTAGAAACACGTGTGTGTGTTGTGAACTTGAGCATATCACACTATCTAGTCTTTACAAATGGATCTAAACACTAAACTAAACTATGTATCAAAGTCTTCTTGACGAACTCCGTCTTCAAGCCGACTCGATCCAAACTCCTTTGATCCACCGAGCTTGACTCCAACGAGTGCTATATATGATCTTTGACGCTCGGGCTCTTGAATCACCATGTGAAAGCTTCCAAACCAGCTTTGTTGAAGCTAATCACCTACTAATATCTTGGTTAAAGATCTGAAACTAAACATCACAAGATTATTAGTAAACATAACTACATGAGTTAATCATCATCAAAACTAGAGTGGAAAGCCTCTGGGCCAACAGACGTTGTTACCCACCGAGTTATCCCAGTGATCTAAGTAACATGCACATTAAATAATCTAAATAACCTTATATTAAATAACTTACACTGGGATTGCAAAAATTGATGGAGGAGACATCGTCTGTATTTTGGGTGGACCTATAGGTTGCGCAGCCGAAAGAGAGTTCCACTGCAGGGTTCCCGTGTGGTGACTGGCACCCCGTCCTGTTCTTGTTCCTATTATACATGTTATACATGTCCTTGATTACTTTGCGGTAGGGTATGGTTCAGCACCAGGAGTCTGGGCCATGATCCCGAGTATGTACAGAACCCACCTAAAGCATGGACAATGTCCCCAACCATTTAGTTTCAATAACTTAGGACCCTGATTGACATGTGTAATAGACGTAGTATGTGATGCGTCTATTACAGGTAGAAATTGGTGTTCACTGACATAATAATAATCTGTTCATAATGTACTGTAATTGATTGTCTTTGCCTGATACATATATGTATGTTGGACACCTGATGTTACACCTGACCTGATTGGACATCTGACTTTAGTACTGATTGACTCTACCTGCTTGATAAATAGATCGTGATTGACACCTGATTAAATACCTGAGTAGACATACACTCTACTGTGTGCTATCCACATTACTGTTTATTTACTTATTCATGTCGTTTCTTATTCCAGTTTATATTCTTATCATATGTTCATATTATATGCATGTGCATCTTTCCAGTTTATTCTTACATGTTCACTAGTAGTTCTGACTCCCTGGATTTGCATATCCAGATTTGTGGCTATTATACAGATCAGGTATTTGGAGAGGATTACAAGCGTTACGAGGAGCTGGAGTCTCTCTTTTCTTGATTATAGGTATCCTTCATCTTTTATTCATGTTATTTCCTGATTCTATCTATATCGTGTCCAGTTGCCATTTCTTTCCTTTATTCATCTGCTATCATTGTGTTAGATATTTATATGTCATATTGCAGTAATATTGATTTATCTAATAGATTTTATAACTTGTTCAGGTTACTTTAGGCTTAGCGTATATGAGGGGATATTTCCCTCGCGTATGTATGTCGCCGACTCTCGTCGCGACTTCATCTTCACGTATTTTAGAAATAGGGCGTGACACATATTTTCGTACACATGACCAGATTGAATACCAGACTAGTGATTTATGCTAGGTTAAACATCTTTACATCAGTTGTATGTTTACAGTTGTATTAGTTGTCTTTTATCTGCAGACCTATTCATGTTATTGTTATTCGCTATCTTTTATTTTTAACTTTAGACTTATTGTCATTTTGTACACACTGTTTATATGCACGAGCACTCCCATTTTCTTATACACTCATTAGGTCGCTTCTAACGACCATCAATTGAACGTTCAGATATTGGATGCTTTATATATTGTTCAGGTGTTCGTTGAGCTCGTACACTTCGCGAGGAGCTGGAGTTTCTTCCTATTTGATTCTGGTATTCTTGCCTCCTTTTTATTCCTATTTTTTGTTTTCCTTGATTCCTGTATATCAGTTTCAGTCTGCATTCCAGTTCTTTTTTTTATGATATCATGCGCGGATGCTTATATGTGATATTGCAGTGACCGTTGATTTATTATGTTTAGATTTATAGCTTGTTTCGGGTTACTTAAGGCTTAGCGTGTATACGAAAGGAATCTTCCTTGCGTATATGCGTCGCCGACTCGCGTCGCATCTCCGCTTCAGCGTACTTTGAGAAGCGGGGCATGACAGGGTTTATTTGGTATCAGAGCTAGGTTTTCGACTTGCGATCTTGATTTCTGAATTTCGCTATTCGCAAGAAGACTTAGTTATTATCAGTAACTCGAAACAAGTTATAATTGCACTGCAATATATATATATATACTATTCATATTATGATATTCAGTCTACTTGTGAATTGACTGTCCTCCCTTTGGAATTCCATTTGATATCCATGATTCCAACACTTCCTTTAGAATGATCTGAATTCCATCTTGATTTCTATCCTTTTTTTGATTCTATTTCTTTGATTATGTCTCTTGGAACTGGTCGCTCCATCTGAAGCCGTGGCAGAAGTCAGAATAGCGCAGCGGAAGTGTGGTGAATTTATGATGTGCAAAGAAGCGGCGTGAAGCTTGTTTGTCTTCTCCTTTTATTTTGAATTCTTTTTACCATTCCCTGCCCTATTGAAATTTCAGGGACAAAATTTTTATAAGTAAGTAGAATGTAATATCCCTAGTTTAAATACTATATTATTTTATTTTATTTTTTTAAAGTATTTATTTCACTTTACTGATTACCTTATTATTATTCATTAACTTGATTTATATTTATTATTATTATTAAATATACAGATTATTTTTTAGATAGTAAATGGTAATTTGGCTTTATATTCACCATTATTTTTCATTAACATTTCTTTTACTAATTATTATTGTTTTTATCTCTATTACTTGTT
This sequence comes from Agave tequilana, assembly GCA_038442645.1. Classification (NCBI taxonomy): domain Eukaryota; kingdom Viridiplantae; phylum Streptophyta; class Magnoliopsida; order Asparagales; family Asparagaceae; genus Agave; species Agave tequilana. The sequence goes on along the minus strand of JAVJIF010007795.1, from coordinate 181,100 downwards.
ATTATTAGTAGTAGTTATTTTCGTTATTATTATTCCATTATGATTAATACTTATTTTTAATACTACTAGTGTTAATGTTATTATTATAAATATTGTTATTATTGTTGTTATTATTATGGTTATTGTTAATTATTATTTTTAGAGTACTGTTATTGTTAATTTCATTGTTGTTATTGTTAATTACTACTAGTATTATTTTTGTATTGTTAATTATTATTATTATGATTAATATTGTGTTGTTTTATCCATATCCCATTACCTATTATCATTGATCCAAACCCAATAGCCCTATTCCATGAATCCTACCTATTACCGATTAAGCTAATCCAACCCAGGCCCATTCAGATTCTATCCAAATCCTACTACTAAATCAAATCCCAACCTAATCCTATATCCTAATCTAATCTTAACTATCAAATCAATCCTAAACTAAATCTCCACCTTCATCTCCTCACTGCTACCCTCCTCCTTGCGCAAGCATGACCCTGCAACCTCCGAGCTCCGCCTCTATCTTTCTCTCAACTTCCCTCAACCCCATAGCATCTCCCCCTCTCTGGCGAGCTCCGTCATTGCAAGATCCACCCACTCCTCTATCTCCCTCTCTAGGCTGTGCACACCACCATGCCCTCTCCGGTGACTGATGCTTGGCCGATCTCCCATGCTGGTCAAGCCTCCAAGCCACCCTCCACCGTCGACGGCAGCATCCCTGGCCTCTGACTCCAGGCCGAGCCCACCTCCATCCATGGCCGTTGCCCACACCCGACAGCCCTTCACCACCCATATTAGCTTCCTCACCACCACCCCATGCCCGACATCTCCAGATTCTCCACATTCGCATCTCTTGCATCTGCATTCCAGCTAACCTTGGTTGGTACCTTTTATTTATTTTTTGAGTTTGTACTTTCCTGCATTGTCCTGTGCTTTACAAATCATATTGGTGTAGCACTGACAACTCAAGGTGACTTAATATGAGAATGTCTAGCTGATACTAATCTCTTGAAGGATATGAAAGTAAAGAAAACATGTTAAAGGAAGGGATATTCTATATTTATGTAAGGGTTCATTCCAGTGCAATTATTTGATAAATTGATAAATTATGATATAGAGAGGATGGCTGAGTTATGGTCTTTGGCTTTCTATGCTACCATCCTGGCTTGAAGTTTATAGTGTTGCCTCCTATGTTGGCCTAAGATTACAATCATCCGGTTTTATGATTTTGATGATAACAAAATATATGTAGTTATTTGTACTAATCAAGTTTAAGTGGTTAAGATTATTTCAGGGTTCTAAGGATTCAAGGAGTTTCTTCCTCAAAAGGAAGGTGTTGAAGACTCAAGAAGACTCAAATATGAAATTAGAAGTTAGAACACTCAAACGATGCAAATAGAAGCCCGATTGAAGATCTTGCAGTCACCTAGACTCTTGTAAGATTTTAGTATGTTAAAGAGTAGAATATGATAGAAGTGCTCAAGAAGTTACACACACAAAAATACATGTTTTCAAAATATACAAGTTTTGGATAGTATTGGTTTTGTTGCATGTTTGGTATTAATACATGTTTCATAATTTTTCAAATTTTTACATCAAGTATAGAACATGTATTTTCTTCTCTATACTATGCTACATAACCCTTAAACCAATAAAAATATTTTAAAAAATATTTAAAGTTCAAAAATTTATTTTTACACTATTTCAAGGCAGAACGGTCGATCAGCCGGTCGACCGTCGCTATTACAGGTCAAATCGGTCGATCGGCCGGTCGACCGGGCCTTTGGCCAAGGGCGTGCACGTCTGTGCGCATTTGTCGGTCGACCGATCGATCGACCGTCAACAGCTACGGTCAACCGAAGGGTAGACCAACTCAATATGCCTTGCTCTCAATTTGGGTCGGTCGACCGGGGCAGTCGACCGATAGTTTAAAATTTTCTTTTTAAAATAACCTGCGGTCGACCGCCTGGTCGACTGGAGCCAACGGTTCTTTTCCGACTGACGTGCCAATCGACCGGCCTGGTCGACCGGCAAGCGTCCAGATTGCCATAACGGCTAGTTTTTGAATCTGTTTTGTTTTTAATGGGTTCCAACGGTCATTTTTATTTCCAAGTGGCTAACTCTCCCCAAATGACCTGGCTTGATATATGAATGTTATTTATCCATTGCCTATAAATAGGGGTCATGGGTTTTGGTTTTCTCACAAGAAAATATCCAAGTTTTCAAGAGTTTTCAAGAGAGAAGTGTTTCATAGCTTTCTATTTCAAAGTTCTTCCTTTTCATAAGCTTTTTCAGTTGGTTTTAAGTCTTCTAAATCTCTTCAACTGAATTTCTTTTTTCACTTAGCTTCTTGAGCCTAAATTCATATTCCACTCTATAAGAAGTTGTAAGAGAGTGTTTGTGGTCTTGCTAGATCACCAAGTGCCTTCTAATCTATTGGCTTGTGGTTCCTCTTGTGTGGAGGATAGAGTTGTTGGAGTTGAGTACTCCGGTCTTGAGTAGAACAAGTTGTAATCCCTTTGGTGCAAGCTTCCTTTGTGAAAGTTTTCTTTGTGGATATAGTGAAAATCCTTCATAGTGGTGAAGGCGGGGACGTAGAGCAGTGGCTCGAACCTCGAAACAAATTCTCTTGTGTTTGTGTTTGATCTTATCTTTCTCCTTATTGCTTTACATTCATAAACTTATGATATTACTTGTCTTGGTTTTCATTATAGCATTCATTTTATCTTCTTGCATTTTCAGTCTATACTCATATCAACAAGGAAGCAATTAAGTACCTCAACTCATCATCTAGAGGAATCAAAGAAGAGAAGTTCTAGAGCCCTTCACTAGGAATTCGACTTCAATTCTTACCGCTTGCATAATACATCTTAACTAGTTTTTAAAAGTGCATTTGATTAGCATAACACCTATTCACCCCTCTCTAGGTGTTTTTCATCCTAAACTTGTCCTGATTCCATGATCAGAACTTCTTTTCTCTCTTACTGTGCAGATTAGCTTTATATTGCATGAAGAAGTGCATTGTTAAATCCTCCTCCTTGACAAGTTATTAACATGGATTTGCTACCTCCCTTTTGACTAGTTAAACATTTAATCTCTGTGTTTGGATATTTAAACTCCTTGAATTTAACACTTAACCCATTTCTACATAGAGCCCGAGGCTATAAGGTGCCTCCTGCTCAATGATCTAAAATTATTTCAACCCTCAACTCTATTTTTGCTCTTCCTATTTAATCGCTATTAATTTTAAACCATGTCAGTCGTGGGTGTAATTGAGGTACATGCCTAATAACTTTACAACTCAGAAATTCATCTTTAGTTAACTTATATTGGATCTATGCCAATGATCTCAAGTTGGTTGATGGTTGTATCAATCTTTGTTATTTGATGAAGGAAGCTTCCATTGAGGTTTTGACTAATCATCATATCAATTACCAAGTTTCTCTCTCCTTTTTGGTGGAGTGTCCATGTTATTCATGAGTATTACAACTTGCAACACCCTCATGTTTCACTATCACTTGTGAAATGATTCCTTAATGAGGTCGCTTGGGTTGTGCGTGTTAGAATATAATTGTATTGCATTATATTAGTATGGGTAGTGTAGTAATTATTTGTGTAATTGGTGTATGTACATGTATGTATTTCTATTAATATGTAAAGATAGTGTAAATGTGAGTATATATATATGTATGTATTATATTAGTTTGCGTGTATGGGCACGTGTGTGAGTGTGTAATGTGTGTGTTGATTTTCCTTCCTCTCTGTGTGTTCGGTCGCGTGTTACAGCATTTCAGGCCCGTTTGATGAGATTCGGACCTATTGCGGGAGATTCATATTTGTGCCGTTTGTTTTCCATTGATTTGCAAAGGGGAAAACTTACAAAAAAAAGAAGTTGAGGAGCTAAATTACAAGCAATACAGAAGATTACAAGTAGATCTCCTCAGAGATTCTGGAGAAGTATGCCGATAGGAGTCTGGTCAGCGCGCGACCACTTTGTCCCTTTGACGATGCGAACGATGAGATTCCCTTCTCACCTGGTTCGGAGAATCGAAGAACAGAAGGCTGGTAGAACCCTCTTGTTACTTCTCAAAACCACCTTCACTTAGGAATTCCTTCTCGCCTGGTTCCAGAGATTCCTTGAGAGGAAGGAAGGTATTAGGGTATCAGCACCCTGGTTAGAGAAGCAGTTCTCTAAAATCTCTGAATTCTTGGAAGCAAGAGACTAGATCTCTGTTTGTGCACGGTGCGTCCTCTCGAGAAGTCTGCCGTCTCTCTGGAGCGTCTCCTCTCTCCTTGTGCCCCTGGTGGACTATTTATAGGGAGAGCAAGGGTATAATTGCCCCTTAAAAATATAGAAACAGATCGAATCAAATCTGTTTAAATTCAGAAAGTAGCCTTGCTGCGAGGCTAGGATCAGCTTTTGCAAAGCTAGAAGTAGCAGGTCGGTTGATCCTCTTGATCTGTTTTGATCCTTTCCATATAGTTGGAAGATTTTCCCTGATCCTCCTACTAGTTTTAAGAGAGTCAAGAGATTATGGCAATCAACTGCCAAATTTAATCTCAGATTTGATCCTGATTGGATTTGATCTTGATCCGATTAGATTTAATCTCATCTGGAGATTTAATTGGTCAAAGGTTGACCAAAGCAGACCCGCAGCGGCGCTGCCCGCATCGAGCTCGCAGCGGAGTCAGAAGACAGCTCTTCAGCGGAGCTAGATATCGTCTGTGGCGAAGCTACCGCATACCCTTCTGCGCGGTTGCTATGGCTTCAAGCGAAGCTAACTCTCTACGGAGTTAACTTGAGCAGTTCAGGCGAAGCTATGAGTTAGCTTTCTGACGGAGTTGTGAATGGCTTCAAGGCGAAGTTGGATGATCTTAGCCTCTCAAGCGAGGCTATCCCCTTGGGTTCATGTGATGCTAAGTGCTAGCATCTTAGACCTACTGAGGTCTGTTTAGAGACAATCCGGGCTCACTGTCTGCTTCACTGGATCAGTAGAGTCCAAGTTGCTTCTTTGTCCCTCGGAGATGGGTGAAAACTGGTCGTCAGCTTATCTGTCACTTGTCTTTTGTAAATGTCAACAAGTTTAGACATCGTTCGGACCAATAAGAATCTTGTCATTTTTAAGTGTCAACAAGACCCCCTTTAAATTTTTTGAAAGTCTGCAATGGCTCAGACTTTGAAATACTTTGAATTGCTTTGATCGGTGGTATGTGAAGTACGAACGTCGCCATGGTAGTTGAGTTCAGCTTCACTTTCAATCCTGCTTTGGGATAAATTCGCTGAAGAATCGTGTAGATTCGCAACTCTGAGTAGCTTCGCGTCTGGGTAGCTCCGCATCTGGGTCTTCCGGAATAGGTTCGCTTTGGAACATCTTCCCTTTCCCGAGGCCAGCTGCTTTTGATAGTTACGAGAAGGATTTCTCCTTTTTCGAGGTTATAATAACCTCTCTTGCATTAATCAAGGGAAATTCCTCCTTTGTGCGCTTCCGAAGGAGAATATTCCCTTTCTCAAGGCTTAATAAATGCCTTAATGTGGGAGATCATTTCTTCTTTGCACGGTTTCGAGGGAAGCCGTTCCCTTTTTCAAGGCTCAATAAATACCTTAAATCCGCTCGCGCTTCTATGCTTGAAGCGGCAGCGCTCAGGCCATGAGGCCTATAAATAGGACAGCTGAGGTCCTCTGAAGAGAATGTTGGCCCAGAGGCCTTTCTCTCTAGTTTTGATGATGATTAACTCAAGTAGTTATGTTTTCTAATAATCTTGTGATTTTAGTTACAGATCATTAAGCAAGATATTAGTTGGTGATTGCTTCAAAAAGAGGAGTTTGGAAGCTTTCACATGGTGATTCCCGAGCCCGAGCGTCAAGATCATTCATAGCCATGCTCGTTGGATCACGGTGTTTGAACCGAGTCGACTTGAAGATGAAGATCGTCAAGAAGACTTAGGTATCATAGAGTTTAGTGAGTTTTAGATCCATGTGTAAAGCTTAGTATAGTTGATATGCTCAAGTGCACAATACACACACGTTTCATGTTTTGGATTTTGGTTTTCATGGATAATAGATCAAAACAAGTTTAAATGGTTTATATGTATAGTAGATGTTTTCTATTTATACATGCATGCTTAAACTTCTTAAACAAACTTATTTTGACTATCCTATTCATGTATTGAAAAATCCAAGTTTGATAAAATACAAGTTTTGGTTTTTGGTAAAAATGATAAGACACAAAAATAGTTTATATTGCTTGATATTTGAGTTGAAATGTTTATCACATGTTTATATATCAATGCAAAATGTTAAAACTATTTTTGGGGACTTTTAGAAGAGTTAAAAGAATTTTTATAAATTATTTTACCCAGGTTTCTGACCCAGACTGTGGCTGACAGGCCAGGTCGGTCGACCGGACGGTCGACCGCACCATGGGCCTGTCGACCGTTGCGGTCGACCGACGTGCACAAACTTGTGCACGTCTGGCAGACACAGGCCCGGTCAACCGGGCGGTCGACCGGACCAGAGAGCCTTGCTCTCTGTATCTGGGCGGTCGACCGGAGCAGAGAGTCTGCTCTCTGTATCTGGGCGGTCGATCGGGTTTGCCCAACGGTCCCGCCAAGCCTGTCAGGCTGCCAGATCAGCCTAACGGCTAGTTTCAGGGTTTGGCCTATATAAACCCCATTTGATTGGGATTTTGGCTAAGGTTTTTTTAAGAAGAAAAATACACAGTTTCTCCTGAGTTTAAAAAGAAGTTTTCAAAGAGTTTTAAAGCTTAAAGATTTCATCTTTATTGTTTTTCAAGGGTTTTGGAAAATCAAAGAAAACTAGGTTTTTGGGATATTGTTTTGGATTTTCATTTCTATCATCTACAAGAGATTTCCCAAGTAGTTTTTCTTTGTTACTTGATTTCCAAAAACACCTTGATATCCACTTGAGCTATATCTTCTATCCTAATCTATTTAGGATCTTTTGTTTGTGGAAAGAGGAAAGAGGTTTGTGGTTGAGACATACCACTTGTTGTAAACCCTTGATTTCTTGTGTTGCTCCCTCTTTGGTAGAGGTTGAGGTTGTTGTATTGGGTTGGTGTTTGCTCCCTCTTTGGTAGAGGTGGAGATTGTTGTTTACTCCATCTTGGTGAGGTGGAGTTGGAGATTGGTTGTAACCCTCTTCGGTAGAGGTGTTGGTTGTTATTTGGCTACGGGCCTACCCCTCGGTTGTGAGGCGGTGTTTGAGAGAGGAGCTCGGTACTCCTTGTATTGTAACGAATCCTCCTCGGTGGAGGTTCCCTCGGTGGGAGTATAGTGAATTGGAAATCCTTCTCGGTGAAGGCGGGGACGTAGAGCTAGGGGCTCGAACCTCGAAACACATTTTGTTGTTTGCGTTTGATCCTATTGACTCTCAACTCTCTCTCTCTCTCTTATTTGTGTTGTGCATAGCATCATTCATAGCATCATATATATTTGCTTGTGTTTGAGCATTGATTCATATTGTCATATCTATTATATGCTTGTGTGCTTATGTGCCTCACTTGTACTTAACCACAAGAGCTTCATATAGCACCTCAACCCATATCTAGGGGAATCAAGAGGAGTTAGTCTAGAGCCCTTCACGGGGAATTCGGCTACACTTGTGTGTTGTACTAAGTGTGTTGCAAATTAGTTTTTAGCTTCCGCATTTAGCGCATTTTAGTTTCTAGATTAGCATTATCACCTATTCACTCCCCCTCTAGGTGTTTTCAATTGGTATCAGAGCCTACGCTCCTGATACTTAGGTTTAACAACCTAGGAGTGAGATCCTTTGTTTGCTAATCTTGTTTGCATTTGCTTGTTTGCACACATATAGTTTATACCATGGACTTCATGACCCCACCTATGTTTGACCCTTCCAACATTGTTGTTTGGAAGGCTAAGATGTCCGTTTACCTACAAGCCCTAGGATATAAGGTTCACCTTGCCATTACCAAGGAATCCTACCTTAGTGATAGCAAGCATGTAGGGGCCAATGCACAAGCCCTTGAGGCCATTAGAAGCACTCTCCCTAAAGAATATCTTATGCATGTTTCTAACATTGATTCCGCCTTTGCAGTGTGGAATATTTTGACAACCACCACCTCCAAGCTTCAATTGCAAATCCAACAAGAGGAATCTAGTGGAGATGAATCCGAGCCGCAACAATGCTATATGATCCAAGGGAATGACTCCCTTGAGGTACAATCGGAAAGTCAACTAGATAGTTTTGATTCTAGTTCTTCATGTGATGAATTTGTTGATGCACATGCTTTGAATGAAGAACTTTCATTTGTTTGTGAAAAATTAATTGAAAAATATAACATTTTGAAAAAGAAAAGTCTAGAAATTGTTAAAGAAAATAAAAATTTGTCTTCTAAGCTTAACATTATTTTGCAAGAGAAAGAGGAAATCTCTAATGAAAGGGATTCATTGAGATCTCAACTTGATCTTGCACTAAAAGAAAATAAGATTTTAAAAAATAGAAATGATTGTAATGATGTTTTGAAAAACAATGAGGTTTTATCTTCAAAATTAGATTTTATTTAAGAGATAATGATTATTTGAAAAGAGAAATTGATTTTATTTCAAAAGAATTAGAAATTTGTTTAAATAAAAATAAATCTTTGAAAAATGATTTGGATGCACATGTTTGCCATGCCAGGGTAGTTCCATCTAGACCACCTATTGCATGCTCCACTTTATCTTCAAGTATTACAAATGATATAGATGTTTTGAAGAAAAGTGTTGATTGTTTGGGCTCCACTTTGAGCCAATGTGTAGTGGGTCATACACGTTTGGAAACTTTGTTTCGAAAGAAACAAGTTCCATCTATTATGCATGCACACCCTCCACGGCATACACATGCTCCTCACGGACACCATCATACTATGTATGCTCATGTGTACACTTGTACACATTGTGGACGTAAGGGCCACCTTGCTAAATTTTGTTTTGATCGTATACATGATTGTAATTTAGCAAATAATTTGGTTTGGGTTAGAGAAGGGACTAACCCCCATGGACCCAAAAAGTTGTGGGTACCAAAGACCACCCCTCGTGTTTTGATGTAGGTGTGGGCTCTCGCATGACGTGAGAGTAGCCGTACCTTGGAGTGGATGCGTTCTGACTGAGTTTTACCTGCACGCAAAAATAAAATATTAGATTTAAGAATTAAAGGTGTGCGAGGTTCTCAGTTCTAATCCGCGGTAGCAGGGCTATGCGGGTCGTGATCCTCAAGGAGGGACTGCGATAGAAGCGTTAAGCAAGTTTCTCTAAAAATTTATCTTTTTTAGTTAATTTGTTAGTCACGATGGTATTTACAAAGAAAAGTGGTATTTACAATGAGTTGTGGGAAAGAATATTGGAGAGGTGTGGATTTGATCTACAAAAAAGAAAAGAAAAGAAAAGAATAGAAAACTAACCTTGGTTGGAGAAAATATGCGAAACCTAACACTTTCTACCTTATTTCGGAGGCATTGAACGTATAAACCTTGGGATCGAACTCAGTCCGTTGTCGCATTAGGTCATCAAGCCTTGGGCAAGCATGAGTTGATACGCCTCGAGGAGGAGAACATCGCTATGGAATATCGTTGGAACCTACTAATCTTCGGTATACTTGTGGTTCGGTAAACGCTCGCGTGCTCGTCAAAGATCAACAAAAAGAAACACAGTAGAAAAGAAAGAGAAAACAAAGAAAAGCAACGACATAAGAACAAAATAAAAATTACCTTTTTATTGATTACAATGGAAGAGAAGAGAATCATCTGTTGGTGTCACCCTCAACAAAGCCATCTCCCTCACTTACATAAAAATTACAAAAAGAAAAGAAAACCTAGAAGAAACCCTAAAAATCTGAACTTTGGCCCTTTGCTGGACGCTGGACGCTCTGTACGTTGTACTGCAGGGGATATTTATAGGTGCAGAAAGCCGAGGAGTCCTAGATAAACTGCCCACGAAATCTGGGATCTGGATGAGATCAAAGTGCCGCGTTTCCGCGGCTTTTGCCGCGGATCCGCGGCGCTTTAGTGGCTTCTGGCCACGCGCTTTGGCGCGTGGCTTCTCCTGGTCCGTTCCTCTGGGCTCCTGCTTCTAGAAGTGTGATCCTGGCCTTTTAATCTGGATTTTCGAGATAACTTGGTAATCAAGTTACCCTTAATCCAGATTTCTTCAAATCTTCTCTCCACGAAATTCCTCTTTATCTTGGCCTTTTATCCTCATCTTGCAGGTGTTTAGGGTTGGATAGAAGTCTATCCTTCCCTAATCTCTGATTTTTGCAACTTTTAGCCCTTGTATTTGCATTTTGACTCTTTGTATTTGCGCTTTTTCACCTGGGCTTCAAACATGGGCTTGGATCTGGGCTTTTGGGCTTTTTAGGCTTTATTTATTGCTAAAATAACAATTCGAGGCCTGCACACAATAAATTACAAATTATTAATAAATGTGCAGAATTAAATGAATAAATATGAAAATGTGATGGTAAATATGATGATAAAAATGCACTTTTGACTACCAATCACACCCCCACACTTATCTTTTTGCTCGTCCTCGAGTAAAAACAAAGAAAAGAAAAAGAAAAGAAGAATTAATCTAACCTAACTCACTTTCGTAGGAATCACGATTGCACTTAGCACGTGCAACAAGCCGTTAAACCTCTAGGTTACCCTAGAGGACGAGTGTTGTCTCGTGAGGGTTTTCAGCGGATTGCACCCACAAAATCCATAAAAAGGAAAATATTTGAATTATTATTGAAGAGACTAAGTAGTCTATAAGTTTTAGGATTATCATTTTTATTCATTCTTCAAACCTGGTCTTTATAAAGTCAATTGTTATTCATTTTAGGTAAGGATTAAAATTGAATTTCTAATATAGTCTTTTTCGTTACCAAAAGTCATACGCACCCTTGTGAATCTAGGAATTCCTTAACTTGGACTCTCATGCCTCTTTATTATTTTTATAACATCATCTAATTTTCTTTCGTGTAAGTATCAAGGCTTCTTGAGGCCCTCATACCTAACTAATTGACTATTAGATGTGTTAATATATATATATTATTATTTTTTTTTTTGGCATGTATAACTCATCTAATTTTCTTTCGTATAAGTATCAAGGCTTCTTGAGGCCCTCATACCTAACTAATTGATTATTAGATGTGTTAATACATATATTATATTTCTTAGTCTTCTTAGGCTTTCTAATCCACCCATGTAACGAACTTAAAGTCGATGACTCCCAAACCGGTTGGCTTTAGGGCACCAGGTGAGAAAACACCCCGCGGACTCAATTCGAATGAACTAGGCCACAAAACTAAGGACTTTATTTTTATTTAGAACTCACCTTTAGGCGTGAATACTTATGCTTCTTGAGGCACATGTATCAGCTTAATTGGTGATTTTTTTCTTCTTCTTCTTTTTTTTTTTTTTTTTTTTTTTTTTATGAGGCACAAGGTCTTTGTCTTAGAATCCTAGATATGCATTTGGTATGCACATTTCATTAAGGTAAAAATCAAGACTAATTAATTATTCAATTTCTTCTCCTATACCTAAAATTAAACAATTTATTTATTTTGACCAAGTTTTTAGAAATCCTAATCATGATTTTCCTAATCCTTAAAACTAACTTAGATTTCTTTCAAAAAAATAAGTCAAAATACTGTCCTTTTTATAACAATTTTTTTTAATTTTTTTTTTATTAGCAAATTTTTGTTAGTTTCTACTTATGTTAGTATGTTAGTAAAGCCCACCCCCACACTTATCTCATGCATTGTCCTCAATGTATGAATGAATGCATATATGCATGAAACAGAACAAGGAAGGCGGAAGTTACCTTAGGGTGGTGGTTCCGGAGGTGGTCTAATTGGTCCACGAAATGCGGCCCAATCAATATAACAGATAATTTGGTAGAACCCACCAGAAACTTTCCTTACATAACCCACTAAAATATATGTATAATCAGTTTTTAGTATTTCCACCCCATCAAATTTTCAAATTTCATAATAAATTTCAGAGTTAATTGTCTCAACCTCCTTGTCCCAAAATGGAGTATGAAAAGATGGAATGATTGACTTGGACATGGGAAGTACGGGAACGAATACTGACTCAGGGAAGAAGCTCAAATCAAGTAAGGGCTCAGGAGTCGGGCTAAGTTCGAGAAGTGGGTCCAAGTCAAAAATTGAAACTCAAGTCCACAATCATCTTCCCACAATGGAATGTGACTCAATGGTGGTGATTCAAGTTCAGGAATGATAGATGTGGGAATTAAAACTGACTCTAAAATATTACCTAAGTCGGGTAACAAAACAGGAGTCAATAATGATTCAGAAATTTGAACTTGATCATAGATTTGAGAATCTAGGTCACATTCGAGTTCTAATTCGGGAAAGGAAAAACTTGCCAAATTATCAGAATTTGAAGTTTCGGCAAGTTCACAAGATGGTACTGAATTAGAAACTTGTTGTCCCAAGCAACTTGGTTCGTCGGCTCTAATTGAGTGGTCATCGATATCAGAATCAGCCGGCCGGTGTAAGCATTCCACCATCAAATCTATGTCATGATCACGGGCTAATTTAGCCTCAGTCATGGCAACTAGCATCCCTTCATAGTCGATAGGTGGATCATATTCTGATTGGACTTGAAAATAGGACGGGTAATCGTGATAAATTTGTGAGTCGGTGGACTCACGCATCATCATGTCTAAAATTGATGGTGATTTTTGCTTGGACTCATTCCTACTCATCATTTCCAAGATAGATGGATTTCTATTCTGAATGGGTGGATCTGAGTATGAATTTTGGGAAGAATGTGGACTAGATGGATATGAAGGACAATTAGGTTGAGAATTAGACTCGGGGGACTCGAAACCCCATGAACTCTGTGACGAGTTGAAATTATTATGAAGATTATAGTCATAAGATGGAGTGTGTGGGTTATATTCATTCGGATAAGACCATTCCGGCACACTAGATTGTTCAAAGTTAGGGTATGCCGGGTTGGTAATATCCGAATAATAGTTAGGGGTGTAATATGGATTAAAATTGGAATTATTATTATATGCCATATCACACCAACACAAACAAAACAAACAAATAAACAAACAAAAAGAAAAATTCTAATCTAAGTTAGGGTAGACCTATGACCTAGACGACTCCTAACTGGTTAGACTTTCCACGGGAGGTCGGGTGCAGACTTTGACCACAAGTTAATCAGCCAGGTCAGGGCAAGAATGGTGGGAGGTTTTCCGTCAAAGACGTTCCTTAATTAAATAACCACCAATCTTCGGGCTTTCGGCCCTCAATCCCCTTCCTAGACACTGATTTGGCAAGAGTCAACTTCCAACACTGTTCCCCCTTAGGATAATCTCCTATTGAGTCCGAGATGTCCCTAGGGCCAACGTCTACTCAGTTTTAGTTAGGCTTGGGTTAGTGAGTGCTTGGGATATGATTTTTGGGCTAAGGAAGGGTGATGAAATCCCCACCTTATCTTGTTAATGGGTTATGCCCTTAAGATGAATTAGTGCAAGTGTACAAGATAAATAGATAAGAATCACTCAAAGCAGAAAATCAACCAAGAGATGAATCCTATTCTACATGCAATGCGTACGTACCTTGCTTCTCCAGCACTCTTCAACAGTAAAAATAAAGTAATTGAAAAGACACGTGCCTAATATGCAAACGTCTAATCACTTTTTATTTTTAACAACCAATGATTTACTGTTGAATTATTAGCAATTTACAGGTATATCACAGAACAAAACAGAATAGAGCAGTAAGCAGTAATCTCAAATTTCAGTAATCTGCAAAAAACTGAATTAGTAGTTCACTGCACTTGCCGCGGATCAGCGGCTCTGGCCGCGTTTTCCGCGGCAAAGTTGCAGGCCCTCGTGCTCTGCCTTCGAGGGCAGAGGCACTGGGTTGCTCTATGTCCTTGCTGCTGCTCTGTTTCTGTTTCCTGTTCTCCAAACCTGCAAACAGAAAAGAATAAAGAATTAGTTAAAAATTAAATTTTTGTTTTAGAGATAAACTTACCGTCCCTCCCCGGCAACGGCGCCAATTTGTTGACTGAGTTTTACCTGCACGCAAAAATAAAATATTAGATTTAAGAATTAAAGGTGTGCGAGGTTCTCAGTTCTAATCCGCGGTAGCAGGGCTATGCGGGTCGTGATCCTCAAGGAGGGACTGCGATAGAAGCGTTAAGCAAGTTTCTCTAAAATTTATCTTTTTTAGTTAATTTGTTAGTCACGATGGTATTTACAAAGAAAAGTGGTATTTACAATGAGTTGTGGGAAAGAATATTGGAGAGGTGTGGATTTGATCTACAAAAAAGAAAAGAAAAGAAAAGAATAGAAAACTAACCTTGGTTGGAGAAAATATGCGAAACCTAACACTTTCTACCTTATTTCGGAGGCATTGAACGTATAAACCTTGGGATCGAACTCAGTCCGTTGTCGCATTAGGTCATCAAGCCTTGGGCAAGCATGAGTTGATACGCCTCGAGGAGGAGAACATCGCCATGGAATATCGTTGGAACCTACTAATCTTCGGTATACTTGTGGTTCGGTAAACGCTCGCGTGCTCGTCAAAGATCAACAAAAAGAAACACAGTAGAAAAGAAAGAGAAAACAAAGAAAAGCAACGACATAAGAACAAAATAAAAATTACCTTTTTATTGATTACAATGGAAGAGAAGAGAATCATCTGTCGGTGTCACCCTCAACAAAGCCATCTCCCTCACTTACATAAAAATTACAAAAGAAAAGAAAACCTAGAAGAAACCCTAAAAATCTGAACTTTGGCCCTTTGCTGGACGCTGGACGCTCTGTACGTTGTACTGCAGGGGATATTTATAGGTGCAGAAAGCCGAGGAGTCCTAGATAAACCTGCCCACGAAATCTGGGATCTGGATGAGATCAAAGTGCCGCGTTTCCGCGGCTTTTGCCGCGGATCCGCGGCGCTTTAGTGGCTTCTGGCCACGCGCTTTGGCGCGTGGCTTCTCCTGGTCCGTTCCTCTGGGCTCCTGCTTCTAGAAGTGTGATCCTGGCCTTTTAATCTGGATTTTCGAGATAACTTGGTAATCAAGTTACCCTTAATCCAGATTTCTTCAAATCTTCTCTCCACGAAATTCCTCTTTATCTTGGCCTTTTATCCTCATCTTGCAGGTGTTTAGGGTTGGATAGAAGTCTATCCTTCCCTAATCTCTGATTTTTGCAACTTTTAGCCCTTGTATTTGCATTTTGACTCTTTGTATTTGCGCTTTTTCACCTGGGCTTCAAACATGGGCTTGGATCTGGGCTTTTGGGCTTTTTAGGCTTTATTTATTGCTAAAATAACAATTCGAGGCCTGCACACAATAAATTACAAATTATTAATAAATGTGCAGAATTAAATGAATAAATATGAAAATGTGATGGTAAATATGATGATAAAAATGCACTTTTGACTACCAATCACGTTCCGAGCCTAAAGATTACTATTTGGATGCATCACTTTCAAGGGATGTTTGGTGGGAGGACCACCTTGTTTTGGAGACATGGAGAGTTGCCTCATAGGTTTTGGTAACGGTCTCTTACTCCTTATTTATTTTTGCATGCCTTTCATGTTTATTATTTATAACATGCTTTGATGTTTATTGATTATTATGCTAATGTCATGTTTATTAGACCCTTGACATGCATGTATAGCCCTTTTGAGACACCCATGTTTAATATGGACTATTATTTTGTGTTCTCACCATTTGTTTAGCTATCATGTTTATCATAGGTTTAATAACATGTGGATTACCATAATAATCATGTTTATATTTATCATGTTGATTTTTATCTTATTTTGATGCTTCATGATTTGATTACATGTTTAGATGTTAGTTTTCACTAAAACTAGGTATATACTTGTCCATATAGTGGGCCACAAATAAATCTATATATGTTTGAGCTTGAATGCTTATTTGAACCCATTAGATGTGCTAGTATACTCTAGTTTTGATGATTCATGCATTTTAAACTTGTATTCCCATTTTTGGATTTGTTTTATGATTTTGTGTTTAACTTCATGTCTATGTCCATTTTATCCAAATTATTGTTATACATATACATCCTTTGAGCCACGTGCCTTAATGCATATATTTTTGTGGACTCGTTGTGTTTGGATATGTATGTATACTTTAGTTTGTATAAGACATACATATACCTTGAAGATTAAATAAGTTTTAATGATTTTCATGTTTTCATGTTTAAAGGAATATTGAGCTTAATGTCTATCTTTCATGATTATGATATTCACATTTTATTTGAACACTCACATTTATTGTTTACTCATGTTTTATTTTCATGAGTCATATTTATGCTTAATTGGCTTAGAGTGTTGATTATTATATGGATTTCATGTTTCATGAAAAATAATTTAGTTTTATTCCTTCTTGAAGGATTTCGTACTAGTTAACAAGTTTTTTCTATTTAAACTAGTTCGTATTCTTCATTATGGTAGAAATTTTCTTATAAACTATAATTTCAAATCCATTTTTGAAAACCCCTACCTTCCACGGGCGGATGGATGGACGATCATGTTCATGTATGCTTTACAATGAAAATCATTTAAAAACTTGAACCATGATTGGGAGGTTAGTTATATGAGATATACACTTGATCTTATTGTTGTTTCAATTGGTATCATTGAATTCTTTCAATTGGTATCAATTTTGACCTTTCTTGTATACTCATATATATTTTTATGTATGTATGCTTACATTTCAAATAGTATCAATTTCTATTGGTATCTAATTTTTCATACATATATACTTGCTTATGCTATGGCTTGAGCTTCAACTTTGTTTCAATTGATTTAGCTTTCAATTGGTATTTTAATTCGAGCCTACACATAGTTTTTATTGGTATTTCATAAAGGGGGAGAAAATCTCGTATTTTATCTTTCAATTGGTATTTAGTATTCTACTCCCTTGTTTTATGATAGAAAATAATAATTTCAATTGGTAATTATTTCATTTGGTATCAAGATGTTGTTTTCTTTTTTTTAAATTGATATCAAGAGGCACTTCATTGACATATTTTTTCAATTGATATCAATTATGTTTTTATAGTCACCCCTTATTGACTTTGTTTTTGTTTTAGACAAAAAGGGGGAGAACATTGTTTTTATTGTTTTGGTTTTTACCCCTTTGTTGATGATTGACAAAAAGGGGGAGAAAGATTTTGAGTTTAATTGTTTTATATGCATACTTATGTTTTTGCATATTTTAAGTTTAATTGGTATCTAGAACATGTTTATTTGTTTTTGAAAATTTCTTTAGAAAATTTCATTGATATCTAGAACCTTTTATTGTTTATGCATATCTTTGCATGTTTCATGTTTAATATTTATTGCATATTTATGTTTATTTGTTTATGCATGAGTTAAGGGGGAGCTTCTTTGAAGTTTAACTTTAATCCATGCATATATAACTCCATGAGTTTTGTCATCATTAAAAAGGGGGAGATTGTTGGCCCGGAGGCCTTTCTCTCTAGTTTTAATGATGATTAACTCATGTAGTTATGTTTTCTAATAATCTTGTGATTTTAGTTACAGATCATTAAGCAAGATATTAGTTGGTGATTACTTCAAAAAGAGGAGTTTGGAAGCTTTCACATGGTGATTCCCGAGCCCGAGCGTCAAGATCATTCATAGCCATGCTCGTTGGATCACGGTGTTTGGACCGAGTCGACTTGAAGATGAAGATCGTCAAGAAAACCTAGGTATCATAGAGTTTAGTGTGTTTTACATCCATGTGTAAAGCTTAGTATAGTTGATATGCTCAAGTGCATAATACACACACGTTTCATGTTTTGGATTTTAGTTTTCATGGATAATAGATCAAAACAAGTTTAAATGATTTATATGTATAGTAGATGTTTTCTATTTATACATGCATACTTAAACTTCTTAAACAAACTTATTTTGACTATCCTATTCATGTATTGAAAAATCCAAGTTTGATAAAATACAAGTTTTGGTTTTTGGTAAAAATGATAAGACACAAAAATAGTTTATATTGCTTGATATTTGAGTTGAAATGTTTATCACATGTTTATATATCAATGCAAAATGTTAAAACTATTTTTGGGGACTTTTAGAAGAGTTAAAAGAATTTTTATAAATTATTTTACCCAGGTTTCTGACCCAGACTGTGGCTGACAGGCCAGGTCGGTCGACCGGACGGTCGACCGCACCATGGGCCGGTCGACCGTTGCGGTCGACCGACGTGCACAGACTTGTGCACGTCTGGCAGACACAGGCCCGGTCGACCGGGCGGTCGACCGGACCAGAGAGCCTTGCACTCTGTATCTGGGCGGTCGACCGGCCGGTCGACCGGAACAGAGAGTCTGCTCTCTGTATCTGGGCGGTCGACCGGCCGGTCGACCGGGTTTGCCCAACGGTCATATTTATGACCGTTGGCGGTCGACCGCCAAGCCTGTCAGGCTGCCAGATCAGCCTAACGGCTAGTTTCAGGGTTTGGCCTATATAAACCCCATTTGATTGGGATTTTGGCTAAGGTTTTTTTTAAGAAGAAAAATACACAGTTTCTCCTGAGTTTAAAAAGAAGTTTTCAAAGAGTTTTAAAGCTTAAAGATTTCATCTTTATTGTTTTTCAAGGTTTTGGAAAATCAAAGAAAACTAGGTTTTTGGGATATTGTTTTGGATTTTCATTTCTATCATCTACAAGAGATTTCCCAAGTAGTTTTTCTTTGTTACTTGATTTCCAAAAACACCTTGATATCCACTTGAGCTATATCTTCTATCCTAATCTATTTAGGATCTTTGTTTGTGGAAAGAGGAAAGAGGTTTGTGGTTGAGACATATCACTTGTTGTAAACCCTTGATTTCTTGTGTTGCTCCCTCTTTGGTAGAGGTTGAGGTTGTTGTATTGGGTTGGTGTTTGCTCCCTCTTTGGTAGAGGTGGAGATTGTTGTTTACTCCCTCTTAGTGAGGTGGAGTTGGAGATTGGTTGTAACCCTCTTCGGTAGAGGTGTTGGTTGTTGTTTGGCTACGGGCCTACCCCTCGGTTGTGAGGCGGTGTTTGAGAGAGGAGTTCGGTACTCCTTGTATTGTAACAAATCCTCCTCGGTGGAGGTTCCCTCGGTGGGAGTAGAGTGAATTGGAAATCCTTCTCGGTGAAGGCGGGGACGTAGAGCTAGGGGCTCGAACCTCGAAACACATTTTGTTGTTTGCATTTGATCCTATTGACTCTCAACTCTCTCTCTCTCTCTCTTATTTGTGTTGTGCATAGCATCATTCATAGCATCATATATATTTGCTTGTGTTTGAGCATTGATTCATATTGTCATATCTATTATATGCTTGTGTGCTTGTGTGCCTCACTTGTACTTAACCACAAGAGCTTCATATAGCACCTCAACCCATATCTAGGGGAATCAAGAGGAGTTAGTCCAAAGCCCTTCACGGGGAATTCGGCTACACTTGTGTGTTGTACTAAGTGTGTTGCAAATTAGTTTTTAGCTTCCGCATTTAGCGCATTTTAGTTTCTAGATTAGCATTATCACCTATTCACCCCCCCTCTAGGTGTTTTCAGAGAAGTGGTCTACTCTTCTCTTCTCTTGGTTATTAGAGTGATACTCAGATCTCTGAACTAGTGGGGATGCCCACTCTGGTCATTACCCGGCCAAGGACCGATAAGTCTCGGTCATCCAGAGACCTTACCAATGGACAAATGACTTTAGGGAGTTTATCTCCCTTAATTTAGCTTTAGCAGCTACCTTAGGGATTGATTTCCCTTGTTCTTCATTTTGCAATTGACTGATTTGCAGAGAAGGGTTTCAACCCAGCTTCCCAGCGAAGCTATCATTTTGACTTGATCAAAGAAAGATCATAGCATGCCTGCTTGCTAAGTTCGCCACACAGGCAAAACTTGGGGCTTAGTATCTTCAAAGTTGAGCTAGTCTTGCCATATAGGTGGGGTCAAGACTGCGTTCCTCAGGATCAGTCTGGCTTAACCATATAGGCTAGGCTAGGGCTTGGCTTTTGCTGAGCTAACCCATCATCATCGTGCAAGCGAGGCTATCCTCTGCTTTAACTGAAATCAGTCTTTAACTGAATCAGATATAAATTGCTTCGCCTCAAAGAATG
The DNA here is from genome assembly GCA_038442645.1 of Agave tequilana. Classification (NCBI taxonomy): domain Eukaryota; kingdom Viridiplantae; phylum Streptophyta; class Magnoliopsida; order Asparagales; family Asparagaceae; genus Agave; species Agave tequilana. Next base: position 160,987 of record JAVJIF010007795.1, on the reverse strand, counting down.
TGACTTAGCGTTTTTGTAGCTCTTCCCTTGACTGACTGCTGACTTGTTTCAGTTTGCATTGCAGTGAGCTATGTTCGCCAATCTTTCGACTTGATGAAAGAGATCAAGAAGTTGCCTCTTGCTTTTCCGGTTGAAACTTTAATCCTAAGCAGGAGGAACAAATTGGGGCAACTGATGTATGTTCCCAGAAGAGGTTGGCAGTCGCTTATCCGAGATGATCCACTTCGAGGCGAGGCTGGTAGTCGCTTATCCGAGATGATCCACTTCGGGAAAGCGGACGTCACCTGTAAGGTCTTGGATCCTTCATTGCCAATTTTCATCAAAGAAGATCTAGCCTTCTTGTGGCAATCGGTCATTCGCCAATTTTGATTACGGAAGGTTCAACTTCCTGGTGGCACCATCTGTCCCGGTGGCACCATCTGTCCTGGTGGCACCATCTGCCATTATGCGAAGGATTACGGCCTTGTGCAGGAGGAAGACCTTTCGTGTCCAGTTGGTTTGGCTTGAAAGTAGAAAGGACCACTTGTATGCCTTTTGAGTAAATGATTCTGTTGTACGAAACACAACCTTGATGTAGCAGTATCAATGTATTCTAAATCAATAAAAGTTCAGTTTCTACTCATCTGATTTGCTATACCTTCTCTTTTGAATTGAGAACACTTGAATTGGTCCGGCGGAGCTAGACTTCATGCGAAGTTAAAGATAGAATTCTTTCTGAATCAGGAACGAGCTTCCAGCGAGACTAACATTTCCGCAAAGTTCGGATTGTGCTTTTGGTGGAGCTAAGGCAAGCTTTTCGACGAAGTTAACGATACGTCGCGCGAAGTCAGCACTAGACTTGTGGCGAAGTTAGCCCTTAGTGGGGCTGAATCAGCGCTTCTCGGGAAGGTGAGAAGCCCGAAAGCTGACACTGTCAGAGAACAAGGGGAACATTATGATCCCTTGTTTACTTATAAGGAGGGCGATGAGGCTGGCTACTTCGCCGTCTTAGAAGAGTCCGGAGGTGATGCGGCTGATGTTGGTCCTTCGGGCGCCGGGACTTCGAAAGGAAGTTCCGAAGCTTCTAGTTTCTTTGGGTGGACCACGGAGGGTTTGGCAAGCGAAGGCGGGCTGGCCATTCGTGTTGACTCCGTCAAAGATTTTCCGATGGAGCCCGTAGAGACTGATGTAGCCGCCAAGACGATTGAGGCGACATCATCTTTTGGTAATGTTTTGACCTTTTGACTCTTGCTATTTGTTGTGCCCTGCCTAAACAAAATCTTATTGCAGGTGTTTCGCCTCTGGGTGCATCGACTTCAAGAGAGCCTACCCGTCTTTCTGAGGGATCCAATGGTGAAGTAAGCGCTTTGACCGCGGCGGATGCTGCTGAGTTGGATGCTTTGTATGGTGACCTGCCCTCTTATCAGCCTGAACCAGCCAGAGGAACAGAGATTGAGGGGACGGTAGTCACGGAGGCAACTTCACTTCCAACTATATCAATGAGTGAGGTGCCTTCAGTTTCGCCAGCGCTATCTATCTTGCCGGGTGCGGAGCTGAGGGTGATTACAAGTCCTACTTCCCAACACTGGTGGTTGAGCCCGCTCTCCCGGAAATGGTAACTAGTCCTACCTCGGTTGTGGCTAGTGTACTAGTTTCAATGAAAACTCCTCCGAGATCACCGACGACCTCTCATGTTGCTGCAGCCAGTGTTTCTACTATTCCTTTCACAGTGTTGTCAATAAAGCCGGTGGAATCTTCAGAGGCTGCCCGTCTGCCAGGAGTGATTGAGGCCGAGAATGAATTTGAAGCTGAGCTAGTCGATAGCTTTTATAAGGGCTTGAAGCGATCCATCGCTTTGATTTTGAAAGGCTCGACTACTTCATTTTCTGCTCTAAAGGTGGTCCTCTCCCGAAGCATTGAGAGTATCCGAGACTTTGGAGGGGATGACCAGGCCGCTGCCTTGGAACTTCTGGTGGACCAACTTGTAATACCCCGTTCCTGGAATACGTACTTAGTTGCGTATTCAGTTTTTCGATCGTATTTTTTCGATTTACTTCCTGTATTTGACCGATTTCAGTTTCAAATATTATTTTCCAATATTTTAGATTTTATATGATTTTCTGGAATTTTCCTGAATTAATTGAAAATCTTCAAAACCTATGTCGACCAGTGTCGCTGATCGATTCCCGGATTTTTATCTTACAAACAGTTAGGAAATTCTAGAAAGTCCTTTAGGCATTATTTCTTAGAATCGTATTTCTTACCTAAATACTTTTTCTGGGAATTTTATGATTTTATGAAAATTCCACCGGAGTCGGTAGCTAACTGATTCCGGGATTTTTAGTTTTAAAACTATAAATTATTTCTCCAAACGAATTTCACCATGAGTCTTAAAATATTATTATTGATTTTTGGTAAATTTTACGAGTCGTTCCAAGATACTTGATTTCGGGACGATTTCGGTATTTTCCGAAATGTTTTCCGCATCTTCGACTTAAACCCGGGAAATTGTCTTTTCAATATTTTCATTTTCCAAGCCAAAGAAAATATCTTCTCCTTTTTAAATTCTTTTCTTTTTCCTTTTTCTTTATTTCTCTTCCTTCCTCCACAAGCCACAAGATTTTCCAATTTTCCAAAATTCCAACCTTTTCCAAAATTCCAACAAACTCCACACACTTCTACCATTAATGCCCCTCTTTCTCTCTCTCTTCCATGGCCGGCCAAGTGGCCAAAAGAGGGACACCTCATCCTCTCCTATTTGCAAAAAACCCCCTCTCTTCTACATAAATTGCACCTCCTTCACAAAATCAAAATCTTATATAAACTTTTCCTTTACATTTTTATTTCTTTCTTCACTTCAACAAAGATTTGGCCTTCACCAAAATCCCTCCTTCACCTCAACCCCAACTCCAAAAACACCACAAAGTCATCATCTCCATCTCAAGCAACTACAACTTTTGGATTGGGATCGTGTCTATTATCGCCGAGGATCAAGTTTGTCGGCAACGCTCCTTTCGAACGCGTATAGCTCCAATTAACCATTCGTGTGAGTATTTTTACTCACCAAGACTTGTAAACTTTTTAGTATACTTGTGTTTACAATTCATGTACACTTGTGCCTTCGAAATCATGCTTTTGGCCTTCAAATTCAACCATCAAATTCTGTTCTGTACCCTGTTTTCAGACCACGATTAGTCGACTTGACCTAGGAGTTAGTCGACTTGAAATCCTTATTTGAAACGACCCCTGTTCTGAAACACAGTTTTAGTCGACTTATCTTGATTATTAGTCGACTAACTTTTCCTGAAAATAAACCCCAACTCTCTGGAAATCACTGTTAGTCGACTTACCTTAACTATTAGTCGACTATAGATCATTGTTAGTCGACTACCCTTTCCACCTAGTCAACTAACTTTTCCTGAAACAGAATTCCAACTCTCTGGAACCCAGTTTTAGTCGACTAGTCCAGACTGTTAGTCGACTAGAGACCACTATTAGTCGACTAACCATTCCACCTAGTCGACTAATTTAGGCTGTTTATTATAGTTGATTTCTTTTCTGAATTTGGATCATACCCTTGATACATGTGGGATATATTATTCTTGTTTATGCTTCATGAATGGTACTTCATGACCTGTTACTTGATGGATGTTACCTCTTGTTACTTCATGGCTTGTTATTGTATATTCTCATTTCATAACTTGTTAATTAATGAATATCACCACTTATCATGCTATCTCTTAACACCAAGTATGATACACTTGACTTTTGTATAAAATGGACCAACTTACATTGGGTCGGGGGAAAACATGTGGATATCAATATGTGTTCATGTTTACAGTGGTATTAGGTATGTTGTGCAACTATATTTCCGGTCTGACCTGAGGGCCTCCAGGGGACCGAGGGGAGTGCTTGCTCCCTCATTACTGGTACCATCATGATAAAGGGCATACATAAGTCCCTCCTGTTAGCCTAGCGGTTGGTTTCCGTCATCAAGCAACGGAACAATCCTGGACCGTTGTCCCGGGCATGTACGGGACCCACTGTAAACATAGTTCGTTGATAATCCCGCTGGTTTCCAATAACAACCTTGCTTTACTAGGATATGGATCTATGTGCCCTGGGACGCTGGGTCACATAGCTAGATATCACAGTAAGACAAGTAATAATAATAATAGACTCTAACTGTGGATTCATTGTATTCTGACTTTATCTCTTCATGCTTTCATTTCTTGCTAATTGATATTCATTATGTTGTTCTATCTTTCTTATTCATGTCTCTTAGCCATTTGGCTGTAGTCTGTTCATTGTTGGGAGGTCCTGACTCCCTTGGATTTGTATGTTCAGGTTCTGAAGCTTGGATCGAAGTGGAACCGTCCACAGAAGATCAAGCTTTTCTTAGTAAGCAGGCAGACTAGCTCCAGTCCTTGTGCCAGATCTCTCTCTTTGACTCACGGGATCTTCATCCTACTCGTGAGCATTTTGTGTTCATATCGTATCTTTTACTTTTGGACTTGGTTGTGATAAAAGATACATGTAATGTGTAATATTTTATCATATCTTGTGATAACTTGTACTTGTACTTTTAAGTTGGCATATGTATGTATATCACGCTTTGTCGTGTACTCTGATCCTTGTTGTACTAAATGCTTAGCGTATATATGTGGGAGCATTTTCTGACCTACGCATATACGTCGCAGTGACGTCTCCGTATCCGTGGAATCGGGGCGTTACAGGTTGGTATCAGAGCTTAGGCTCTCACACCTATAGTACAATCAAGCAGCAAATTAATGAAATTTGCTAATGCCAACTACAATGTACAAAGTTATCGAGTCCTTCTTGATTCCTTCCCTTGTGTCCTAAACTCCTTCCATTTTTCCAATTCCAGTTATCTTATCCCAATTCGGTATGGAGAGAAGGACGGGTCGTAATAATTCTGGACAAGTATCGAATGGACCTGCGGGAGAGAATACCGATATTCTGAGGGTCATTCAGACGATGATGGAGAACCAGCAGCAACAGACGGAACTCCTCCGGCGAGAGTTGACAGCTCCAAAGGAACAGAGGCCGGGAAATATTTCAGACTTCAGACGGCTGCAACCAGCCATATTCACGGGTGAAGAGAAACCCCTGGATGCTGAGCAATGGCTGACAGATACCTCAGACTTGTTGAATGCAGCTCGAGTTCCAAAGGAGAATCAGGTGGAGGTTGCTAAGATTCAATTGAAGGATATAGCCAGAACATGGTGGCTAGCTGAGGAGGCAAGATTGGAGAAGCCTGTCACCTGGGACACATTCTCCAAGAGTTTCTATAGCAGATTCTTCCCTGCCACTGCTCAGAAGGACATGGAAGAGCAGTTTATCCGACTTCAGCAATGGAATAGGTCCGTGGACGAGTATGCCGCGGAATTTCTCAGACTTAGCCGCTTTGCTCCATACATGGTAACTGATGAGGAGAAGCGGGCAAGTAGATTTCAGCAGGGCTTGCAGATGGACATCCAGGTCTTCTTAATGCCCCAGCAGCTGAAGACTTATTCAGAAGTTCTCACCATAGCTCGAGAAGTGGAGCGTGGGCTAGAGAAGAAGCAAGTGAACCAGATGAGGAACCAGGCCATGAAGAGGCCATTTCCACCAATAGGAAGAGGAGGCCCATACAGAGCAGCAAAGGTTCAGACAATGAGGCAACCATTCCGACCAGCTCCTTACCAGACGGCCCAACCATTATCCTTCTGTAGCTATTGTCAGAAACCAGGTCACATTCGACAGAATTGCCGTAGGGCAAATGGATTATGCTTGGTATGTGGTTCCCGAGACCATTCCATAGAAGCCTGTCCACACAGAAGAATGGGGATAGCCGGCCAAGCTTTGTCAGCACTTCAGGGGCCACTTGGACAGAGGAACCAAGGACCGATGATCAGGAGAGCTCCTCCCCCTCCTCCACAACAAGCTATTCGCCCAGTCCAAAGAGGAGCTAGGACTGCTGCAGGGCGTGGAAGGGGACAAGCTTACAACTTGACGGAAGAAGAGGCTGAGACTTCTGAGGAAGTGATAACAGGTAAAATCAGGGTACACTCAAAACCTGTTTTAGCCCTCTTCGATTCAGGAGCTTCTCATTGTTATATCTCAGATCATTTTGTGGCATTGCATTCTATACCTGTTAGATCTTTAGACCACAAATGGGAGATTAGTACAGGGAATGGAGTAGTCATATCTACTAGAGTTTGCACTGATTGTCCAGTAGAACTTTGTAACAAGACCTTGGCCATAGATATGCTCGTACTAGACACCAAAGGGTACGACGTAATCTTAGGCATGACCTGGCTCAGTCAATATTATGCAGTTATTGACTGTAGGGAGAAGAAGATTAATTTCAGAATCCCTCTTCAGCCTGAATTCCAATTTAGTGGAGAAGTGAAGTCTACCAAGAGAAAGACTCGGATGACTAGTTCAGAGATTCAGAAGGGCACACCGGTGTGGGATGAATTCCCGGGAGTGTTTGCTGAAATCTCAGGACTTCCACCTGAAAGGATGATTGAGTTCTCTATTGATACTGTGCCTGGAGCAGCTCCTATATCCAAGGCTCCGTACAGGATGGCACCGACGGAGTTAGAGATTCTAAAGAAGCAGCTGCAGGAATACTCTGATAAGGGATTGATTCGGCCAAGCACTTCACCATGGGGAGCTCCAGTATTATTGGCAAACAAGAAGGATGGTGGTAAAAGGCTTTGTATTGATTATAGAGAATTGAACAAAGTTACCATCAAGAACAAGTATCCCTTACCAAGGATTGATGATCTGTTTGATCAGCTTCATGGAGCCCGAGTATTCTCTAAATTAGATTTACAATCGGGTTACCATCAGCTTAGGGTGAAGAAAGAGGATATTCCGAAGACGGCATTCAGGACCCGTTATGGCCACTATGAGTTTCTAGTTATGCCTTTCGGAGTCACCAATGCCCCTGCAGTTTTCATGGATTTGATGAACAGAGTGTTCTCGCACTATTTGGATCAGTTTGTAGTTGTTTTTATAGATGGCATCTTGATCTATTCAAAGAACAACAGGGAGCATGCAGAACACTTGAGGATAGTATTGCAGACTCTCCAGCAGGAGCAGCTTCATGCTAAGAGGAGCAAGTGTGACTTTTGGTTGGACAGTATAGCCTTCCTTGGACACATGATTTCAGCAGAAGGAATTACAGTTGATCCCAGCAAAGTCCAGGCAGTGAAGGATTGGCCTATTCCCAAGACGGTGACTGAGATTAAGAGTTTTATTGGCCTAGCCGGATATTACAGACGCTTTGTCTAAGATTTCTCTAAGATTGCAGCCCCGTTGACCAAGCTCACCCGGAAAGGGGAAAGGTACATATGGACAGAAGAATGTACTGCAGCCTTTGAGCAATTGAAGCAAAGACTCATTTCAGCTCCAATCTTGAGGACTCCCTCAGGAAGAGGAGGGATGGTCATATTCAGTGATGCATCAGGAAAAGGCCTGGGGTGTGTACTAATGCAACATGATCATGTTATAGCTTATGCATCCAGACAACTGAAGCTTCATGAACGGAATTACCCAACTCATGACTTGGAGCTAGCAGCTGTTATATTTGCCTTAAAGATCTGGAGGCATTATCTTCTGGGAGACAAATTGTTGATATACACGGATCACAAGAGCCTCAAATATATTTTCACACAGAAGGAATTGAACATGAGGCAGAGACGGTGGCTGGAGCTAATGGCGGACTATGATATAGACTTGCAATATCATCCGGGCAAGGTCAATACAGTTCCAGATGCACTGAGCAGGAAGCCAGAGAATAGAGTACTAGTCCAACTTACTCAACAGAACGAGTTGATCCAAGACATCATAAGATTGGACTTGATGATAGTTCAAGGAACTGATAAGGCAGGACAGTTCATGACCTTGCAGATTCAGTCAGCATTGATAGATGAGATCAAGGAAGCTCAAAAGGAAGACCCCAGATTACAGCAATTCCGAGCTCAAGTAGAGGCTGGATTGAGGACTGATATCAGTATTCATCCGGATGATGCCTTGTATTTTGGTAGCAGACTTTGTGTTCCCCAAGGAGAAGTTCGACAGAAGATTCTAGCAGAAGCACACAGTTCAGCCTATTCCATACACCCAGGGGGAAACAAAATGTATCAAGACATAAAGAAGCAGTTTTGGTGGAATGCTATGAAAAGGGAGATAGCCCAGTATGTAGCCAAGTGCTTAGTTTGTCAGCAGATAAAGATAGAACATCAGAGGACAGCTGGACTTCTACAACCCTTACCAATACCCGAATGGAAGTGGGAGCACATCACCATGGATTTTGTTACGGCATTACCTCGTAGTCCTAAGGGTAATAATGCTGTATGGGTAATCATTGATCGCCTCACCAAATCAGCTCACTTCATACCATTCAGGGTAGGTCAGACAACAGAGGTTTTGGCAGACAAGTACATGAAGGAGATAGTTCGTCTTCATAGAGTTCCAGTTAGTATTGTATCAGACAGAGACACAAGATTCAGATCACATTTCTGGGAAGTCTCCAAGAAAGTCTAGGAACTCGTCTGAAATTCAGTACTTCCTATCACCCTCAGACAGACGGACAATCTGAAAGGACTATCCAGATTCTTGAAGACATGTTGCGGGCTTGCATGATTGAATTCAAGGGATCATGGGAAGATCATCTTCACTTGGCTGAATTTTCTTATAATAACAGCTATCAGGCAAGTATCAAGATGGCACCATTTGAAGCATTGTATGGAAGGAAGTGTAGGTCACCGATTTGTTGGGACGAAGTCGGTGAGAGGAGACTTTTGGGGCCAGAGATCCTGATTCAGACAACAGATAAAGTCAGAATCATCAGAGATCACCTCAGGGCAGCTCAGAGTCGGCAGAAAAGTTGGGCTGACACTCAGAGAAGGCCATTGGAATTCCAGACAGGAGATCATGTGTTTTTGATGATATCACCTACAAAAGGAGTAATCCGGTTCGGTACTCGTGGAAAGCTTAGTCCGAGATATATCGGCCCATTCGAGATTTTGGACCGTGTGGGAGATGTGTCTTATCGATTGGCATTACCGCCATCGTTGGACGGAGTTCACAATGTATTCCACGTATCACAGTTGAGGAAGTATGTCAAGGATGATAGTCATATCCTGGATCACTCCGAACTGGAACTTCAACCGGATTTGTCATATCAAGAGCAACCGATGGCCATTTTGGACAGAAGTGTCAAGGCATTGAAGAATAAGGCAATACCATTAGTGTTGGTGTCTTGGAACAGGCATGCGCCAGGAGAGGCCACGTGGGAACGAGAGGATGTTATCCGTGAGCGTTATCCGCAACTCTTCACAACTTGATTGGTAAAATTCTTTCTTCTTATCCTTCTCTACCGTTACCTTTCATTTCCTGAAATTTCGAGGACGAAATTTTTTGTAAGGTGGATGGATTGTAATACCCCGTTCCTGGAATACGTACTTAGTTGCGTATTCAGTTTTTCGATCGTATTTTTTCGATTTACTTCCTGTATTTGACCGATTTCAGTTTCAAATATTATTTTCCAATATTTTAGATTTTATATGATTTTCTGGAATTTTCCTGAATTAATTTAAAATCTTCAAAACCGGTGTCGACCAGTGTCGCTGATCGATTCCCGGATTTTTATCTTACAAACAGTTAGGAAATTCTAGAAAGTCCTTTAGGCATTATTTCTTAGAATCGTATTTCTTACCTAAATACTTTTTCTGGGAATTTTATGATTTTATGAAAATTCCACCGGAGTCGGTAGCTAACTGATTCCGGGATTTTTAGTTTTAAAACTATAAATTATTTCTCCAAACGAATTTCACCATGAGTCTTAAAATATTATTATTGATTTTTGGTAAATTTTACGAGTCGTTCCAAGATACTTGATTTCGGGACGATTTCGGTATTTTCCGAAATGTTTTCCGCATCTTCGACTTAAACCCGGGAAATTGCCTTTTCAATATTTTCATTTTCCAAGCCAAAGAAAATATCTTCTCCTTTTTAAATTCTTTTCTTTTTCCTTTTTCTTTATTTCTCTTTCTTCCTCCACAAGCCACAAGATTTTCCAATTTTCCAAAATTCCAACCTTTTCCAAAATTCCAACAAACTCCACACACTTCTACCATTAATGCCCCTCTTTCTCTCTCTCTTCCATGGCCGGCCAAGTGGCCAAAAGAGGGACACCTCATCCTCTCCTATTTGCAAAAAACCCCTCTCTTCTACATAAATTGCACCTCCTTCACAAAATCAAAATCTTATATAAACTTTTCCTTTACATTTTTATTTCTTTCTTCACTTCAACAAAGATTTGGCCTTCACCAAAATCCCTCCTTCACCTCAACCCCAACTCCAAAAACACCACAAAGTCATCATCTCCATCTCAAGCAACTACAACTTTTGGATTGGGATCGTGTCTATTATCGCCGAGGATCAAGTTTGTCGGCAACGCTCCTTTCGAACGCGTATAGCTCCAATTAACCATTCGTGTGAGTATTTTTACTCACCAAGACTTGTAAACTTTTTAGTATACTTGTGTTTACAATTCATGTACACTTGTGCCTTCGAAATCATGCTTTTGGCCTTCAAATTCAACCATCAAATTCTGTTCTGTACCCTGTTTTCAGACCACGATTAGTCGACTTGACCTAGGAGTTAGTCGACTTGAAATCCTTATTTGAAACGACCCCTGTTCTGAAACACAGTTTTAGTCGACTTATCTTGATTATTAGTCGACTAACTTTTCCTGAAAATAAACCCCAACTCTCTGGAAATCACTGTTAGTCGACTTACCTTAACTATTAGTCGACTATAGATCATTGTTAGTCGACTACCCTTTCCACCTAGTCGACTAACTTTTCCTGAAACAGAATTCCAACTCTCTGGAACCCAGTTTTAGTCGACTAGTCCAGACTGTTAGTCGACTAGAGACCACTATTAGTCGACTAACCATTCCACCTAGTCGACTAATTTAGGCTGTTTATTATAGTTGATTTCTTTTCTGAATTTGGATCATACCCTTGATACATGTGGGATATATTATTCTTGTTTATGCTTCATGAATGGTACTTCATGACCTGTTACTTGATGGATGTTACCTTTTGTTACTTCATGGCTTGTTATTGTATATTCTCATTTCATAACTTGTTAATTAATGAATATCACCACTTATCATGCTATCTCTTAACACCAAGTATGATACACTTGACTTTTGTATAAAATGGACCAACTTACATTGGGTCGGGGGAAAACATGTGGATATCAATATGTGTTCATGTTTACAGTGGTATTAGGTATGTTGTGCAACTATATTTCCGGTCTGACCTGAGGGCCTCCAGGGGACCGAGGGGAGTGCTTGCTCCCTCATTACTGGTACCATCATGATAAAGGGCATACATAAGTCCCTCCTGTTAGCCTAGCGGCTGGTTTCCGTCATCAAGCAACGGAACAATCCTGGACCGTTGTCCCGGGCATGTACGGGACCCACTGTAAACATAGTTCGTTGATAATCCCGCTGGTTTCCAATAACAACCTTGCTTTACTAGGATATGGATCTATGTGCCCTGGGACGCTGGGTCACATAGCTAGATATCACAGTAAGACAAGTAATAATAATAATAGACTCTAACTGTGGATTCATTGTATTCTGACTTTATCTCTTCATGCTTTCATTTCTTGCTAATTGATATTCATTATGTTGTTCTATCTTTCTTATTCATGTCTCTTAGCCATTTGGCTGTAGTCTGTTCATTGTTGGGAGGTCCTGACTCCCTTGGATTTGTATGTTCAGGTTCTGAAGCTTGGATCGAAGTGGAACCGTCCACAGAAGATCAAGCTTTTCTTAGTAAGCAGGCAGACTAGCTCCAGTCCTTGTGCCAGATCTCTCTCTTTGACTCACGGGATCTTCATCCTACTCGTGAGCATTTTGTGTTCATATCGTATCTTTTACTTTTGGACTTGGTTGTGATAAAAGATACATGTAATGTGTAATATTTTATCATATCTTGTGATAACTTGTACTTGTACTTTTAAGTTGGCATATGTATGTATATCACGCTTTGTCGTGTACTCTGATCCTTGTTGTACTAAATGCTTAGCGTATATACGTGGGAGCATTTTCTGACCTACGCATATACGTCGCAGTGACGTCTCCGTATCCGTGGAATCGGGGCGTTACAGGTTGGTATCAGAGCTTAGGCTCTCACACCTATAGTACAATCAAGCAGCAAATTAATGAAATTTGCTAATGCCAACTACAATGTACAAAGTTATCGAGTCCTTCTTGATTCCTTCCCTTGTGTCCTAAACTCCTTCCATTTTTCCAATTCCAGTTATCTTATCCCAATTCGGTATGGAGAGAAGGACGGGTCGTAATAATTCTGGACAAGTATCGAATGGACCTGCGGGAGAGAATACCGATATTCTGAGGGTCATTCAGACGATGATGGAGAACCAGCAGCAACAGACGGAACTCCTCCGGCGAGAGTTGACAGCTCCAAAGGAACAGAGGCCGGGAAATATTTCAGACTTCAGACGGCTGCAACCAGCCATATTCACGGGTGAAGAGAAACCCCTGGATGCTGAGCAATGGCTGACAGATACCTCAGACTTGTTGAATGCAGCTCGAGTTCCAAAGGAGAATCAGGTGGAGGTTGCTAAGATTCAATTGAAGGATATAGCCAGAACATGGTGGCTAGCTGAGGAGGCAAGATTGGAGAAGCCTGTCACCTGGGACACATTCTCCAAGAGTTTCTATAGCAGATTCTTCCCTGCCACTGCTCAGAAGGACATGGAAGAGCAGTTTATCCGACTTCAGCAATGGAATAGGTCCGTGGACGAGTATGCCGCGGAATTTCTCAGACTTAGCCGCTTTGCTCCATACATGGTAACTGATGAGGAGAAGCGGGCAAGTAGATTTCAGCAGGGCTTGCAGATGGACATCCAGGTCTTCTTAATGCCCCAGCAGCTGAAGACTTATTCAGAAGTTCTCACCATAGCTCGAGAAGTGGAGCGTGGGCTAGAGAAGAAGTAAGTGAACCAGATGAGGAACCAGGCCATGAAGAGGCCATTTCCACCAATAGGAAGAGGAGGCCCATACAGAGCAGCAAAGGTTCAGACAATGAGGCAACCATTCCGACCAGCTCCTTACCAGACGGCCCAACCATTATCCTTCTGTAGCTATTGTCAGAAACCAGGTCACATTCGACAGAATTGTCGTAGGGCAAATGGATTATGCTTGGTATGTGGTTCCCGAGACCATTCCATAGAAGCCTGTCCACACAGAAGAATGGGGATAGCCGGCCAAGCTTTGCCAGCACTTCAGGGGCCACTTGGACAGAGGAACCAAGGACCGATGATCAGGAGAGCTCCTCCCCCTCCTCCACAACAAGCTATTCGCCCAGTCCAAAGAGGAGCTAGGACTGCTGCAGGGCGTGGAAGGGGACAAGCTTACAACTTGACGGAAGAAGAGGCTGAGACTTCTGAGGAAGTGATAACAGGTAAAATCAGGGTACACTCAAAACCTGTTTTAGCCCTCTTCGATTCAGGAGCTTCTCATTGTTATATCTCAGATCATTTTGTGGCATTGCATTCTATACCTGTTAGATCTTTAGACCACAAATGGGAGATTAGTACAGGGAATGGAGTAGTCATATCTACTAGAGTTTGCACTGATTGTCCAGTAGAACTTTGTAACAAGACCTTGACCATAGATATGCTCGTACTAGACACCAAAGGGTACGACGTAATCTTAGGCATGACCTGGCTCAGTCAATATTATGCAGTTATTGACTGTAGGGAGAAGAAGATTAATTTCAGAATCCCTCTTCAGCCTGAATACCAATTTAGTGGAGAAGTGAAGTCTACCAAGAGAAAAACTCGGATGACTAGTTCAGAGATTCAGAAGGGCACACCGGTGTGGGATGAATTCCCGGGAGTGTTTGCTGAAATCTCAGGACTTCCACCTGAAAGGATGATTGAGTTCTCTATTGATACTGTGCCTGGAGCAGCTCCTATATCCAAGGCTCCGTACAGGATGGCACCGACGGAGTTAGAGATTCTAAAGAAGCAGCTGCAGGAATACTCTGATAAGGGATTGATTCGGCCAAGCACTTCACCATGGGGAGCTCCAGTATTATTGGCAAACAAGAAGGATGGTGGTAAAAGGCTTTGTATTGATTATAGAGAATTGAACAAAGTTACCATCAAGAACAAGTATCCCTTACCAAGGATTGATGATCTGTTTGATCAGCTTCATGGATCCCGAGTATTCTCTAAATTAGATTTACAATCGGGTTACCATCAGCTTAGGGTGAAGAAAGAGGATATTCCGAAGACGGCATTCAGGACCCGTTATGGCCACTATGAGTTTCTAGTTATGCCTTTCGGAGTCACCAATGCCCCTGCAGTTTTCATGGATTTGATGAACAGAGTGTTCTCGCCCTATTTGGATCAGTTTGTAGTTGTTTTTATAGATGACATCTTGATCTATTCAAAGAACAACAGGGAGCATGCAGAACACTTGAGGATAGTATTGCAGACTCTCCAGCAGGAGCAGCTTCATGCTAAGAGGAGCAAGTGTGACTTTTGGTTGGACAGTATAGCCTTCCTTGGACACATGGTTTCAGCAGAAGGAATTACAGTTGATCCCAGCAAAGTCCAGGTAGTGAAGGATTGGCCTATTCCCAAGACGGTGACTGAGATTAAGAGTTTTATTGGCCTAGCCGGATATTACAGACGCTTTGTCCAAGATTTCTCTAAGATTGCAGCCCCGTTGACCAAGCTCACCCGGAAAGGGGAAAGGTACATATGGACAGAAGAATGTACTGCAGCCTTTGAGCAATTGAAGCAAAGACTCATTTCAGCTCCAATCTTGAGGACTCCCTCAGGAAGAGGAGGGATGGTCATATTCAGTGATGCATCAGGAAAAGGCCTGGGGTGTGTACTAATGCAACATGATCATGTTATAGCTTATGCATCCAGACAACTGAAGCTTCATGAACGGAATTACCCAACTCATGACTTGGAGCTAGCAGCTGTTATATTTGCCTTAAAGATCTGGAGGCATTATCTTCTGGGAGACAAAGTGTTGATATACACGGATCACAAGAGCCTCAAATATATTTTCACACAGAAGGAATTGAACATGAGGCAGAGACGGTGGCTGGAGCTAATGGCGGACTATGATATAGACTTGCAATATCATCCGGGCAAGGTCAATACAGTTCCAGATGCACTGAGCAGGAAGCCAGAGAATAGAGTACTAGTCCAACTTACTCAACAGAACGAGTTGATCCAAGACATCATAAGATTGGACTTGATGATAGTTCAAGGAACTGATAAGGCAGGACAGTTCATGACCTTGCAGATTCAGTCAGCATTGATAGATGAGATCAAGGAAGCTCAAAAGGAAGACCCCAGATTACAGCAATTCCGAGCTCAAGTAGAGGCTGGATTGAGGACTGATATCAGTATTCATCCGGATGATGCCTTGTATTTTGGTAGCAGACTTTGTGTTCCCCAAGGAGAAGTTCGACAGAAGATTCTAGCAGAAGCACACAGTTCAGCCTATTCCATACACCCAGGGGGAAACAAAATGTATCAAGACATAAAGAAGCAGTTTTGGTGGAATGCTATGAAAAGGGAGATAGCCCAGTATGTAGCCAAGTGCTTAGTTTGTCAGCAGATAAAGATAGAACATCAGAGGACAGCTGGACTTCTACAACCCTTACCAATACCCGAATGGAAGTGGGAGCACATCACCATGGATTTTGTTACGGCATTACCTCGTAGTCCTAAGGGTAATAATGCTGTATGGGTAATCATTGATCGCCTCACCAAATCAGCTCACTTCATACCATTCAGGGTAGGTCAGACAACAGAGGTTTTGGCAGACAAGTACATGAAGGAGATAGTTCGTCTTCATAGAGTTCCAGTTAGTATTGTATCAGACAGAGACACAAGATTCAGATCACATTTCTGGGAAGTCTCCAAGAAAGTCTAGGAACTCGTCTGAAATTCAGTACTTCCTATCACCCTCAGACAGACGGACAATCTGAAAGGACTATCCAGATTCTTGAAGACATGTTGCGGGCTTGCATGATTGAATTCAAGGGATCATGGGAAGATCATCTTCACTTGGCTGAATTTTTTTATAATAACAGCTATCAGGCAAGTATCAAGATGGCACCATTTGAAGCATTGTATGGAAGGAAGTGTAGGTCACCGATTTGTTGGGACGAAGTCGGTGAGAGGAGACTTTTGGGGCCAGAGATCCTGATTCAGACAACAGATAAAGTCAGAATCATCAGAGATCACCTCAGGGCAGCTCAGAGTCGGCAGAAAAGTTGGGCTGACACTCAGAGAAGGCCATTGGAATTCCAGACAGGAGATCATGTGTTTTTGATGATATCACCTACAAAAGGAGTAATCCGGTTCGGTACTCGTGGAAAGCTTAGTCCGAGATATATCGGCCCATTCGAGATTTTGGACCGTGTGGGAGATGTGTCTTATCGATTGGCATTACCGCCATCGTTGGATGGAGTTCACAATGTATTCCACGTATCACAGTTGAGGAAGTATGTCAAGGATGATAGTCATATCCTGGATCACTCCGAACTGGAACTTCAACCGGATTTGTCATATCAAGAGCAACCGATGGCCATTTTGGACAGAAGTGTCAAGGCATTGAAGAATAAGGCAATACCATTAGTGTTGGTGTCTTGGAACAGGCATGCGCCAGGAGAGGCCACGTGGGAACGAGAGGATGTTATCCGTGAGCGTTATCCGCAACTCTTCACAACTTGATTGGTAAAATTCTTTCTTCTTATCCTTCTCTACCGTTACCTTTCATTTCCTGAAATTTCGAGGACGAAATTTTTTGTAAGGTGGATGGATTGTAATACCCCGTTCCTGGAATACGTACTTAGTTGCGTATTCAGTTTTTCGATCGTATTTTTTCGATTTACTTCCTGTATTTGACCGATTTCAATTTCAAATATTATTTTCCAATATTTTAGATTTTATATGATTTTCTGGAATTTTCCTGAATTAATTGAAAATCTTCAAAACCGGTGTCGACCAGTGTCGCTGATCGATTCTCGGATTTTTATCTTACAAACAGTTAGGAAATTCTAGAAAGTCCTTTAGGCATTATTTCTTAGAATCGTATTTCTTACCTAAATACTTTTTCTGGGAATTTTATGATTTTATGAAAATTCCACCGGAGTCGGTAGCTAACTGATTCCGGGATTTTTAGTTTTAAAACTATAAATTATTTCTCCAAACGAATTTCACCATGAGTCTTAAAATATTATTATTGATTTTTGGTAAATTTTACGAGTCGTTCCAAGATACTTGATTTCGGGACGATTTCGGTATTTTCCGAAATGTTTTCCGCATCTTCGACTTAAACCCGGGAAATTGTCTTTTCAATATTTTCATTTTCCAAGCCAAAGAAAATATCTTCTCCTTTTTAAATTCTTTCTTTTTTCCTTTTTCTTTATTTCTCTTCCTTCCTCCACAAGCCACAAGATTTTCCAATTTTCCAAAATTCCAACCTTTTCCAAAATTCCAACAAACTCCACACACTTCTACCATTAATGCCCCTCTTTCTCTCTCTCTTCCATGGCCGGCCAAGTGGCCAAAAGAGGGACACCTCATCCTCTCCTATTTGCAAAAAACCCCCTCTCTTCTACATAAATTGCACCTCCTTCACAAAATCAAAATCTTATATAAACTTTTCCTTTACATTTTTATTTCTTTCTTCACTTCAACAAAGATTTGGCCTTCACCAAAATCCCTCCTTCACCTCAACCCCAACTCCAAAAACACCACAAAGTCATCATCTCCATCTCAAGCAACTACAACTTTTGGATTGGGATCGTGTCTATTATCGCCGAGGATCAAGTTTGTCGGCAACGCTCCTTTCGAACGCGTATAGCTCCAATTAACCATTCGTGTGAGTATTTTTACTCACCAAGACTTGTAAACTTTTTAGTATACTTGTGTTTACAATTCATGTACACTTGTGCCTTCGAAATCATGCTTTTGGCCTTCAAATTCAACCATCAAATTCTGTTCTGTACCCTGTTTTCAGACCACGATTAGTCGACTTGACCTAGGAGTTAGTCGACTTGAAATCCTTATTTGAAACGACCCCTGTTCTGAAACACAGTTTTAGTCGACTTATCTTGATTATTAGTCGACTAACTTTTCCTGAAAATAAACCCCAACTCTCTGGAAATCACTGTTAGTCGACTTACCTTAACTATTAGTCGACTATAGATCATTGTTAGTCGACTACCTTTCCACCTAGTCGACTAACTTTTCCTGAAACAGAATTCCAACTCTCTGGAACCCAGTTTTAGTCGACTAGTCCAGACTGTTAGTCGACTAGAGACCACTATTAGTCGACTAACCATTCCACCTAGTCGACTAATTTAGGCTGTTTATTATAGTTGATTTCTTTTCTGAATTTGGATCATACCCTTGATACATGTGGGATATATTATTCTTGTTTATGCTTCATGAATGGTACTTCATGACCTGTTACTTGATGGATGTTACCTCTTGTTACTTCATGGCTTGTTATTGTATATTCTCATTTCATAACTTGTTAATTAATGAATATCACCACTTATCATGCTATCTCTTAACACCAAGTATGATACACTTGACTTTTGTATAAAATGGACCAACTTACATTGGGTCGGGGGAAAACATGTGGATATCAATATGTGTTCATGTTTACAGTGGTATTAGGTATGTTGTGCAACTATATTTCCGGTCTGACCTGAGGGCCTCCAGGGGACCGAGGGGAGTGCTTGCTCCCTCATTACTGGTACCATCATGATAAAGGGCATACATAAGTCCCTCCTGTTAGCCTAGCGGCTGGTTTCCGTCATCAAGCAACGGAACAATCCTGGACCGTTGTCCCGGGCATGTACGGGACCCACTGTAAACATAGTTCGTTGATAATCCCGCTGGTTTCCAATAACAACCTTGCTTTACTAGGATATGGATCTATGTGCCCTGGACGCTGGGTCACATAGCTAGATATCACAGTACGACAAGTAATAATAATAATAGACTCTAACTGTGGATTCATTGTATTCTGACTTTATCTCTTCATGCTTTCATTTCTTGCTAATTGATATTCATTATGTTGTTCTATCTTTCTTATTCATGTCTCTTAGCCATTTGGCTGTAGTCTGTTCATTGTTGGGAGGTCCTGACTCCCTTGGATTTGTATGTTCAGGTTCTGAAGCTTGGATCGAAGTGGAACCGTCCACAGAAGATCAAGCTTTTCTTAGTAAGCAGGCAGACTAGCTCCAGTCCTTGTGCCAGATCTCTCTCTTTGACTCACGGGATCTTCATCCTACTCGTGAGCATTTTGTGTTCATATCGTATCTTTTACTTTTGGACTTGGTTGTGATAAAAGATACATGTAATGTGTAATATTTTATCATATCTTGTGATAACTTGTACTTGTACTTTTAAGTTGGCATATGTATGTATATCACGCTTTGTCGTGTACTCTGATCCTTGTTGTACTAAATGCTTAGCGTATATACGTGGGAGCATTTTCTGACCTACGTATATACGTCGCAGTGACGTCTCCGTATCCGTGGAATCGGGGCGTTACACAACTTGAGAGGGATGTAGACGAATGGCGTCGTCTTAGCCATTCGGACCTGGAGTCTTCGGTTAATGAGCAGCTTGCACACCTTGTCGCTCAAATGCATGAAGCCCATCTTGCCGCTCAGGAAGCTGCTAAGGCCATTTCTTCCGACTTGAAATCCTTAGATACAAGAAAGATAGAGCTCGGGGACGCCATAGATGCTTCTAGCAGCGCTCTTCTTGACGCTGAAGATAAAATTGAAAAGGCCAAGGAGATGATCAGGAAGGCAAATCTTCTCATATCCAAGGCTGAACCAGTGCGTCTTGAAGAGACTGCGCGGCTTGAGCAGTTTAAGGCTCAGAGTGACGAACTCTCGCGGCAAGAGTCAGCTCAGAGGGCAACCTTGGTTGAAGTTGAAGCTCGCTTGGCCCAGACGGCGAGTTTTAATGAGGCTGAGCTAAGGTCGCAGGCGCTTGTCAGGGCTGCTGATGATAGGAAGACAAGGCTAGCCTTTCTTGAAGGACGGATCAAATCTTATGAAGCACCCTTATAGCTTGTAATATATGTGCCTTCATGTATCCCTTCTTTTCGGAATCAATAAAAGTAATTTTGTTTTGACTCCCCTGCCGTATTTTTGACTTGTTTTATCCTTTGAATTGTTGCTTTCAAGTTGCATTGCAGCCTTTTGAGAAAATAGTCCTTACTGGACTAAATGATGAGACTTGGCTATCCGCCAGTTCAGAGGTCACAATGACGTAACCGATTGGGAAGCCACCAAGCTCGAAGTAGTCCTTGCCGAACTGAAAGGTGAGACTTGGCTATCTGCTGGTTCAGAGGCCGCAATGACATAACCGATTGAGAAGCCACCAAGCTCGAAGTAGTCCTTGTCAGACTGAAAGGTGAGACTTGGCTGTCTGCCGGTTCAGAGGTCGCAATGACGTAACCGATTGAGAAGCCACCAAGCTCGAAGTAGTCCTTGCCGGACTAACAGGTGAGACTTGTCTTTTGTAAATGTCAACGGCTCGAAATTGAGACTTGGCTATCTGCCAGTTCAGAGGTCGCAATGACATAACCGGTTGAGAAGCCACCAAGCTCAATGTTAGTTCTTGACGGACTAAAAGGTGAGACCTGTCTTTTGTAAATGTCAACAGGCTCGAAATTGAGACTTGTCTTTTGTAAATGTCAACAAGCTCGAAATTGAGACTTGGCTATCTGCCAGTTCAGAGGTCGCAATGACATAACCGGTTGAGAATCCACCAAGCTCAAAATAGTCCTTAACGGACTAAAAGGTGAGACCTGTCTTTTGTAAATGTCAACAGGCTCGAAATTGAGACTTGGCTATCTGCCAGTTCAGAGGTCGCAATGACATAACCGGTTGAGAAGCCACCAAGCTCAGAATAGTCCTTAACGGACTAAAAGGTGAGACCTGTCTTTTGTAAATGTCAACAGGCTCAAAATTGAGACTTGGCTATCTGCCAGTTCAGAGGTCGCAATGACATAACCGGTTGAGAAGCCACCAAGCTCAAAGTTAGTCCTTGACGGACTAAAAGGTGAGACCTGTCTTTTGTAAATGTCAACTGGCTCGAAATTGAGACTTGTCTTTTGTAAATGTCAACAAGCTCGAAGTTGAGACTTGGCTATCTGCCAGTTCAGAGGTCGCAATGACATAATCGGTTGAGAAGCCACCAAGAACAAAGTTTGATGGTATTTGGAAAAAGGTTTCGTTTTCATTGCGAAAAACGAGGAGATCACTGTCATAGGTTTAATGTTAATGTAACAGCGAAATTGATGGAAAGATCTGTATATGTGGTCTTACCATTCTATGGATGAGAATTGGTAAGTGATTTTGGAAAGGGAATCAAATGGGGACAGGTCCTTTAGGATTTTTAGCAAATCCTCAGCTGTCAACGGGTTTGATATACCTTTACCAACTACCGTTTGAGTCGGGCTAGCCATGCTATTCCCCTCAGCATGATGAGTTGTCGAGGACTTATGTTGGGCTTAAAGGCCAACATTTTCCTCTATCCTTAACCGTTAAGGATGTTGGATCATTTGGTATGTGTAACCTTGATTCTCCTTTGAGTTTATGGTTGCATGATCTCGTTTGGAGGAAGAGAGAGGCTCTCCTTGCGTGTACCTTGGATGTGAAGGTCTTGATCAGAGGTGGAGTGTTAACTTGATCATGAGAAGGATCCTTAATCAAGGATAATACTTCTTTAAGAACTTGCCATTGATCGGCAACATGAGTAAGTCGCCATCTGAAGTCATAAGGCGGTATGCTCCGTTTGAATAGAATGTTTCTATTACAAACGGTCCTTCCCATTTAGACTAAAACTTGCCTTTGGTCTTGTGCGTCATAATTATCGGTCGTCTGATAGTTAAAACCAAATCTGCCTTCTGGAAGATTCTCTGTTTGACCTTCTTATTGAAGGCTTTTGAGATTCGAGCTTGATACAACTCGATGTGTTGCTGAGCTTGTAGTCGCTTCTCATCTAGAGCTTCGAGCTCTTGAAGGCGCAACCGATTATTGTCCTCTGATGTGATCTTAGTCATTAAAGCGACTCGTAATGACGGCATCTGGATCTCCAATGGTATGACTGCTTCACACCCGTACACAGGAAAAAAGGCGTATTGCCTGTGGGGGCCCGAACCGTGGTTCGGTAGGCCCAAAGACATTCACCAAGCTTTTCGTCCCAATCTCGCTTATTCGAGGAGACGAACTTCTTGAGTAACTTGATGATTGTTTTGTTGAATGCTTCCACCAAGCCATAGCGGCGGGATTATAGGCAGTTGAAGCCACATTCTGAATTCAGTATTTATCGCAGAACCGATAGAATACCTGGCTTATGAATTGGGGACCGTTATCATGGATGATCCGCCTAGGGACACCAAATCGATGGATGACATGGTGTTTGATGAAATTCACCATGTTAGAAGTTTTAACTTCTACCAGTGGTATGGCTTCTGCCCACTTTGAAAAGTAATCGGTTATTGCCAGAATAAACGGTGACCTCTTGTCGAAGAGGGGCTGATTGGCCCTACGACATCGATTCCCCATGCTTCAAATGGCCATGAAGCAACAGTGGGTGGAGCAACTCTGAGGGCTGGTATATGAAGTCCGCATGAATCTGGCATGCTTTACACCTCCGTGCATATTGGATGGCATCGGCTATCATGGTTGGCCAATAATATCCAAACCTTTGCAACCTGTCTTTGAGTTTGGACCTGGCTGATGAGCTCCACATATGCCGTCGTGTGCTTCTTTAAGCACTTCCTGCGCCTCTGAATTGGAAAGGCAACAGAGGAGGACACCGTCATATGAACGACAGTAAAGTGTCTTCAGAATTGGATTGTAGTAGAAACGGAGAGACCTTCGTCTGATGGATGCCGCTTCTTTAGGATCGTCTGGCAGCAGACCATGTAAGGCATAGTCAATGAGAGGAAATCGCCAATCTCTCGGCTCAAGATCCGTCGAGATATTATAGACTTCTCGGGTTCTTAACATATGCTTAGAGCATACAAGATGTCGAGTTGTCACTGTGAGGTGATACTCGGTGTCGACTGGCAAGGCTAATGTTGTTGCTAATGCAGCAAGAGCATCTGCCTTAGTATTCTGAGATCGAGATACATGCCCGATGTAAAAGCCATCAAACAGATTAGCCAACTCGATGACTGTGTGATAATAAGGCACCAAGTCTTTGTGGCGGACCTCATATTCGCCTTAACCTGATTGATAATCAGCTTTGAATCGCCATAAGCTTCGAGGTAGCGTACCCCCATTCCGTGGGCGAGTTGAAGGCCAATAAGTAGAGCGTTATATTCTGCTACATTGTTGGAGCATGATTCTGTCAGAGAAAATACTCTAGGAAGGACGTGATTTTGTGGAGAGATAAACACAACCCCCACACCGGCGATGATCCTGCCCTTAGGACCTATTCGTGATGCTCTATCGAAGAACATCTGCCACACTTCATCCTCTGAAGTTACATTGGACTCGAAGACTTCATCTGGAATATCTTCATGAAGTTTTGAGTTTTTCGGGACTGGATGAGCAGCCAAGAACTCTGCAAGGGCCTGGCCTTTAACCGTCTTTTGAGGGATAAAGGTCATGTCATATTGAGACAAAAGGAGTGCCCATTTAGCTAATCTTGAATTCAATGATCCTGGCTTCATCATGAGAAGGCGCAAAGGATTCACTCTGGAGATGACATGTATGGTTTGGCCAACCAAATAATGTCATGTCTTCTGAACGGTAAAGACAAGGGCCAAGCACTCCTTCTCGATAGGATTATAGCGAGATTCCGCCCCTATCAGATTCCTGCTTAGATAATAAATGGCCTGATCATGACATTGTCGTCCTTTTGAGCAAGGAGGGCACCAAGAGAATGGTCCATAGCTTTCACATAAAGCAAGAATGGTTTCCCTGATGTGGGAGCCACTAAGACTGGAGGTTTTATGAGATATCTCTTGATGTCTTCATAAGCTTCCTGACAAGCTTGATCCCATACGAAGGAAGCACCCTTTTTCTTGAGTCGGGTGAACGGCTGACAGCGGCCTGAGAGATTTGCGATGAATCTTCTAATATAAGCCAGTCTGCCCTGCAAGCCTCTAAGCTCTTTGAGATTCCTCGGTGGATGCATGCTGAATCGATGTATCCAGTGTAGTACAGAGGTCGATCGTGCTTGTTGTCTTTGAGAAGCATATCTTCTGCTATGAAGGTAATAGCGGGGACCTTTGATTGTGCATGATGGCATTCAGGACACAGAGACTGAGCGTCATCTTTAGGGGTCTCTGGCATATATATCAGGAATGATTCTGAATTAGCCAGCGCATCCCTGAGTGCTTCTCTTGTCTCTTTTGAGAGACGAAGTAGCTCGTGTATAGTAATACGAGCTGGGATATTAGCCAATTGGGCCAATATGTCAAAACGAAAGGGCGTGTCAAGCCCTGGGCCTGAAGGCTTCTTCAGGACATGGTCGAACCGGACTTCTTTACGCTTCTCTTTTCCCTCGGTTGGAATTGAAGCGGATGTTGGTACTTGTACTGACGTCATTTGCTGTTGTGTCTCGTCAGTAGCTTTCTCATACTGTTTTAAATATGATTTTCCGGATCGAGTACTCGTCGGCTGAGGTACATCGTCCTGCGTTGTGCAAGCATGCTTTTCTCCTTCAGAATCACTGAGGGAAGCTGACATAAGATTGTCATCGTCCTGCAGGAGGGAGATGACATTGCAAGATTTGCCCTTCGACTTGGACTTCTTTGAATTCCACTGTACGTCTTGGACAAGGTCTGGGTGTATCCACATGACTTCCCCTGTCTCCAATGTCAAGGGAACAAGACCTCTATTATCCTGAGTTTTAGCCACAGGATGTTTGACTTCCAGCCGTGGAACAGGGACTGGATAGGTCCCGTCAGGAACTGTGACCTTTGGGGTTTTGCCGAACTCGAGGGTCACCATATTGGCAGTGACTTTCTTCTGCTCTGCCTTCAGTGTCAGGACCCCTGCGTCGATCAAGACTTGAATTCTGTCCTTGAGGACATAGCACTTGTCGGTAGGATGGTGAATCATCCTGTGGTAGAGACAGTATTTGGGATCGTTCGTACGTCCTATCTCATTGGGACGTCGAGCCTCTGGTAGCTTCATTTTATTCCCTTTGTGGAGTAAATGGAATATTGTGACCACCTGATCGTCTCTGAAGGAATACTACTTCGGAGGGAACTTAGACTCCTGATTATTGAAGCCACCTTTCTTGGCCTTCGACTGAACATCCTCTGATAATTCAACGGACATAGTCTCCTTCCCTTTGGCTTGAGAAGACTGTGCCATGTCGCTACGTCTTTTGTTGTTCATACCCCATTTGCTCTTAGGGGTAAAGGGTTCGAACTTTTTAGCCAACTTTTCGGCTATCTCAGCTTGTTCGACCAGTTCTTTCCAGGTATGGGCTTTGACAGTCCCCATGCGAACCTCTACTTAGTCTAAGAAGTTGTGCCTGCACGTCTGTAAGAGCATGGGTAATGGCATCCCTGCTGGGCACATCAAAGACAAGTTTCTGAATCGCTCAATATAGTCACGGACAGATTCGCCCTTCTTCTGCACGGTGGAGAGGAACTTGTCTATGGTTACCTCGGTATCGTCCTCATAGAAACGAGAAAGGAATCGGGTTTCCAGGTCGATCCAAGAATTGACAGAGCCCGGAGGGAGACTTCAGAACCAATCAAATACTACCCCCTTTAAGGTGCCAATGAACAGCCTAGCCATGATAGCGTCATTGTCTATAACATTACCGGTTTGAGACCGGAAATAGTAGATGTGCTGGTTTGGCGAGCTCTTTCCATCATAGGTATGCAATGTTGGTGGTTTGAACTTCGGTGGGTATGGCACTGAATCCCACTCCAACGGGTAAGGACGGACTGTCCCCACTTTCTTTAACTCATCCCTCTGAGCTAGGGATGCGATTTGATCTTGAAGGCCCTTAAGGACTTCAGCGTCTAAAGAAGAACCTTCCTTGGACTTTTCCATCTTCGGCTGGTCATTGCTAAGATGTTCTTCCTCGTCATGGTTACTCCCGGTATCATTGTTATTCCGGTTATTAAGGAGTTGAGCGAGCATCTGTTGAATGTTGTCCAAAGCTTCTTGCTGAGTTTTGGAAGTTTGCTCCTGAGCTTCCAAACGTCGATGAAGGTCGTCATTACCATTATCAGCCATGTTTACTGATGCTCTGTTTGTTCGCACCGAGCTAACTGTCGCCGAAGAAGCATACCCGCTATCTTTATCTTCTTCATCAGATGACTGGACTGATCTTCTCCTTGGTTCTGGCGAGGCTACTCCCGTTGAGGAAGAAGGCTGTTCATAACTGTAGGGTATCGCCACCCTAGATCTGGTGTTTCGAAAAACACCCTCTTCATGCACCAAGACTTCGCCTAAGTCTGGGCTATAATCTGGATCTGGGGAGCTGTAGGGAGTGTCATCGGACGCTTGTCTGCCCCTGCGCAGCTCTTGTCCTCTCCCGGTCATGTTGACGGATGCGGAGGGTAGGTCTCGCGAGACGCTCCTTTTATGATGTTTCACCGGGGCTTGTACCGACAGCCGATCAAAAACTGATCGTCGGCCTGGAGAAGTGGCGAGGCTTGGTCCTAGCCGGCAATGGACTGAGTGGACGGTTACCAGCTGACATCCCACTTGTTGACAACAGGGGGAAGTAATTCGAAAAGATTCCGACTTTCGTTTGTTCGTCAAGAATTCCCGCAAGTCACACCCAGTTGGGCCTAAGTGATCCAGCGCAGAAGCTCTTTTGGATCGCGCATAGGACGATGTCCTGCTTCTTTTATCACCGCAGAGGGGATTAGCACAGAGTAGTGCTTCAGTTCTAGCTTCGCGGCTAAGAACCTTAGAAACGTCCTTAGGCGCTGAAGCTGCATAAGCAATGCTATCAGCACTTAGGGACAATCCCTTAGCTCCGCCGTAAGACATGAGCTTAGCGCTTGACGAACCGGAGGGCGGAGCACGCTGTGGTGCTTTATCTGCTGTGCTGCTGCGAAGGCGATTGGCCTTAGATAGTGCTTCGGTTCTAACCTCGCGGCTAAAAGCTTTGGAAACACCCTTGGGCGCTGAAGCTGCATAAGCAACGCTATCAGAACTTAGGGACAATCCCTTAACTCCGCTGCGAAGAGCGAACGAAGCACGCTGTTGTGCTTTGACTAGGGCTTCGCGGCTATGGACGCCGCGCGTACGCTGTGGTACAGTAGCTTCGCTCGTGAGAAGGAGGCTGGCGCGAGGCGCTACTGATCTTGAATTGGGCGAAGGTATTGTCGCCCTTGTATCTTTGCGGCTAGCAGCATTGTTGGAGCAGGCAGGCATCTTGCCTTTTGCTTCGCGCGAGAGACACACTTCTGGCGTAGCTACGCCTGAGGCTTTGCCCGGAGCCTTCTGTTTTGGTCTCCACATCTCCTTTGACAAGGGAGACTTAGGTTCGCAAGGAACCTGACTAGCCACACGCGAGGCTGAGGGGTGTTGACAGAATTCTGCTCCTGGTTTCTATTCTGAAACCTTGGTCATGGAGACCTTTCTATGCTTCTGTGCATGAAGCATTAGACCACCCCCAGAGAGGACTTCTTCAAATTTTTCCTGGCGAAGTGGACAACGAGGTTCTCTAAAGTGTTGGACTTGGACTGCGGGCGTGCTTCCTTGTTGCGCCAGAGAACCGCAGTAGGCTCGCATAGAGCCTTATCTGTCTCCGTAGAGACTTGCCTTGAAGATCTAGCCAGAGAGGCTCTGGCTGCACCGGCTTTCCCGAATTCAGAGATAGACCCGAAGGTCTGTTCGTCGCATTGCGACACTTGATTCTCAGCAGCGGAGAATTCAATCCCCAGCGGAGTCGCCACCTTGTTTTCCATTGATTTGCAAAGAGGAAAACTTACAAAAAAAAGAAGTTGAGGAGCTAAATTACAAGCAATACAGAAGATTACAAGTAGATCTCCTCAGAGATTCTGGAGAAGTGTGCCGATAGGAGTCTGGTCAGCGCGCGACCACTTTGTCCCTTTGACGATGCGAACGATGAGATTCCCTTCTCGCCTGGTTCGGGGAATCGGAGAACAGAAGGCTGGTAGAACCCTCTTGTTACTTCTTAAAACCACCTTCACTTAGGAATTCCTTCTCGCCTGGTTCCGGAGATTCCTTGAGAGGAAGGAAGGTATTAGGGTATCAGCACCCTAGTTAGAGAAGCAATTCTCTAAAGTCTCTGAATTCTTGGAAGCAAGAGACTAGATCTCTGTTTGTGCACGGTGCATCCTCTCGAGAAGTCTGCCGTCTCTCTGGAGCGTCTCCTCTCTCCTTGTGCCCCTGGTAGGCTATTTATAGGGAGAGCAAGGGTATAATTTCCCCTTGAAAATATAAAAACAGATCGAATCAAATCTGTTTAAATTCGAAAAGTAGCCTTGCTGCGAGGCTAGGATCAGCTTCTGCGAAGCTAGAAGTAGCAGGTCGGTTGATCCTCTTGATCTGTTTTGATCCTTTCCATATAGTTGGAAGATTTCCCCTGATCCTCCTACTCGTTTTAAGAGAGTCAAGAGATTATGGCAATCAACTGCCAAATTTAATCTCAGATTTGATCCTGATTGGATTTGATCTTAATCCGATTAGATTTAATCTCATCTGGAGATTTAATTGGTCAAAGGTTGACCAAAGCAGACCCGCAGCGGCGCTGCCCGCATCGAGCTCTCAGCGGAGTCAGAAGACAGCTCTTCAGCGGAGCTAGGTATCGTCTGTGGCGAAGCTACCGCATACCCTTCTGCGCGGTTGCGTATGGCTTCAAGCGAAGCTAACTCTCTACGGAGTTACTTGAGCAGTTCAGGCGAAGCTATGAGTTAGCTTCCTGACAGAGTTGTGAATGGCTTCAAGGCGAAGTTGGATGATCTTAGCCTCTCAAGCGAGGCTATCCCCTTGGGCTCATGTGATGCTAAGTGCTAGCATCTTAGACCTACTGAGGTCGGTTTAGAGATAATCCGGGCTCACTGTCTGCTTCACTGGATCAGTAGAGTCCAAGTTGCTTCTTTGTCCCTCGGAGATGGGTGAAAACTGGTCGTCAGCTTATCTGTCACTTGTCTTTTGTAAATGTCAACAAGTTTAGACATCGTTCGGACCAATAAGAATCTTGTCTTTTTTAAGTGTCAACACCGTTATGGACCTGATACGTTGGCGATTCAAAAAAATAAAAAATGGGATGATCCAGAGATTCATACCAGTTCATACAGTGAAGGCCAGACGACGATTCGGATTCAAAACCTGTCATTTCATATGAGTGTCTGCTCTTGTATCATTTTCTTAATTATCATTGTCAGTTTATATATATCCATGTTACTTATTTCATTTCATTTGACCGTATGATATTTTTGACCAGTATGATTACCGTACCATTACATATGACATCAGTGACCGTACACCCTACGTATCTAATTGATATGATTAATTATTGGCATCATTTCATGTGTTAGTAATTCGTCGTTGTTGACCTAAGCCTAGTATTGATATACCATAGACTGGACTTGATATTGTAGCTGACCTAATTGTGATAAATCTTAGAATGTTACTGAAAGTTACTAGGAAAGTATCGTTAAACCATAACGCTCGGTATAACTCTATTCATCGTATATACGGTTATTGTTATTGTTTACTGTTCTTATTACTGTTCATCGTATATATGACTACCGTTATTGTACTGTTATTGTTACTGTCACTGTATCGTCCCAGTATTCTAGTAACATGAATTTTGATGTTTGACTGAATTAAATAATAATGTAAATAGACCACTTACACTGGGATTGGGAAAACTAGTGGAGAAGACAGATCTATATTTTGGGTGGACCTAGGATACAGGTTCCGCAGTCGACTGAGGGTTCCACTGCTGGGTTCCTGGGGGATGACTGACATCCCATCTGTGCTGTTAATATCCACTGTTCATACAATGAGACTACTGGTACTGTTACTGAGTACCTAGCGGTACGACCTGGTTCAGTACCAGGAAACTGAGGCCGTGGTCCTGGGTATGTACGTGACCCATCTAAAGCATGGACAATGTCTCCAACCGATCAGTTTTAATAACTTAGGACTTCGATTGACACATGTGATAGGCGTAGTATGGGACGCATCTACTGCATGTGACAATTGGTGTTCACTGACATAATTAATAATGATAAACTGTTATTATGTATTATAATTGATTGTGCTCACCTGACTGAACTCATATAAGTTATGATAGACATATGATTGTACACATGAGCGGATTGTAGACCAGACTAGTGACATATGCTAGGTTGAACATCTTGACATCAGTTGTCTGTTTACAGTTGTATTCGTTGTCTTTTATTTGCAGACTTATTCATATTATTGTTATTCAGCTATCTTTTATTTCTAACTTTAGACTTATTGTTATTTTGTATACATTATTTATATACACGAGCACTTCCCCTTTTCTTATATACTCATTAGGTCGCTTCTGATGACCCTAGATTTGCACGTCCAGATATTGGACGGTTTATTATATTGTTCAGGTGTTCATTGAGCTCGTACGCTTCGCGAGGAGCTGTAGTTTCTCCCTATTTGATTCTGGTATTCTTGCCTCCTTTTTATTCCTGTTTCTATACTTTCCTTGATTCCTGTATATCAGATTCAGTTTTTATTCCAATTCTTTTTTTTATGATATCATGTGTGGTTCTTATATGTGATATTGCAGTGATTGTTGATTTATTATGATTTAGATTTATAGCTTATTTCGGGTTACTTAAGGCTTAGCGTGTATACGTGAGGAATTTTCCTTACGTATATGTGTCACCGACTCACGTCGCGTCTCCGCTTTAGCGTATTTTGGGAAGCAGGGCGTGGCAGTCAGAGATGGAGGATAAAGCGCAGGGTGGAGCTTCAGATAGTTTAGCAGACACTCAGGAAAAAGAAGTTAAGTTCTTAGAGAGTCTGAAAAGGTCTGAAGGGTCAGAAGAGGACTCCTCAGATTCAGATGGAGACGAACAGGAGGCTACTCCAGAGCAACCTAGACCGTTGAGGTGATCAGTCAGAGTTATGATGCCACCAACAGCGTATGGCTGGGAAGATGATTATGTCTCTTTCACATTAGTAATATAAACAGGAAATCTTGATAGTTACAAGGAAGCGATCGAGGCAGATGACCATAACAAATGGATTACAGCCATAGAGCAAGAAATTGAGTCTTTGGATAGAAGCTAAACATAGATATTAGTCGATCTTCCAAAGGACTCCAAGCAATAGGTTGCAGATGGGTTTTTCATAAGAAAGACAATGAGCAGTACAAGGCAAGGTTACTTGCCAAGGGATATGCTCAGAAGGAGGGTATTAACTACAATGAGATCTTTTCTCTTGTAGTCAAGCATACATCTATTCGGTTGTTATTGACGATAATTGCTCAGTTTGATCTAGAGTCGGAACAGATGGATGTCAAAATAACATTTATGCACTGTGAACTAGAGGAGAAGATATACATGAAACAAGAGGTTATATTCAGGAAGGTAAAGAAAATAAGGTGTATTTTCTAAAGAAGTCCCTCTATGGACTTAAGCAGTTTTCAGGCAGTGGTACAAACAATTTGACTCTTTCATGAACAAGGTCAGATACAATCGATGTGAGTATTATAGTTGTGTCTATTTTAAGTAGAGTGATGATCTGACATATTTGCTGTTATATGTGGATAATATGCTGATTGCTGTGAGAAATAAGATGCATGTTCAGAAGCTTAAAGCTCGGCTCGAGAAAGAATTTGTCATAAAGGATTTGGGAGAAGCTAAGAAGATCTTAGGTATGGAGACCACTTGAGACAGAGGCTCAGACAAATTTTGGCTATCCCAAGAGAACTGTGTTCTCAAGGTGTTAAGAGATTTAGCATGGCAGAAGCAAGACCAGTCACTACTCCTTTGGCAGGTCACTTCAAATTATCCTCCAAGCAGTGTCCGCAATCACTGAAAGAGGAAGAAGAGAGTCTCGAGTACCATATGCTAGTGCGATGGGATCTGCACTAGGCCTGACTTAGCCTATGCAGTTAATACAGTAAATTGGTTCATGTCAAATCTAGGAAAGTAACATTGAGAAGCAGTGAAGTGGGTACTACGATATCTATGAGGACTGCGAGACTAGGCTTGATATTTCAGAGTGTGAAAATGAAAAAGACTAGAGTACTATAAGGCTATGTTGATACAGATTATGCCGGAGAACTTGATCAGCGAAGATCTACGATGGGTTATGTGTTCACAATAGCTGAGTGCGTCATTGGTTGGAAGGTAGAGTTGTAAGATACAGTTGCTCTTTCAACGACAGAAGCGGAGTACATGGTTGCAGTTGAGGCATCAAAGGAAGTTTTGTGGTTTAGAGGATTGGTTGAGACAGTTAGTATCATACAGGATTCAATTCGGGTTCATTGCGATAGTTAGAGTGCGATTCATCTTGCTAAGGATAAGTATCACAAGCGGATGAATTACATTGATGTGATGTATCACAAGATACATCAGTGGGTCATGGATGATAAGGTGATCGATTTGGTAAAGATTAGCACGAAGAAGAATCCAGTAGATATGATGACGAAGACCATCCCAGTGGAGAAGTTCAGAACATCTCTGAACTTCATCAAGGTTCTCCAAAGGTAAAGTGGTGAAAGGACCCTTGGGAAAGGAGGATAAAGTAAGGTGAATGAAGCGGAGGCCCATTTCTATGTAGGGACTCAATGAACATGAGTCAAGGTGGAGATTATTAGTATTTGGAGTGCCTCATATTCATTGGAGAAGAATTCAGGTTCAGATGGAGGTATTACAAGCTTCACAAATCAAGTATGAACATAAACAGGCATTGTGCATGATTATTAGTCGACTAACAGGTCCTATTAGTCGACTAGGTCTTCAACTAGTTGACTGATACTTTAGTGTAGTCGACTAGGCCCTACAATAGAGAGTTGGGTTCTTGGATTGTGTTACTGTAATTGACTGGATTTTGGGTATAGTTGGCTAATACTTGGTATTAGTCGACAAATAATTTGCCCTAGTTGACTAATGTCGAGTTCTTACAGTTTTCTAATACGGTTATGTTTCCCATTTTGGATTGGATCCGAGTTTCCTCTTTCTATGAGACAGCGCTGCTTTGGTTGTTGAAGTTTGCGTTGAACTAGGATTATCGTGGCCTTTTTAAGGAGTGTCAAGAATTCAAGAGAAATTCAGATTTTCACAATTAAGAGTTATGAGAGAGAGAGAGATATTCTTGTAACTCTTATATTTTCTTCTCTGTTTTCAATGAAGATTTCCCCTACTCCCCATGGACGTAGGCACATTGCCAAACCACGTTAAATCTGGTGTGCTTTAATTGTGTGGTCATTATGTTTCTCAGTTGTTTGATCGGTGATAGATCACAACAATATCAAGCTACAAAAAGCTTAGAATCATCTAAAAAACAAACAAAAAGCTGCATTAATAAGTTACAACATAGATCATGGTCACCTTTTATAAATAATAGTTTCCGATATAAATTAAAAAAATCCTAAGGCTGATTGATCAATGCAGTGCGGCAACTGGATTCTGAGAGCCCATACATGTCAACACTACTTTGCCCATCCTTTTGCATCTGATGCGAAACGGGAGACCATGTGGTGTACGGATCAGTGATAAACTTGAAATTCACAACGTTTCAAAAAATTATTGATCTTCAGTAGGAAAATAATTTAAAACAAATATTGTCACACGTTGAGTTTAAACAAATAATTGCATGTGTAATGTGAACATTTCTAATCTTGACAAATCCAACACAATATTCAGCTAATTGATAACACTCCTAATAATAATATCAGTTCAATGGATAACAAAGTAATCAACAGAATCGCATGCACTCATGATATTAGTGGACAACAAAAAATGTTGATAATAATTTAGAGATAAAAGTATAGTGTAATCTAACTGATAATCTGATTGCTGAAAATAAAATTACCTACTAAGAATCTCATTCTCAGATATTCGTACTGTAGTTGCTGTTGATTTGCTTTGTTGCTCCTTGGCTGAACTTGCTTGATTTTACTGAACTCGGTACTTGCTATTGCAGGGACTGGATGTGGGTTAATGTCGGGTCGGGTTACTTATCTGAATCCGTTTAGACTTAAATCTTTAGCAGTAGCACTGTGAATGGGCTCGTTTGATAAAGCCGAGGAGAAGAGAAGCCAGGAGGTTGCAGGCGACATATGGGATCGCCGTTGAGCGTGAGGGAGGGTTGATAAGGTCATGAGGAGAAGAAGATGGTGGTGGTGACGCTGTTGATGCTGGGCAGAGCTCAAGCGGCGGCGCTCGGGCCTGGTGTCGTGGTCATTTGCAGCAAAGTGAGAGGATGCTGAGGTCGAAGAAGAAAAGGATAAGAGAGGTGTTGGGCTATTGGTGTGAAGCCGTTGGGTTGGGTGGCAGGGGGTGGTGTTGACAAGAGGAAGAAGACGAGTGGGGAGGAGGGGGTGGCCAAGGGAGGAGGCAACAATGGAGAGGAGGCCACAGGTGGTGGAGGTGGCGGTTGTTGTTAGTTGAGTCAGCGGTGATGTGACGAGGTGAGCAGGTTGGGTTTGTTATATGATGGTTTTGTGAGACACAGGGAAAGAGACAAAGGAGAAGATGAGGGGGCACGTAGGGAGAAGATGAGGGCTCTGTTGGGATTTTGTTTTAAAATTTGTATTGTGGATGGCTAAGATTGAAAGTAGTTGAGCTTTGAAGAGTGGTTGAGATTTGAGGTGGGGATAAAATAGTTAGGATAACTAGGATAAGTTTCACACTAACCCTATTTTGAAAAGGAGCTTCACACTCAATTCCATGATCAAATTTTCAAATTGAAAATCCAATAGTTTTCATTAAACAAATCTTTCTCCCTACAAATCTTATTGATTGCTGCCTTTATAAGCTTATAAAACTCACAAATCTTCCCTCATAACCGATATGAGACTGAAGAAGATAAAACAAAATTACTAGATAAAAGAAAAGTACTCGACTCAATAAAATAAAAAGTACAGACTCTAAATATTGTAACTTGACACATCCTTACGCATACTGATTCTTTCGTCTCAAACATCGCTTGGATGTCCTCATCAGCATCCTACCTACATCTAAAAAAAGAAAGAAGGAAAGATTCATCATAAAATGATGGAAGTACTAAAAATAGAACATAGATCTAAATGAAAAGAAAGATCAAAAGGACAAAAGGACTTCTCAAATACTTACAGCCGGGTATCAACATTATCTTATGCCAAATTCCTAGCAAAGCCAACTATGCAATGGAGGTGCATGTAAATGTAAGTGATAAGGAAGTTAATTGGCAATAGGCCAACATGTCGATGTAAGCTATTTGAACATATTTTAAGCCCATAACAACAGAAATCGACTTTTCAAATTATGGTTAAAGTCTTGTTATTGGTATCCACCAATGGTTTTCAATATCAAATCGTCTCATATATGCCAATATTATAGAATTAACCTAAAAACCTGATACAATAATTATGGAGATATATCGTGTCGAGTCTAGCAAGAGATCAAACCACCAATAATGGCGACACCTTTGGCCAAAGAAACCCAAATTCAAATGCATAAACAATGAACAAATCACAAAGAAGACAAGATGTGATGAGGTTCGGCAATTTGCCTTCATCCTCAGGACAGAAGAGTTCAATTAGCCAAAGTTACAAAGGGGATATAACTTTTCAGCTTGCAAATCCCAAGCAGGGTAACGAAACCCTTTATTTATAGCCAGTAAGAGAGAGAGAGAGAGAGAGAGAGAGAGAGAGAGAGAGAGAGAGTAAATCAACTGAATTCGAGTTCATAATGGAACCCAATTTGAACTCAAATTCGCCAGCACTCAGAAGACTTCCAGGAATCCGAAGACCTGTACTGCTATACATTCTGAACTAGAAATCCAAAGCCATACTTCAAATAGGTTTAGAACTCCAAGGTATACTACATTAGGTCTCCGGACTTCTCTGGGACTATGCTGCTATCACTCCAAATTCATTCTCAATCTCTGAGTTTCATTCAATTTTTGTTCCATGCTAGGTCGATCCGCGTAGTAACTCTGCATAAGGTGGAACTCCGTCAAACGACAATTAAAATTCCCAAATTTGATATTCTCTTTATAATTCTCCACCTCGGTGAAAATTTCTCAAATATGAGATGAACACAACGAATCATAGCTGCTGCTTAGCAGCCGGGCTGCACCACTAAGGCTGCCTACGTATCCCCTGCCCAAGAGATCAAGCTACACGTAGTTCATCAAAATAAGTTGCAAAAAGCTCAACAAACTTGAAGAATTCGGAGCAAGTTCTTGCAAATGATTAAACTTGACTCCAAAAATCACTTTAGTAAGCATGCCCGTCAGATTGTTCTTGGTGTGAATCTTCTTCAACTCAATATCACCCTCCTCAAGATTATCCCACACGAAATGGTATCTTACATCAATGTATTTCATCCTCGATGGTAGATTTGGTTCTTTACCAAATAAATAATACTCATACCATCGCAATTGACTTTCAAGAAGTCTTGTTCGATTCTCAAATCAAGCATCAATCCTTGAAGCAAAATCCCCTCTTTCATAGCCTCAGTCATTGCCACATATTCTGCTTCTGTCATTGATAATGCCATAATAAGTTGTAAAGTACAACGCCAACTCATCGGTGCCTGAGATAGAGTGAACACATACCCTGTAATAGACCGACGCCTGTCAATATCACCAGCATAATTCGAGTCCATATAACATGATCTTGGGTTTATGTGCTACAATCGAATCCTGAACTGACCCTCTGGCTCCTGATTCTCAACAACCTCTTATGTATCCTCCTCTTCAAGTTCATGGTGCTCATGCTGTATCGCTGCAGATGGCAACATAATAGATACAAAACTATCTGGAGAATGTGAAGATGCATCACTCTCCACCCGTTGCGATACCCCTTGGTCTGGCTACTCTCCACCTATTGAGAGCTTGGAGACTTCATCATAGAAGCCTCATTAAAAGTGACATCCTGCTCAGGACTATCTTCCTGTCTTTAGAGTATCAGAGCTTGTATCCTTTTACACCTTTTTTGAACCCTAAGAACACGACTTTCCTTATTCAAGGCTCCAACTTCCCATCATTCACATGGTAATAAGATGGACATATCTTGAGCATATCACAATCTGAAGCAGTCTTACCCAACCACATTTCCATTAGAGTCTTACCTCCTATCGCAGACTATGGCAACCTATTGATGAGATGGCTTGCATAAGTTAAAGCCTCAGCCCAAAATGTCTTTTTCAGTCCACTATTTGACAACAAACACCGTATCTTCTTAAGTAAGGTATAGTTTAATCTCTCTGAAAATCACCTAGAGGGGGGGTGAATAGGTGATGGCTATACTTAATGGCAAATAATGTGGAATAAAAAACAAACTAGCAATAAGCAATTACAATTAGATAGATCTTGTAAAGAAGTAAGCAATATGCTGTAAGTCACCTAGAGGGGGGGTGAATAGGTGATGGCTAATCTAATGGTCACTAAATGCAGAATTAAATGCTATTTAAAGCAACCTAAACAAACTATTTAAACTAAACACCACGTATAACACAAGAGTGTAGCCGAATTCCCCGTGAAGGGCTCTGGACTAACTCCTCTAGATTCCCCTAGATAAGGGTTGAGGTGCCGTGTTGGCTCTCTTGGTTGAATACAAGTGTTAGCAAACAATCCCAAGCATATATAACAATTAAGCACAAATGTATATCATGCATACAAAGATAAAGACAAGATAAGTATGCAAGATATAAACAAGAGACAAAGAGAGAGAGAGAGAGAGCAATCGCAAACACAAGGGATTTGTTTCGAGGTTCGAGCACACTTGCTCTACATCCCCGCCTTCGACACACGAAGGATTTCCACTATGCTTGATCCCAATGGATCACTCCTCGGTGCCGCAACACCTACAAGCTGAGTTCACACTTGAACTCCTTGGACTCTCTAGCCCGTACACACCGCAAGCTCACTAGCTCGCCGAGGCCGCACCTCAAACACGGAGTTCACACACGAACTCGAAACACCGAGTCCCACTAGGACCCGAAACAACGCGAACACACACGTCCGCCTCCTCAAAGTACAAAGATGAAAACTTGGTGATCTAAACACTTGATCACCAAAAAAACTCTCACAACACAATCCTATGGATAGATAAAGCAATGGATAGCTCAAGTGATTGTGTGAGAAAACTAGGATGGAGTGGTGGAGGAAAACTCAAGAAAATCTCTTTTAAACACTCTTGATAATACTCCCCTTTTGATTGGAAATATTTGCTCTCAAATTTGTGGAGAAAAACCTCTTGTAAGGGTAGGAAAAACTGGCCCAAAACTCTCCCAAAATCTTATAGAAAACAGCCCCCAAATGCCCCAATTTATAGGGCTAGAAAAACTAGCCGTTGGGGGTCTGACAGACCTGTCGGTCAACCGGCCGTCAACCGTCAACGGTCAGATTTCTGACCGTTGGAGCTGCGGTCGACCGGCCCGGTCGACCGAGCCTCTGGAACAGAGAGCACTGCTCTCTGCCGGTCGACCGCCCGGTTGACCGGGGCATTTCCAGAGAGCAGACCTCTCTGGACGGTCGACCGGTCGGTCGACCGCCCTCCAGCCAGATACTGGCGTGCACGTCTGTGCACGTCGGTCGACCGCCCGGTCGACCAACTTCAGAACTCGGTCGACCGGTCAGTCGACCGGCTGAAGCCTGGAAACTGAAATTCTGGGGATTAAAAGTTAGTCATTTTGGCTCAAATAAAATCCCATAAAATACTGAAAAATCTATAAAAATAGGTTTACCAATATACTTTGATAAAAAAATATGCTTGCACAAAATCAAGGCATGTTACAAATAATTTGGACTATTTTTATAACTTAGAAAAATTGGCTCAAAACAAAAACTGTATTTTTCCAAATTGATTTTTTCAAAACTTATTTTTCCAAAACTTCTCCAAATACAAAAATAAGATATTTAAACTCATTTAAAGCATAGTGTGTATGGATATGATTCACTACACAAACATGATGAAATATCTATGTTTTTGACTTTAAGCTCTAAATATGATTTTGGTTAAAACATATAAACTTTAAATACCAAAAATCAAACCGGTATTTTTCCAAATGAAAACTCTTTTATAAAAACAACTAAATCAAGAGTGTGTGTGCATATAGATACTTGAGCAATCCACCACTATTCTATCCTTTACATTTTACTCTAAAACAAAATCTTCTAAAACAAACCTAGACTAAAGCCTTGATCTTCTTGAAGTCTTCACTTGAAGCCTTCTCATCTTCTTGACTTGGTCCAAACACGATCCAACGAGCTCGACTCCTCTTGAGTACTTGATGTGGTCTTGATGCAAAGGCTCGTGAATCAAACGGTGCTAGCTCCAAAACTTGACTTTAAATCCTTTGTTGAAGCTCCACACCTACTAAGATCTTGATCATGAATCTGTCACTAATTAAACACAAGATCATTAGTACTATAACTACATGAGTTGATCATCATCAAAACTAGAGTGATGGGCTTTTGGGCCAACAATCTCCCCCTTTTTGATGATGACAAAACTCATGAAGTTATACATGCATGGATTAAAGTAAAGCTTCAAAGAAGCTCCCCCTTAACTCATGCATAAACAATAAACAATAATATATAGTGATGAAGCACATAAACATGTATGCAAATGTATGGAGAGAAACATGCTAACAAGCATAAAACAAAACAAATTCTTTTTCTCCTATTTGCAAAACAAAACATATATGCATAAACATAAATACTTCTCCTACTTTAATAATAAAGTTAGGAAAACATGTATATACATCTCAAATACTTCTCCCCCTTTTTGTCAATCATCAACAAAGGGGTTAAAGTAAAAATAAAATTTTTCTCCCCCTTTTTGTCATAAACAAAGAGATCAATAAGCGGTAAAATCAATAAAAGGTTATATGCGATATACATTCATGAAGAGGAAGACGCTAAGTTAGCTTCCCTACATATATGCATTACATGAAAGAGGGATGACAAGCCCTAATTCACATAACACATAATCTGTAATGCATAAGAGGAGATGTGAAACTCCCCCTACACACGTGTATCACATAAAGAAGATTTGTCAAGCTCCTCAATACAAGATACACTCAACATGAATCTATATGTAGAAGAGATGTTAAGCTCTCCTTGCATATAAGAAATACAAATCAAAATATTTTTAATATTTCTTAAACAAAATTTTGAAAGGTATCAGAGCTCTTGTAAAACAATCAAATTTTAAGATACCAAATTGTAAATAATCATTATTGTAAATCATATTGATACCAATTGAAATTTAACAAATATGAAGTTGAAACATATTGATACCAATTGTAAACATAATGATCAAATATTTTTATTTTTCATCAAAAACTTTGTGCTTTTAAAAAATGTGAATCAATTGTAAATCATGCACATGAAAAACATATATATGTAAGAAAAGAGAATACCAATAGCAATTGATATTATGGAAATTATGAAGCATACATATATAGGAAACAAAATATGAGTATATACAAAAATATCAATTGTGATACCAATTGGAAATAACAATGTAAATCATGTATATAACTCATAACCTACCACCCTTCATATGCACAAGGTAAAAGATTTTCAATAAGGCTTACAAGGCATACTCGCCCAGCCATCCGCCCATAGAAGGTAGGGGTTTTCAAAATAAATTTGAAAATAGTATAGCATTGAAAATCATTACCAAATGAAGAATAATTAACTAGTTAAAGATAATTTTTGAAAAACTAGTTAAAGATCCTTCAAAACATGGAATCAAAACATATGTTTTTCATGAGTCATACCAAATACACAAGAATTGACACTCAAAATCGATAAAGCTCAAAAATATGTTCATGAAACAAAATCATGACAACACAAATAAAGTGTGAGTGTATAAAAGTCATGTAATTAGCATTTTCTATGAAAATAATCAATGAAGCTCGAAACAACTATCATTTTATCAAAACAAAAATCATGAAAATTCATTTTTCATTTTAAAACAAACTTCTAGGTATATGTATGATTTATCCAAAACTAACAATATGCATACATATCCAAATATAAAAGAGTCTAATAATAGTATTTGCATGAAGGCAAGAGACTCACGGGTATACATGTATATTTATTAGATTTGAATAAAAAATACATATACATGAAGTAAAACATGAAAATAGGCAAAACAAGTGTAATGAGGATATCATCAAAACTAACCTATACATGTGCATATAGTGGGTACAAATGAGCATGAAGTGCAAACATATATGAATCATTTTGTTGCTCACTATTTGTACATGTATAAATACAAGTTTTGATAAAAACTACATTTAAACTAGTCTTTACCACATGAAGTACAAAACATGTAAAACATGAACATGCTAAATGATATCATGTAAACAAAAAGCATGTAAACTTAACTAAGAGTTTTAGAGATAGTTACCAACATTTGAACTATACTCCAAAGCTCCAAACATGGTGGTCGTCCCACCAAAACTCCTTGATAGCGGTGCAAAAAATATGTCCATCTAGTCCACGTGCAACCACCACCAAGGCACCAAATCTCTCACGTCTTGTGAGAGCCCTCACCTACATCAAATACACAAGGTGGGGACTTGGTACCCATTTTCTTTTGGGTCCTTTAGGGTTAGTCTTGTAAGGAACCCAAACATTTTTATTTTTAGCAAAATTAATATGATGTAATCTATCAAAACAAACTTTGTAAATGGCCTTTGCGGTCACAATGTGTACATTTGTACACCTTAGGATGCTTATGTGTGTGGGTGTGATCATGACGTGCAACATAAGCATATGCATGATGATGATGTGCATGAATGTGTGGAGTTTGTTTCTTTGAAAATATCGACTCCAACCTAGAATGATTAAAAGCACATTTGCTCAAAGTTGAGCTCAAACAATCCATTTTATTTTTCAAAAAATTAATCTCACTATTAGCAATGGTGGCATGTAAAGCATGGTGAGAAATAGAATCATTTTTCTTAGTCTTTTTAGAAAAATTTTCTTTTTCTATTTCACACATTTTTCTTTTTAAAGTAGTGTTTTCTTGAAAAGCAACTTCCTTTTGTTTTT
Source organism: Agave tequilana (assembly GCA_038442645.1). NCBI lineage: Eukaryota > Viridiplantae > Streptophyta > Magnoliopsida > Asparagales > Asparagaceae > Agave > Agave tequilana. Next base: position 118,691 of record JAVJIF010007795.1, on the reverse strand, counting down.
CCATCAAAACAAGTTTATTTTTCAAAGACATATTTCCTTCACATAAATCATTCAATTTAGACATCAAGAAAATATTTTCATCTTTCAAATTCTCATTTTCTTTTTCAAACATGCAACTTTATTTTGTAAAGAATCTTTTCTTTTAGCATGCAAACAAAATTCTTTTTCAACTTTTTATTATCTTTCCTTAGCATGTCATATTTTTCAAGCAATAGTTGACAAAAAGATGTAAGCTCATCATATGACATGTTATTATCTTCATCTACCTCGGATTCGGTAGTTACCTCAAGGGGGTTGTCCCCTTGGACCATATAGCATGCGTTGGAGGTGTCGCTGCCAACATCCGAATCGCTCCCCGCATAATATAGATCCTTTTTGCCAAGGGAGGTGATGATGTTCCATGCTACAAAAGCCGAATCAATGTTAGAAACCCTAGATAAATAATCATCATTTAGGGTTGATTTTATAGCATGAAGGGCTTTTGCATTAGCCTCAAAATTATTGCCATTTAAACAATATGAATCATTAGTTGTGGCAAGATAAACATGAATGCCTAGGGCCTTGAGGTACAAAGACATCTTAACCTTCCAAATTTGGATGTTAAGAATGTCAAACATGGATGGTGACATGAAGTCCATGGTGTGTGTACAAAAATAGTGATTAGCCTAAAAATGAGGATCTTTAACTCTAGGTTGTAAGACCCAAATCAAGAGCACTTGGCTCTGATACCAATTGTAAGTCACCTAGAGGGGGTGAATAGGTGATGGCTAATCTAATGGTCACTAAATGCGAAATTAAATGCTATTTAATGCAACCTAAACAAACTATTTAAACTAAACACCACGTATAACACAAGAGTGTAGCCGAATTCCCCGTGAAGGGCTCTGGACTAACTCCTCTAGATTCCCCTAGATAAGGGTTGAGGTGCCGCGTTGGCTCTCTTGGTTGAATACAAGTGTTAGCAAACAATCCCAAGCATATATAACAATTAAGCACAAATGTATATCATGCATATAAAGATAAAGACAAGATAAGTATGCAAGATATAAACAAGAGACAGAGAGAGAGAGAGAGCAATCGCAAACACAAGGGATTTGTTTCGAGGTTCGAGCACACTTGCTCTACATCCCCGCCTTCGACACACGAAGGATTTCCACTATGCTTGATCCCAATGGATCACTCCTCGGTGCCGCGACACCTACAAGCCGAGTTCACACTTGAACTCCTTGGACTCTCTAGCCTGTACACACCGCAAGCTCACTAGCTCGCCGAGGCCGCACCTCAAACATGCAGTTCACACACGAACTCGAAACACCGAGTCCCCACTAGGACCCGAAACAATACGAACACACATGTCCTCCTCCTCAAAGTACAAAGATGAAAACTTGGTGATCTAAACACTTGATCACCAATAAAAACTCTCACAACACAATCCTATGGATAGATAAAGCAATGGATAGCTCAAGTGATTGTGTGAGAAAACTAGGATGGAGATGGTGGAGGAAAACTCAAGAAAATCTCTTTTAAACACTCTTGATAAAACTCCCCTTTTGATTGGAAATATTTGCTCTCAAATTTGTTGAGAAAAACCTCTTGTAAGGGTAGGAAAAACTGGCCCAAAAACTCTCCCAAAATCTTATAGAAAACAGCCCCCAAATGCCCTAATTTATAGGGTTAGAAAAACTAGCCGTTGGGGGTCTGACAGACCTGTCGGTCGACCGGCCGGTCGACCGTCAACGGTCAGATTTCTGACTGTTGGAGCTGCGGTCGACCGGCCCAGTCGACCGAGCCTCTGGAACAAAGAGCACTGCTCTCTGCCGGTCGACCGCCCGGTCGACCGGGGCATTTCCAGAGAGCAGACCTCTCTGGACGGTCGACCGGTCGGTCGACCGGCCCTCCAGCCAGATACTGGCGTGCACGTCTGTGCACGTCGGTCGACCGCCCGGTCGACCGACTTCAGAACTCGATCGACCGGTCAGTCGACCGGCTGAAGCCTGGAAACTGAAATTTTGGGGATTAAAAGTTAGTCTTTTGGCTCAAATAAAATCCCATAAAATACTGAAAAATCTACAAAAATAGTTTTACCAATATACTTTGATAAAAAAATATGCTTGCACAAAATCAAGGCATGTTACAAATAATTTGGACTATTTTTGTAACTTGGAAAAATTGGCTCAAAACAAAAACTGTATTTTTCCAAATTGATTTTTCCAAAACTTATTTTTCCAAAACTTCTCCAAATACAAAAACAAGATATTTAAACTCATTTAAAGCATAGCGTGTATGGATATGATCCACTACACAAACATGATGAAATATCTATGTTTTTGACTTTAAGCTCTAAATATGATTTTGGTTAAAACATATAAACTTTAAATACCAAAAATCAAATCGGTATTTTTCCAAATGAAAACTCTTTTATAAAAATAACTAAATCAAGAGTGTGTGTGCATATAGATACTTGAGCAATCCACCACTATTCTATCCTTTACATTTTACTCTAAAACAAAATCTTCTAAAACAAACCTAGACTCAAGTCTTGATCTTCTTGAAGTCTTCACTTGAAGCCTTCTCATCTTCTTGACTTGGTCCAAAAACGATCCAACGAGCTCGACTCCTCTTGAGTACTTGATGTGGTCTTGATGCAAAGGCTCGTGAATCAAACGGTGCTAGCTCCAAAACTTGACTTTAAATCCTTTGTTGAAGCTCCACACCTACTAAGATCTTGATCATGAATCTGTCACTAATTAAACACAAGATAATTAGTACTATAACTACATGAGTTGATCATCATCAAAACTAGAGTGATGGGCTTTTGGGCCAACATATGAAAGCAAAGAGAGGGAGTAGAGTTTAGAGAGATGTAGACAATCGCAAACACAAGGATATGTTTGAGCCACTGCTCTACGTCCCCGCCTTCACACGATGAAGGATTTCCACTATGATCGATCCCACCAGATCGTCAATCGGTTACAAGTTCTCACTAGAACTCTTCGGATACACTTGTCCTCTCTCACGGTGCCACAACACCAACTTGGAGCTCATTAGCTCGTTCGAGGCCGCAACCTCTACAACTTCTCAATCGAAGAAAACGGTGATCAACACTTGACCACAAAGATAGCTCACAAGAACAACCCTACAACCAAGATGAGGAAGTGAAATACTTGAGATTGTGTTGTGCAAAAGCAAGTAGAGAAGTAGAGGAAAGGCTCAAGCTAAAACACTAAATTTTGAAATAGTTGGCTCAAGAGAAAATCTTTTGCAAAGAGGCTAAACTATGAAAAACTTTGATGTAAGGCTTAGAAATCTTGTTCTAAAGTTGTTTCATAGTCTCACTATTTATAGGGGATGAAAACTAGGCTATAAAATATAATAGATCCATTGGGACAAGACCCAACAAAAGACAAAACTAAATCTAGTCGTTGGGAGCCAACTCAGCAGAATTTTCTGCTGTCGGTCGACCGGCGGTCGACTGTCAACGGTCGGATTTCCAATCGTTTGGAAAAGCGGTCGACCGGACAGTCGACCGTAGTTCCCAAACAGAGCGTAAAACTCTCTATCGGTCGACCGGCTAGTCGACTGGAACAAACAGAGAGCACTGCTCTTTAAAACAGTTGACGGGCCCGGTCAACCGAAGTGCACGCATGCACTTGGTGCACGTCGGTCGACCGCCCGGTCGACAGACAGAGCAGTTTTGCTTTGCCAGTAGTCGACCGCCCGTCGACCGGCTGAGGGCCAAAATAGGATTTTGGAAATCTTTTTGAAGTCAATATTTTTCCAACAAAATTTCTTTTGATGTAGATACAAAATAGAGTTCTAGGGCTTTGAGGAAGTAGAGTGTGATCATAGATCAATACCAAATAAATTAGAACTATATTTTGATAAAAATCTTTTCTAAAACAAAAATTAGTTTTTCCAAAACTTATTTTTCCGAAACCTGATTTTTCGAAACTTGTTTTTCTGAAACTCGGTAAGAAATATGGTAATAAATTTTTGTTTTGAAAACACAACGAAATATGAAATGTGTATGTGTGTGTGTGTGTGTGATAATCCCAAAAGCTATCAACTTCTTTCATCTTGGTTTTAACAAATGACTATAAATCCTAGCTAAAATGGAAAAAGGTAAAAATACAAATCTTGAAATAGTCTTCTCGATATTGCTTGATCCTCGAGCTCTTCTAGTATGTTAGACTCTGAGATCTAAATCTTCTTGGCTTCCAAATGTGTGAGTCTTGTGATGGAGCCAAAATGCAGCATATGTTTTTTTCCTGAAACTTAATTACTGAAACTTAATTAAATAATTTTGTTAATACCTAACTACATATGGTTTGTTATCATCAAAACTAGGGCTAATGGCCTTTGGGCCAACAATCTCCCCCTTTTCGATGATGACAAAACATATGGAGTTATTAAGATATTTTGGGAAGAGACTTCAAGTGAAGCTCCCCCTTAACACATGCATATATAAGAATAAGACATAAAAGAGCAAAATACATAATAAAAGCATATATAAAGGATATAACAATTAGACTCTTATGCCAGCCATCTATGCATAACAAAGATATTGAGTTATAAAAGAGTATGCACAAATGGTTACCTCCATCCATACAGAAATACCTCCAGCCTCCAAAATAAGTGGTAGATGGTTGGATCAACAAGAAATAATAAACAATACACAAACAACACATATACCACATAGAGACAATAAGGATAACAGCCATATCAGAAATAAATATGTCCATACGTGCTTAGAGGTTCATGCCAACCTCAAAAACCAAATACACAAAAACACACAAAGCATATGTCCATAAAAAAAACTACATATCCAAATTCAAATACAGAAAATAAAACATTAAAGCTAACTCCCACAATAACTCCATCTAATTCCCACAATAATGAAAAGTCACCTAGAGGGGGGGGGTGAATAGGTGACAATGCTAATCTATGAACTAAATGCGGAATTTAAAAATCTAAATGCAATGAGCACTCAAGTGTGATCAACTAGTGATGCACACACAACCAAGCCAAGCAAATATGATGAACAATATGAATAGAAATGCAAGGCACAAAGTAAAGAGAGAGAGATAGAGAGCCAATAGATCAAACGCAAACACAAGGATATGTTATCGAGGTTCGAGCACCCAGCTCTACATCCCCGCCTTCGACACACGAAGGATTTCCACTAGCTCGTCCACCTAGGACCCTTTACAAAGAGTACCCAACTCCTCTCTTTACAACCTCCTCCTTGAGGCAAATTCCAAACCAATACAACAAACTCCCAATCACCAACCAATACAAGGATCACCTCTCAACTAGAGGGATACAACCCAAAGCACAAAGCTAAGAAAAGATTGGGTTACAACTTGGTGGTCACAACAACAACCACAAACAACTTCTTCTTCCCACACAAATATCCTATAGATATAGATAGTAGATTATAGCTCAAGTGTGGAGAAAACCAAGGATTTGAAACCAGCAACTCAAAGAAAATCTTTGGGAAATAAATCAAATCAAGATGGAGAAGTTCAATTCAAAAGCTTTTCCCAAAACCCTTTTCTTTGATTTTTCAAACCCTAATGAAAACACCAAAAAGATTGTTCAATTTGAATCCAAAACCTATTTTGATTGCTGTAAAAACACCTGAGAGAATGGAAAAATTCGCACAAAAAATCTTAGAGAAAAACTCTTACAAATGGGGTATTTATAGGCAATTTAGAAAACTAGCCGTTTACAGAATTTATGCCAGAAATAGCCTGCCGGTCGACCGGCCCGGTCGACCGCCCAACGTTCGAATTTTCGAACGTTACAGCTACCGGTCGACCGGTCCGGTCGACCGAAAATTCCTGAGAGCAAACAGCTCTCCGTCGGTCGACCGCTTCGGTCGACCGGCCCATTGGGCTGCAGACGTGCACAGGTCTGTGCACGTCGGTTGACCGAACCGGTCGACCGGCCCTTGGTGCGGTCGACCGCTTCGGTCGACCGACCAGGCCTGTCAGCCTATAAATGGGTCAGAAAAACAGTGGTAAAAAATATTCCAATAAATCCTACAAAATCTCTAAAATTCCACAAAAATAGTTTTATCATTTTATATTGAAATACAAACTTGTGTGTTAAAATCCTAACACAAATTTCAAACATATTTGACTATTTTTGTGTCATAGAAATTTTGCTAAAAACCAAAAACCGTATTTTCTAAAACCTTGTATTTTGAATAGAAATACACATTGTCTAAAACTCATTCATGATACAAAAATATGATATTTAAACACTTTGAAGCATATTGTATATGAATAGAAATTCAATATACAAGGAACATATATATATCATGATTTTTGTCATTAAGTCCAAAATAATGTTTTGATAAAAATACCAAAACATAAAACACATGAAATAGAATATTAAACTAAGTTTGTTTAAGCAATAGAAGCATGCATGTATATAGAACAAATCATATATACACTAAACCATGTAAACTTGTTTTGATATAAAATCTATTCATGAAAACCAAGATCGGTTAAACCAAAAACCGAAAAACAATATTCAAAACGTGAAACATGTGTGTTGTGAACTTGAGCTTATCATACTATACTAATCTTTACAATTAAGATCTAAACCCAAACTAAAAACTATGGATACCTAAGTCTTCTTGTAGAGCGCAATCTCCAAGTTGACTCGATCCAAAAACTCCTTTGATTCACCGAGCAATTGCAATATATCATCTTTGATGCGTTGCAATATATCATTTTTGATGCGCGGGCTCTTGAATCAACATGTGCAAGCTTCCAAATCATCTTGTTGAAGCTAAACACCAACTAATATCTTGATTAATGATCTGAGACTAAAACACAAGATTATTAGTACACATAACTACATGAGTTAGTCATCATCAAAACTAGAGTGGAAAGCCTTTGGGCCAACAATCTCCCCCTTTTTGATGATGACAAAACTCATGGAGTTATATATGCATGGATTAAAGTAAAGCTTCAAGGAAGCTCCCCCTTAATTCATGCTTAACAATAAAACATATAAGATATGCAATGAATGTTCTCATGAATGTTCTCAAACACATAATAAAACATACTTTTGATATTAATAAAACAATACTAAAACAAAACAAAAACATATACATAAATCAACCATGCATATAAACTACAAATTCCTCTCCCCCTTTTTGTCACTCATCAACAAAGGGGTAAAGCAATGCATGATAAAGGCAAATATTTCTCCCCCTAAAATCAACGAAGGGATAAAACATAAAATTGCTAAATCTCTTGATACCAAAAACAAATCAAACATAGCTAAAGCTTTAGATATACCAAACAAGCTCTTGATATCAATTGAAATAATAAACTAAACTCTTGATATCCAATTGATACCACTTGAAATTATCAATAATTTAAGGAATGCCAATACCAAAATTATACAAGGCATAGAAACAAGAATATTAACTGCCAATAAAACAAATTGATACCTATTTAAGTAAACAAATAGCCTCTAAATACCAATAGAAGAAATTTTAACACAAATGGCTTCTTGATACCAATTACACAACAATGTAAATTTTCCAATCATTTTTCATCATAAAGTTAGGGAGTGAAAAGCAAAACAAATGCTAATTGAAATACAAAATACGAATTTTCTCCCTCTTTATGAAATACCAAAGAAACTTATGCATAAGCTTGTATTAAGATACCAATTGAAAAACTCATCAATTGAAACAATATAGTCATTTAAAATCAAGCTATGCAGAATCAAGATTTGTGCTCTAAAATATATGAATATGATAGGCACAAAGGAAACTTCTATGTATGTAAAAGATTAGATATCAATTGAAATTGATACTATATGAGGTGCAAACATACATACACAAAGCAAACACATATGAGTATACAAAAAAATATGTCATATTGATACCAATTGAAAGAACTCAATGATACCAATTGAAATAACAAAAGTAAGGTCAAGTGTATAACTCATATCAACTACCACCCATCCAAGATAAGTTTTAAATGATTTTCAAGATGAAACATACTTGATCATGGTCTCCCATCCAACCGCCCATTGATGGTAGGGGTTTTCAAAAATTGATTTGAACAATATAGTATGTTTGAAAAACTCTACCAATTTGAAGAATACCAACTAGTTTATGAAAATTTGAGAACTAGTAGAAATTCTTCAAGATAAAACAAAAAGGATTTTTCATGAAACATGAAAATCACAAGATCACTAAACACTCAAAATCTATATGGCACCAATAGTACTCATGAAAACGAAATCATGAGAAAACATCAAAATAAGGTGAGTGTACAAGTGTTGTGAGAAACATATCAACATGAAAATGGACAATCAAGCTCAATTGAAATTCCTTTAAAATATAAACATATGAGAACTAAATTTTCATTACTAAAGGAAATCTCCTAAAAACATGAAAATCTAAACTCTTCATTAAAAGTCAATTTATACTTCAAGGTATATGTATGTTTAGACAAAGCAAAAGTATACATACATATCCCTAAACACAATTGAGTCCAAACTATAGATTTGCATGAAAGGCAAATGACTCAAGGGGCATACATGTATATCTTAAGATTTGGCAAAATAGACATATACATGAAGTGAAAACACTTTATCATAGAAATCTCATGATCATAAATCATATCAAAAATAAGGAATACATGTATGAATGCATGAATCATCAAAACTAGACTATACTAGCACATCTAATGAGTACAAATAGGCATCCAAGCACAAACATATATAAAGGTTTATTTGTGGCCCATTCTATGTACAAGTATAACTCCTAGTTTTCATGAAAACTAACATCTAAGCATATATCCAAATTATAAAGCATAAAACAAGTCATAAATCAACAATTATTCTAAAAATGATCCTTATGTAAATTTATATGCTATAAGAATCAAGATATACATAATATCAAAACAATTGTGAAAACACAAAATATGGAATCATGTAAACAATGGTGATTACAAATTCCAATACATGTATAGCAATGAACATACTAATCAACACATGAATCATTAAAACACAAAATCATATGATCATTGTGCATATGCATGTACATTAGATCTAAAGCATACATGTTAGTTTAAACAAGGTGAGACACTAAATATAGATCCATATGAAACATGGGTGCTCAAGGAACTAAACATGTATAACATTAATCTAATAAGCATGGCATAGGCATAATGAATAACAAAACATGACATGCTATAAATAGATGAACATTAAAAGCATGCAAATAAAAATGGGAGTTAGAGAATGATACCAAACCGATGAAGGTGCATCTCTAGTTCTCCAAAACACGGTGGTCCTTCCACCAAATCTCCTTGAGAGTGAAGCATCCAAATGGTTCTCTTTTAAGCTTAGAATGCATCCACCTCAAGGCACTAATGCCCTCAAGTGATGCGAGAGCTCCCACCTACATCAAAAGTCAAAGAGGTGGTTTTTGGTACCCATTTTCTAGTGGGTCCACGGGGGTTAGTTTCTTTTCTAACCCAAACATAATTAGTTGCTAAATTTTCATGATAAATGTGATCATAACAAAATCTAGCAAGGTGGCCTTTTCGACCACAATGTGTACATGTGTACACGTGAGCATACATATGATGGTGGTGATCATGAAAAGCATGTGTATGCCTAGATGGGTGTGCATGCAAGGTTGGAACTTGTTTCTTGCGAACCAAGGTTTCCAATCGTGTGTGATTCATGGCACAATGGCTCAAAGTGGAGCCCAAACAATCAACACTTTTCTTCAAATTATTTATATCATTTTCTACGCTAGAAGACAAAGTGGAACATGCTATAGAAGGGCAAGAAGTAGAAGCTACATTAGCATGACAAACATGAATATCAATCTCATTTTGTAAAGATTTATTTTTAATCAAAACCAAATCCAATTCTTTCGTAATTGAATCAATTTTATTTTTCAAAGTAAGATTTTCTTTGAAAACAAGATCCAATCTAGAAGACAAAACCTCATTGTGTTCTACAATATCATCAAAATCATTTTTGTTTTTCAAGTCTTCAATCTCTTTAAGTGCAATTTCAAGTTGAGATTGTAGTGAGTCACGTTCACTAGTGATCTCTTCTTTCTCTTGCAAAACCGATTCAAAAGTTGAACATAAATCCTTTAATTCTTCTTTTAAGTCAAAATGTTTCTTTTTCAAAATCTCATGTTTTTCCATAAAATTTTCAAGTTTAGAAGCAAGGTCAACATTCAAATTTTGAACTTCAAAACAACCATGGCAATATGAACTAGAGCTATCATCAAGAGGGGAATCCGAATGTACCTCATGAGAGTCATTCCCACATGCCATAAGGCAAGGCTCTTCGGATACATCTCTCCTAGATCTCCTCATATTGTTAATGATCCTTGGAAGCTCCGGAGATGTCAAGACGCTCCAAACTGCAAAAGCCGAATCAAAACTATCAAAAACAAGTAAAAGATTATTATCAAAAGATGCTCTAAGTGTTTTAAGTGCAAGTGCATTGGCCTTCTTATGCTTACTATTATTAGGGAGGGTTTCTATAGTGATGGCTTGATAAACTAGATGTCCTAATCCTTTTAGATGTCTAGTCATGTCTACCTTCCATGCATCAAGTCTAAAATGGTCAAACATAGGAGGGCTAGCCATGAGTGTAATCTAGTATGAGTGCAAATGAAATGCAAATGAAGATTAGCAAACCAAGATCTTTTACTCCTAGGTTGTTAAACAAAAATATCAGGAGCGCTAGCTCTGATACCAATTGAAAAGTCACCTAGAGGGGGGGGTGAATAGGTGACAATGCTAATCTATGAACTAAATGCGGAATTTAAAAATCTAAATGCAATGAGCACTCAAGTGTGATCAACTAGTGATGCACACACAACCAAGCCAAGCAAATATGATGAACAATATGAATAGAAATGCAAGGCACAAAGTAAAGAGAGAGAGATAGAGAGCCAATAGATCAAACGCAAACACAAGGATATGTTATCGAGGTTCGAGCACCCAGCTCTACATCCCCGCCTTCGACACACGAAGGATTTCCACTAGCTCGTCCACCTAGGACCCTTTACAAAGAGTACCCAACTCCTCTCTTTACAACCTCCTCCTTGAGGCAAATTCCAAACCAATACAACAAACTCCCAATCACCAACCAATACAAGGATCACCTCTCAACTAGAGGGATACAACCCAAAGCACAAAGCTAAGAAAAGATTGGGTTACAACTTGGTGGTCACAACAACAACCACAAACAACTTCTTCTTCCCACACAAATATCCTATAGATATAGATAGTAGATTATAGCTCAAGTGTGGAGAAAACCAAGGGATTTGAAACCAGCAACTCAAAGAAAATCTTTGGGAAATAAATCAAATCAAGATGGAGAAGTTCAATTCAAAAGCTTTTCCCAAACCCTTTTCTTTGATTTTTCAAACCCTAATGAAAACACCAAAAAGATTGTTCAATTTGAATCCAAAAACCTATTTTGATTGCTGTAAAAACACCTGAGAGAATGGAAAAATTCGCACAAAAAATCTTAGAGAAAAACTCTTACAAATGGGGTATTTATAGGCAATTTAGAAAACTAGCCGTTTACAGAATTTATGCCAGAAATAGCCTGCCGGTCGACCGGCCCGGTCGACCGCCCAACGTTCGAATTTTCGAACGTTACAGCTACCGGTCGACCGGTCCGGTCGACCGAAAATTCCTGAGAGCAAACAGCTCTCCGTCGGTCGACCGCTTCGGTCGACCGGCCCATTGGGCTGCAGACGTGCACAGGTCTGTGCACGTCGGTTGACCGAACCGGTCGACCGGCCCTTGGTGCGGTCGACCGCTTCGGTCGACCGACCAGGCCTGTCAGCCTATAAATGGGTCAGAAAAACAGTGGTAAAAAATATTCCAATAAATCCTACAAAATCTCTAAAATTCCACAAAAATAGTTTTATCATTTTATATTGAAATACAAACTTGTGTTAAAAATCCTAACACAAATTTCAAACATATTTGACTATTTTTGTGTCATAGAAATTTTGCCAAAAACCAAAAACCGTATTTTCTAAAACCTTGTATTTTGAATAGAAAATACACATTGTCTAAAACTCATTCATGATACAAAAATATGATATTTAAACACTTTGAAGCATATTGTATATGAATAGAAATTCAATATACAAGGAACATATATATATCATGATTTTTGTCATTAAGTCCAAAATAATGTTTTGATAAAAATACCAAAACATAAAACACATGAAATAGAATATTAAACTAAGTTTGTTTAAGCAATAGAAGCATGCATGTATATAGAACAAATCATATATACACTAAACCATGTAAACTTGTTTTGATATAAAATCTATTCATGAAAACCAAGATCGGTTAAACCAAAAACCGAAAAACAATATTCAAAACGTGAAACATGTGTGTTGTGAACTTGAGCTTATCATACTATACTAATCTTTACAATTAAGATCTAAACCCAAACTAAAAACTATGGATACCTAAGTCTTCTTGTAGAGCGCAATCTCCAAGTTGACTCGATCCAAAAACTCCTTTGATTCACCGAGCAATTGCAATATATCATCTTTGATGCGTTGCAATATATCATTTTTGATGCGCGGGCTCTTGAATCAACATGTGCAAGCTTCCAAATCATCTTGTTGAAGCTAAACACCAACTAATATCTTGATTAATGATCTGAGACTAAAACACAAGATTATTAGTACACATAACTACATGAGTTAGTCATCATCAAAACTAGAGTGGAAAGCCTTTGGGCCAACAAATAACTCCATCAAAATCTCTCTCCCCTTTTTTAAAATCAACAAAAGGGGTCAACCCTCCTGGAAATCAGGGTCTTCTAGGAAAGTTGGTGCCTCAGGAACGGCAGGAGGAGGAACCCATGCGTCAAAAGGAGGACCCGTGGGTGGAAGTGGCTGTGAGCGACCACTCAGAAGAGGAGCCGGCCAAGTGTACCTATTGTAGATGTCATGGACGCAGGTCTGCATATAGCGAATGGAATCACAAATGTGATTGAGATCATTATCCACTCGCTACTCTAACCGCTGAAAGTGAGCGGACATCTGCTGGTTGTGCTCCTGAAGCTGAGTGGAGAGAGCATGATATGGATCAAAGGACGCAGAAGAAGCAGAAGAAGATCCTGGAGCAACAGCAGGAACGATAGGCTAGTGCTGAGAAGCAGGAGCACACTCCCTAACACGCATCCTCTTGAGGAGAGTGCTGTTGATGTTAACTGACAGTTCGATGGACCATTCAGTGAAAAGATCGAATCTGAGTTGCTTTAGAAGACGTGTAATAAGCATCTCAAAGGGCAAGTGCCGGTTTGGGACCAGAAGATGATCGGATGTCATGTAGTCGATGATGAGTTTAGGAATATTTATTTTTAATGCCTTTCAGAAGGCAATAGATCAGAAGAGGTGCAGAACCCCTAGCGTGACTATACTCTCCTGATTTTGGCAGGAGGTTATAGAAAACAATTTTAGCTAAGACTTGGGCGGTGAGAGTGTAATACTTCACCTCCTCATTCCTAACTAAAGCGGGGTTATCATCATCGTGAAGCAAAATGGAGGCGGTGTGGTGATTGGTTCCTAATGTTGCATATTTAATGTCACATTTCCATACTTATTTTAGAATAAAAGCCTGCATTGTCCTAATTATTTGTTTAATTTATTTGCAGGCCCAATCCTTAAGGAGATGAAGAGAAATGAGCCCAAAGCCCACCAGAATTCTGAATTAAATCAGAGTTAATTCGTACACATAAAATCAGGGCAAAATCAAGAGGTTGAAACCGGTTGAGAAGAATCCTCTCAGAATCGATCGGTTAAAGCCAAGAGTCCAAGGCCATTTCATCAGAATCCGGAGCTCAAACGACAAAACCAACAAAGGATAAAGCCAGAAGAAGACCCCAGAGAGACCCACCAACAGGGTGTGGCCACCTGGCCACACCCTTGCCGCGGAAACGCGGCTTGGGCCGCGTTTCCGCGGCTTTGTTGGGGAGTTAGGGGGAGCGTTTGCTCCCCCGAGCTCCCGGGATCTTGGTGGTTGGGTATTTGCCTATAAAAGGCCTGTACTTGCGCTGAAAATAGGACGTCAAAGCAGATTAGGATTTAGCCTAGTTTTTCATTTCTTAGTTTAGGTTTTTACTTCTCTTTTTCATGTAATTTAGTTTTCATTTATGTAATTCTGAGGAGATCAACTTTCATTGAAGAACAAGACTGAAGCTTGAGCTAAAAGTGACAATTGGTGTAAGGTTTTATTTCTTTTCTTCGATTGTTATGAAATCAAATCAATGCTATTTCCTTGTATGTTCTTTTTAGTTCTCTTCTTCTTTTCTATTTTACCTTTCTTTTTGGTACAACTGTCTTCCAAGTGAGTCTAAAAGCATCGAAAGAGCCTTGCCTTTGCGAGTGCCACCGATAGCTCATGACGATGGAATTGTGAGTCTCTCTGTATCATTTCATGCTTGCGTATCTTGATGATGTAATGTGGAAGAGACCAACACTCGACCCTTATGGGCTATGCGCTGATTGCCTCCAATTCAATGTAACATTGAAGCTAAGAACTCAAGGTAAGCTTTTGATGAAAAGAAGGTAAATATTTGTTTTCTTTTCTTTTTCATTTCTGTAAATTAAATCACTACATCTTCCAACTCTATCATCTCCACTTCATTGTACTTAGTCGCTTTTCATCGTTTTCTGATTTTCCATCTTCTTCATCTCTCGCTTTCTTCTTAACTTTAACCATTAACTTTCTTTTTCTTTTTCATAACATAAAACAGAGAAGAACTTTCGCTTATTTTCTTAACGATTTCAATAAAGAACCGTAAAGCTTCCATCGCAAACCCTCCTTGTGGATCACGACCCGCATAGCCACTTGCTATAGCGGAAGAATTGAGCACTTGCACACTTCTTTTCATAAGTTCTGAAATTTCATATTTTTTGTGCAGGTTTAGCCTCAATCAAATTTTGGCGCCGTTGTCGGGGAGGGTAAAACGGTTTTTATTGAAATCTGAATTTTTATTGCAAATTTTTTAGAACTAAACGAATTTTCTTCTCTGTTGCAGGTTACAGGGCAAGCAAAGCAGAAAATTATTATTGCAGTAACATACAAGTGGCCTTGGGCCTCTGCTCCAAAAAGCAAAGACCAAGGGCCCTCTGAATTGCCGCGTTTCCACGGCAAAAGCCGCGGATCCGCGGCAAGGAAGAGTTGACTACTAACAGCTTTTTGCAGGGCTGCTTAGTTTAAAAAAATTCTAGTTTGCTGCAACTTTAATTTTTCTTATATGCCATAACATAAGCCTGCTAATAATCAACAGTAAAATATTTGTTGAAAAGATAAAAAATTGATTAGACATTTGCATTTTAGGCACGTGTCTTTTTAATTCTTTTATTTTTTTACTGTTGAAGAGTGCTGGAGCAAGGTATGTTTGCATTGCATCTAGAATAGGACTATCTCTTGGTTGATTTATATCGCTTAGAGTGCATCTTATTTATCTTTTATACTTGCACAAAACTGATCTTAAGGGCACCACCCAATAATAAGATAAGGTGGGGATTTAATCACCCTTCCTTAGCCCAAAAATCAGAATCCAAGCACTCACTAACCCAAGCCTAACTTAAAATGAGTAGACGTTGGCCCTAGGGACATCTCGGACTCAATTAGGAGATTATCCTAAGGGGGAAAGGTGTTGGAACTTGACTCTTGCCAAATCAGTGTCTAGGAAAGGGATTAAGGGCCGAAAGCCCGAAGGTTGGTGGTTATTTAATTAAGGAACGTCTTTTGACGGAAAACCTCCCACCAACCTTGCCCTGACCTGGCTGATTAGCTTGTGGTCAAAGTCTACATTAAACCTCCCGTGGACAGTCTAACCAGTTAGGAGTCGTCTAGGTCTAGGTCTACCCTAACTTAGGTTAGCATTTTTTCTTTCTTGTTTGTTTATTTGTTTGCTTATCTTTCTTTTTTGTGTGTATTCTATTGTGTGATATGGCTTATAATAATAATTCTTTCAACTTTAATAATCCATATTACACATAAAACTCTTTTTCGGATATTACCAACCCGGCATATCATAATTTTGACCAACCTAGTGTGCCGGATTGGTCTTATCCGAATCAATATAACCCATACCCCCCATCTAATAACTATAATTTCCATAATGATTTCAACTCTTCACCGAGTCAGTGGGGATTCACCTCCCCCGAGCATAATTTCCAACCACCTTGCCCTCCTTCTCCACCCAGTCCACATTATGTTCAAGATTCATACTCAGTTCCACCCATCCAAAATAGGAAACCATCAATTATGGAAATGAGTATGCGTGAGTCCAAACACAAATCCCAAAATCTGATGGACTCACAATTTCACTATCACTTCCAAGACAATTCTTCATCTTTTCATCAAAACAATGAACCTATCAACTATGAAAAGATGCTTGAAGCCATGACTCAGGCTCAAAACACTCGTAATCATGACATAGATATGATGGTCGAATCTCTACGTTCCCACCGTCTTGATGTCACTAACTATTCTGTTAGAGCCGAAGAGTCATGTAGTTTTGGAAATCAAGACTCTATTTCAGAACAACCATTTGAACTTGCCCAAACTCCAAATTTTGAAAAAGATATTGATAGTTTAGCAAGTTATCCTTTTCCTGAAATAGAACTTGAAAATGATTATGATCCTGAACCCCAACTTAGTGATTCAATTCTATTTCCTGATTCGTTTATGACTCCGGTATCTTCACCTGACTTCAATCTTTTCCCGGAGTCAACATTGGATCCTGTACCAATTCATAAAGAAATTGAATCACCCATCTTTGAGGATCATGTTGAACTTGACCAACTTTACAATTTTGAAAATCCCATGGATAAATTGGCAAGTTCTCCATTTTTTGATATTGAACTCAATGAGATATGTGACCTAGATTCTCACATATGTGATCCAGTTCAACTTTCTGAATCAATATTGACTCCTGTTTTATTACCAAACTTGAATAATATTCTAGAGTCAGTTTTGATTCCCCCACCTATCATTCCTGAACTGGAATCACCCATATTAGGTCACATTCCATTGTTGGAAAATACATGTGGACTGGAGTCTCAACTTCTTGACTTGGACCCAATTTCTGAACCTATTTCGACTCCTGAACCTTTACTTGACTTAAGTCACCTTCCTGAGTCGGTATTAGTTCCTGTCCTTCCTGAGTCCAAGTCAACTGTTCTATCATTTCATACTCCATTCTGGGACGAGGTGGTTGACAAATTTGACTCCGAAATTAGTTATGGAACATGAAAATTAGATGGGGTCAAATATTTAATAAAAATCCTTCATGGATATATCTTTTTAATGGGTTATATTAAAGATAGTGCTGGTGGGTTCCTCCGAGACCCAAGAAAAGTTGATTGGGCCGCGTTTCGTGGACCAATCAGACCACCACCGGAACCACCACCTTAAGGTAACATTTTCCTTCCCTTTCGTCTTTTTCATGCATCTATGCATTAATTCATACATTGAGGACAATGCATGAGATAGGTGTGGGGGAGGGTCTAACATAACTTTTCTTTTTCTTTAAAAAAAAAAAGTTAACACTTTTCTTTACTTTTAAAAAACTTTTTGAAAAATAGAAACAATATTTTGACTTATTTTTGTAAGAAATTAAGTTAATTTTAAGGAATAGGAAAATCCAAATTAGGATTTCTTATACTTGGTCAAAATAAGATTATTTGTTTGATTTATAGAGTTAGGAAGATAATTTGTCAAAGTAATTTAGTCTTGATCTTTACCTTGATAAAATATGCACACTTCATACACTTACAAACTTAGGGTTCAAAAACAAAAATTCTTATGCCTTATAAAAAAATATATATATATAAACAAATCTAATTATTGATTAGCTAGGTGCTTTGGCCTAAGAAAGCCTTAGTATTTATGCAAAAGATAATTAGATGAGTTTGAAAAAAAAAAAAACAAGTCTAATTATTAACTAGCTAGGTGCTTTGGCCTAAGCAAGCCTTGGTATTTATGCGAAAGATGATTAGATAAGTTTGAAAAGAAAAATCCTCTGATTAAGCTGGGTATTTGTGCCTAATAAAGAATAAGTATTCACGCCTAAAAGAGGTTCATATAATAAAATCCTTAGTTTTGTGGCCTTATTTGCTCGAGTCCTTAATTCCTAGTGGTGTCTTCTCACCTGGTGCCCTAAGACCGTCTGGTTTGGGAGTCATCGATAAAAGACTCGTTACATGGGCAGATTAGAAAGCCTAATAAAACTAAGGAATAAAAAAAAAAGAGTATATATATAAAAAAATAAATAAGGCATAAGAGTTAGAGTTAATGAACCCTAAGTCAAAATTTTCACAGTCACAAGGTGCATATGACTTAGGGTAAAGTAATAGACTAGATGAGAAGTACAATTTGACTCCTTACTTTGATTGATAACAAAATTTTGAATAGAGACTAAGTTTAGGAATGAAAAATTCGGCTTTCCTATAACTTATAGATTGCTTAGATCTTACAATCATATTTCAAATATTTTTCTCTTCCAAAATGCTTTTCAAAAATACTAACTCTTTATTTCCCTTTCTTTATGGATTTTATGGGTGTAATCCGCTGAAAACCCTCACGAGACAACACTCGTCCTCTAGGGAAACCTAGAGGTTTAACGGCTTGTTGCACATGCTCAGTGCAATCGCGTGACCTGCGAAAGTGGTCTAATAATCCTTAGTATAATTTAGTTGTTTTGCTCGAGGACGAGCAAAAGATAGGTATGGGGGTGTGATTGGTTGCTAATGTTGCATATTTAATGTCACATTTCCATACTTATTTTAGAATAAAAGCCTGCATTGTCCTAATTATTTGTTTAATTTATTTGCAGGCCCAATCCTTAAGGAGATGAAGAGAAATGAGCCCAAAAGCCTACCAGAATTCTGAATTAAATCAGAGTTAATTCGTACACATAAAATCTGGGCAAAATCAAGAGGTTGAAACCGGTTGAGAAGAATCCTCTCAGAATCGATCGGTTAAAGCCAAGAATTCAAGGCCATTTCATCAGAATCCGGAGCTCAAACGACAAAACCAACAAAGGATAAAGCCAGAAGAAGACCCCGGAGAGACCCACCAACAGGGTGTGGCCACCTGGCCACACCCTTGCCGCGGAAACGCAGCTTGGGCCGCGTTTTCGCGGCTTTGTTGGGGAGTTAGGGGGAGCGTTTGCTCCCCCGAGCTCCCCGGGATCTTGGTGGTTGGGTATTTGCCTATAAAAGGCCTGTACTTGCGCTGAAAATGGGACGTCAAAGCAGATTAGGATTTAGCCTAGTTTTTCATTTTCTTAGTTTAGGTTTTTGCTTTTCTTTTTCATGTAATTTAGTTTTCATTTATGTAATTCTGAGGAGATCAACTTTCATCGAAGAACAAGACTGAAGCTTGAGCTAAAAGTGACAATTGGTGTAAGGTTTTATTTCTTTTCTTCGATTGTTATGAAATCAAATCAATGCTATTTTCTTGTATGTTCTTTTTAGTTCTCTTCTTCTTTTCTATTTTACCTTTCTTTTTGGTACAACTGTCTTCCAAGTGAGTCTAAAAGCATCGAAAGAGCCTTGCCTTTGCGAGTGCCACCGATAGCTCATGACGATGGAATTGTGAGTCTCTCTGTATCATTTCATGCTTGCGTATCTTGATGATGTAATGTGGAAGAGACCAACACTCGACCCTTATGGGCTATGCGCTGATTGCCTCCAATTCAAGGTAACATTGAAGCTAAGAACTCAAGGTAAGCTTTTGATGAAAAGAAGGTAAATATTTGTTTTCTTTTTTTTTTTCATTTCTGTAAATTAAATCACTACATCTTCCAACTCTATCATCTCCACTTCATTGTACTTAGTCGCTTTTCATCGTTTTCTGATTTTCCATCTTCTTCATCTCTCGCTTTCTTCTTAACTTTAACCATTAACTTTCTTTTTCTTTTTCATAACATAAAACAGAGAAGAACTTTCGCTTATTTTCTTAACGATTTCAATAAAGAACCGTAAAGCTTCCATCGCAAACCCTCCTTGTGGATCACGACCCGCATAGCCACTTGCTATAGCGGAAGAATTGAGCACTTGCACACTTCTTTTCATAAGTTCTGAAATTTCATATTTTTTGTGCAGGTTTAGCCTCAATCATGTGGGCAAACTCACTGTCAGGATAATTAAATTCATGTAGATCCACATTATAAACATCTACCCCCTCACAGGAGAGGCGTAGGAGATGAGCAAATTTATCAAGGGAAATATTTATATCTTTGCCCAAAACTCTAAACCTGATATGATTATGTTGGAAAGACAGGTTAGAGTAAAAATAATGTATTAGTTCAGGGTAAACTAGTTCTTTCATGGTGACAAAATGCTCAAGTGAACTAGTAAAATATTTGCAAGATTAAGGTGCTCAAAATCACTAAGCACCACACTCCTACCAGAGATAATATTTTTATTGTGGATTATAGTAAATCTATGAGATGCATTTTGGGAGATGAAGGGGTTGGATGATGATTCAGGGTTTTCCCCTTCTCAGATCTGAATCTTTTGGACATGTTGAAGGATTTAAACAGGATAATAGCACAAAATAAAGATGGATAAAAAAGAATAATGAAGAAAATTGAAGAGATTAAGGAGAAATTTTGGTTATACCTCAAAATCCAAGAAAAATCCCTGAAAAATTGCACATCTGGAGCCTGAGAAGAATTTTAACAATTTTTGTGGAAGAAATTTTGGATTGGAAGAGTTTTTAATGGGTTGGATTGGGTTTGGGAGGAGGAGAATTGAAGAAGGGAGAAAGGAGAAACCGGTGGAGAGATGAGAGAATGAGGGAATTAGGATTTAGGGCTTTATATAAAACCAGGTGAAAAAATAGTTTAGCCGACTCCCGGTCGACCGCCTAGTCGACCGGCGCAAACCGAGAGCAATCTCGGTTTTAGTCTGTCGACCGCCCGGTCAACCAGCTTCAGGCTAAATTTTTTTTTTTTTTCCAGGTTATCTCGGTCGACCGCCCGGTCGACCGGGCCTATGACAGGCTAACTCGGTCGATCGGTCGGTCGACCGTAACAGCCCAAAATAGTTAAAATTATTTTTGTTTTAAATTTTAATTTTCTTTTAAAAGGAATTTAGAGACTAATATATTTTTACATATAAAACATGAAAACAATGTTAAAATATTAATAGGCATGAAAAACACATAAAAATTAATTTTTATTTTTATTGTTATTAACAACATAATTTTTTATAATTTTAATAATTAAGCAATAAATTTGAGATATTGAAGCCGAATACTCCTTTAAGGGTTCTGAACTTCTCCTCCACATTCCTCTAGATAAGAGTTGAGGCACGCAATTGCTATCTCCATTTACTTGCTTAATTATGGTTAAATAAATTTTCACATTTGACAATAAAAACATTCATTTAACAAAAAAAATCTTTTATGCGTGGACAAACAAAATATGGCTAGAATAGAAATAAAAGCAAACTAAATGCACAATCTCAACTATAGTCAAGATACAAAAAAATAAGGGCATGCAAGTCTATATAATTAAAGCATATTATCACAAAATGAAACTAGCAAATTCTATGCATGTATAGGTCTAGTTAGAAATAAAATTCTCAAGTGAAGAAGTTACCAAAGCAAGGGCAATCTCTAAAATAGGTCCTCTTTGATAGTGATGCAATTGATGATTTGTTCGTTGAGCCTTGATGCATCCACCACCCGAGTACCATCTCCCCCTAAGTCTTGGAGGAGGACGACGCACCTGTATCAATTAAGTTTGGCGTGTCCTTTGGTACCCAAATCCTTTTAGGTCCTGTAGGGTTAGTATTTTCTCGAACCCAAACATTTTTATTTATCATGTTTAATTTTGTATAACAAAATTTAGCAAATGGCCTTTGAGGCCACAATGAGCACAAGTATATACTTTTCCATACATAAATGCATGCTTGTGTTGGCTGTGCATGCTTTTCATGGTGTGTTTGATGCATGAGGAGCGTGTTTCCTTCGGGTTTTTCCCTTAGGAAATATAGATGCAAATTTGTTCATGTCAAATGCATACTTTTTCATCCAAAACCTCAATGCGTTTTTGAATTTTTCAAAAATTCATTTTTATTATTGGTGATACTTGGGCTTTTACCCTTATAAGCAGTTTTATATTTTTCAAAATCCATTTTCATTTTCTCAAAAGATTTTAACAAATTATTTTTCTCATTTAAAACAATCTCAAATTTGGTCTTTAATAAATCATGTTCCTTTTTTAACTTTTTATTTTGAGCAAGGGAGATTTCATATCTATTTTGTAATTCTTCAAAAAATTGTGCTAATTCATCTATGGTCAAATCCTCATCTTCTAAAGAGTTTTCTAGGTTTACCTTAGAAGTTTCATCAACATGTGCCAAGAAACACATGTATGCGGTGTCGATCTCCTCTTCGGATTCTGTCTCTGAGTCATCCCACGTAGCCACCATCGCCTTCTTCTTCTTTTGCACGTTCTTGGAGGCTGTAGCTTGTAAAGAGGGGCAATCCACAATAGATGACCCGTTCTTTTGCAATGGAAATACGGACCTGTTTCCTCCCTTTTCTTTTCAAGTCTTCCTTGAGGTCTTCCTCTTCGAAAGTTGCTTTGTCTACCTTTCTTGTAGAGCATCTTGACCACTTTTCTAATGAGCATGGCAAAATCCTCATCGTAGTCTTCCGATGATTCTTCTTCATCAAAGGAGGATAGAGTCGCCTTGAAAGCTATTGCTTTCTTCTTTGGAGTCTCCCTTTCTTCCCTCACCTTCATTTTCATCTCATGGGTTTTGAGATTACTGATGAAACCGGAGAAGTCCATCTTCTCCCTATCATTTAGCTCCTTGAGGGTGGTTGCCTTGACTTCCCAAGATTTGGGAAGAGCTCTAATGACCTTTTGGATTTTTTGGTCATTATCAATCTTGTCACCTAAAGAGGATAAAACATTAGTGATCTTAGTGAAACGAGTGAGCATTTCATCTATACTTTCATTTTCAAGCATAGAAAAATTCTCATATTGAGAACAGAGCAAGTCAATTTTGGATCTCTTGACTTGCGATGTCCCCCTATGAGTAATAATACGATCATTCTAAACTTCATAAGCGAATTTGCAATTAATCACACGAGAAAGATCATCTTCATTTAATGCTTGTGTAAGTGCATATTGGGCTCTAGCATTGGCCTCATAGTCCTTAGCGGTTGCTTCGGATTATGTATCCTCATCACCGTGAGGTTCAACAAATTCTTTGGTAATGGATTTGGCAACTCTAACTCCAAAGGACTTTAGGAATAAGTTCATTTTAACCTTCCAAATGGGAAAGTTTAACCCATCAAATATGGGTGGGGACTTGATGCTAGAGAAGTCGAGTGATGCCATGAAAACAAGTTAGTGCACAAACAAATAATAGATGCAACAAATAAATAAAGCCAAATAAAGAGGATCTCCCTAAGGTGGGTAAACCAAAAGCTAGGGTTAGGCTCTGATACCAATTGAAAATCACCTAGAGGGGGGTGAATAGGTGATGACTATACTTAATAACAAATAATACGGAATTAAAAACAAACTAGCAATAAGAAATTATAATTAGATAGATCTTGCAAAGGAGTAAGCAATATTAGTGCAAGTAAAGAGAGAGAGTAGAGTTTAGAGAGATAGTAGACAATCGCAAACACAAGGATATGTTTTGAGGTTTGAGCCACTGCTCTATGTCCCCACCTTCAACATGATGAAGGATTTCCACTATGATCGATCCCATCGGATCGTCAATCGGTTACAAGTTCTCACTAGAACTCTTCGAACACACTTGTCCTCTCTCACAGTGCCGCAACACCAACTTGGAGCTCACTAGCTCGCTCGAGGCCGCAACCTCTACAACTTCTTAATCGAAGAAAACGGTGATCAACACTTGACCACAAAGATAGCTCACAAGCACAACCCTACAACCAAGATGAGGAAGTGAAACACTTGAGATTGGGTAGTACAAAAACAAGTAGAGAAGTAGAGGAAAGGCTCAAGCTAAAACACCAAATTTTAGAAATAGTTGGCTCAAGAGAAAATCTTTTGCAAAGAGGCTAAACTATGAAAAACTTTGATGTAAGGCTTAGAAAACTTATTTTGAAGTTGTTTCATAGTCTCACTATTTATAGGGGATGAAAACCAGGCTAAAAAATATAATAGATCTGTTGGGACAAGACCCAACAAAAAACAAAACTGAATCTAGCCGTTGTCAGCAGATTTTTCTGCTGCTGGTCGACCGGCCGGTCGACCTCCAACGGTCGGATTTCTGACCGTTTGGAAAAGCGATCAATCGGACGGTTGACCGTAGTTCCCAAAGAGAGTAAAACTCTCTGTCGGTCGACCGCGCTAGTTGACCGGAATAAACAGAGAGCACTGCTCTTTAAAACGGTTGATCGGCCCGGTCGACCGAAGTGCACGCGTTTGTTGACCCGAAGGCCCATCACTCTAGTTTTGATGATGATCAACTCATGTAGTTATAGTACTAATGATCTTGTGTTTATTTAGTTTCAGATTTGTGATCAAGATCTTAGTAGGTGCGTAGCTTCAATAAAGGATTTAAAGTCAAGTTTTGGAGCTAGCACGGTTTGATCCAAAGAGCTATTGGATCGTGTTTGGACCAAGTCAAGAAGATGTGAAGGCTTCAAGTGAAGACTTCAAGAAGATCAAGACTTGTGTCTAAGTTTGTTTTATAAGATTTTGTTTTTAGATAAAATGTAAAGGATAGAATAGTTGGTGGATTGCTCAAGTATTCTATACACACACACTCTTGTTTTAGATGTCTTTTCATAAAAGAATTTTCAGTTTAGAAAAGACTTTTCATTTTAGAAAAATACCGGTTTGGTTTTTGGTATTCAATGTTTACATGTTTTAACCAAAATCAAATTTAGAGCTTAAAGTCAAAAACATAGATATTTCATCTTGTTTGTGTAGTGGATCATATCCATACACACTATGCTTTAAAAGTTGTTTAAATATCTTGTTTTTATATTTGGAGAAGTTTGGAAAACAAGTTTTGGAAAAATCAAGTTTTGGAAAATACAGATTTTGTTCTGAACCAATATTTCCAACTTACAAAAATAGTCCAAATCATTTGTAACATGCCTTGATTTTGTGCAAGCATGTTTGTTTATCAAAGTATATTGGTAAAACTATTTTTGTAGATTTTTCAGTATTTTATGGGATTTTATTTGAGCCAAAAAGACAACATTTTAAATCCCTGAATTCTGTTCCCTGGCTTCAGCCGGTCGATCGACCGGTCGACCGAGTACTGAAGTCGGTCGACCAGGCGGTCGACCGACGTGCACAGACGTGCACGCCAAGTTCTGGCAGGAGGCCGGTCGACTGACCCGGTCGACCGTCCAGAGAGCTCTGCTCTCTAGAAAGGCCCCGGTCGACCGGGCGGTCGACCGGACAGAGAGACTTGCTCTCTGTATCCTGGCCTCGGTCGACCGACCGGTCGACCGATGGCTCAACGGTCTAAAAAATGACCGTTGGCCGGTTGACCGACCGGTCGACCGATAAGTCTGTCAGACCCCAACGGCTAGTTTTTCTAGCCCTATAAATTTGGGGGTTTGGGCATTGTTTTCGACAAGATTTTTAGTGGGTTTTGGAGCTAGTTTTTCCTACTCTATTAAGAGAGTTTTCTCAACTAAATTGAGAGCCAATACTTCCAATCAAAAGGGGAGTTTTATCATGAGTGTTTAAAAGTGATTTTTGAGTTTTCCTCCACCATCTCTTTCCTTGTTTTCTCACACAACACTTGAGCTATCCATTGCTATATCTTCCTATAGGAGTTTGTTGTGAAAGGATTTTAGGTGATCAAGAGTTGTGATCACCAAAGTTCTACTTTGTACTTTGAGGAGGCGGATGTGTGTGTTCGCATTGTTTCGGGTCCTAGTGGGGACTCGGTGTTTCGGGTTCTAGTGGGAACTCGGTGTTTGAGGTGCGGCCTCGGCGAGTTGGTGGGCTTGAGGTGTGTACGGACTAGGGAATCCGAGAGCTTGTAGGTGTTGCGGCACCGAGTGATCCGGTGGGATCGGTTTTAGTGGAAATCCTTCGTGTGTCGAAGGCGGGGATGTAGAGCAAGTGTGCTCGAACCTCGAAACAAATCCCTTGTGTTTGCGATTGCTCACTCTCTCTCTCCCTTACTTGTTTATATCTTGCACGCTCTTATTGTCTTTATCATTATATGCTTGATATACATTGTGTGCTTAATTGATACATGCTTGGGATTGTTTGCTAACACTTGTATTCAACCAAGAGAGCCAACGCGGCACCTCAACCCTTATCTAGGGGAATCTTAAGGAGTTAGTCCAGAGCCCTTCACGGGGAATTCGGCTACACTCTTGTGTTATACGTGGTGTTTAGTTTAAATAGTTTGTTTAGGTCATAATAGTTTTTAATTCCGCATTTAGTGACCATTAGATTAGCCATCACCTATTCACCCCCCTAGGTGATTTACAATTGGTATCAGAGCCAAGTGCTCTTGATTTGGGTCTTACAACCTAGAGTTAAAGATCCTCATTTTTAGGCTAATCACTATTTTTGTACACACACCATGGACTTCATGTCACCACCCACCTTTGACATTCTTAACATCCAAATTTGGAAAGTTAAGATGTCTTTGTACCTCAAGGCCTTAGGCATTCATGTTTATTTTGCCACCACTAGAGATTCATATTGTTTATGTAACGCCCCGATCCCACGGGTACGGGGACGTCACTGCGACGTATATACGCAGGTCAGAAAACACCCTCACGTATATACGCTAAGCATCAGTACAAGCAAGAATCAGAGTACGACAAAACGCAGCGTTCATACATATGCCAACATGAGAAGTACAAGTTACAAAGTTATCACAGGGTGATATACTATTACATAACCCATGCATCATATATCACAGCCAAGCACAAAAGTACAATTTACAATATGATTACAAGATGCTCACGAGCTGGAGGGAGATCCCGCGAGCTAGAAAGGAAAGTCTGGCACGTAAGAAACCGAGACTAGACAGCCTGCTCCGAAAGGAAAGCTTGATCTTCTATGGAAGGCTCCACTTCGATCCAAGGCCCGGAACCTGAACATACAAATTCAAGGGAGTCAAGACCTCCCAACAATTGATCAGGTTACAGCCGAGTGGCATAAGAGATAAGAGTAGGAGAGTTGATACAGTATTATGAATAATCAGCCAGCATGTAAAGGAAGCACAACTTGTTATAGATGGAAAGGCATTGTACAAGCTTAAGTTACAGCCTCGTGAGACTAGTACTTCGAGGGAATAATCCAAACAAGGAAACCCTCATCTATATACCTTTATCTCATGTCACCGTAATCCAAGCGCGTACAACATCCACAATTAGCGTCTTTTATTATTATTATTACTCGTCTTACCCTGATGTCTAGCTATGTGAACCAGCGTCCCAGCACACATAGATCCACATCCGAGTAAAGCAAGGCTGTTATTGGAAACTAGCGGGGGTATCAACGAACAATGTTTACAGTGGGTCCCGTGCATACCCGGGACCACGGCCCAGGATGTTCCGCTGCTTGGTGACGGAACCTGCCGCTAGGCTATCAGGAGGGACTTATGTATGCCCTTATCATGATGGTACCAGGAATGAGGGAGCCAGCACTCCCCTCGGTCGCCTGGAGGCCCACAGGTCAGACCGGAAATTTAGTTGCACAACATACCTAATACCACTGTAAACACGAACATATATTGATGGTCGCATATTTCCCCTGACCCGATGCAAGTTGTCCCATTTTATGAGTTCTTTATTATCAGATTTCGGAAATGAGCAGGAGCAAGTCAGGAATATTATAAAGACAGGAGTATCAGGAGTACAATGTGTACTATCACGTAAATCAAATTTGTAAATCATGATGTCCGGTTATCATTCCCGTTATCGTGATAATTAAAAGAGTCAAGTGTGTCATGCCTGGTGTCAAGAGATAGCATGACAAGAGGTGATATTCGTCAAATGACAAGTCTTGTAATAACAATATATATTATATGTCCCGAGGATAAGATCCATATTCAAGGAAGTGATTAACCACAGCAGGCAGTCATGATTAGTCGACTAGGGAGAGTAAATAGTCGACTTATGAAGGAGTTAGTCGACTATTGAGGAGGGTCAAGTCGACTAATAAGGTTGCGTTTGGTAGGGTCGCGTCTTCAAGAAAAGTTAGTCGACTAGGGGAAAAAGGATAGTCGACTAATAAGGTCGCGTCTCCAGGAAAAGGGCGCGTCTTCAGAAAAAGTTAGTCGACTAGGAAAAAGGGGTAGTCGACTAATAAGGTCGCGTCTTCAGGAAAAGGGCGCGTCTTCAGAAAAAGTTAGTCGACTAGGAAAAAGGGGTAGTCGACTAATAAGGTCGCGTCTTCAGGAAAAGGGCGCGTCTCAAATAAGCTAGTCGACTTGGGGTAAGGGAGTAGTCGACTAATAAAGTGTTCAAGTCGACTAATGACTGGGTCAAGTCGACTAACAGAGTGCAAACAGAGAGCAGAACCTGACTTTTGAGGGTTGCATTTGTTGATAAAAATACAAGTATGAAAATAGTTATCCATGTCTTGGCGAGTAAAGTTACTCGCCTAAAAATGCGTCCGCCGCCCCGGGAGAAAATGCCAAGTAAGGAAGATGAGTTCTTTGCTAAGTTTGTCGTCAATTATCACCAAAACGATTACCGGAATAATCGCGAACGATTACCGGAAAATCTACGGTGATGTTGCCGACGAAGAAAAGCTCGGCCCCAATCCAAAAGGAGGGTACCGGCCTTAGAGTCTTGCCAACGGAGAAGAGCGCGGCCCCAATCCAAAAGGAGTGGCCGGCCTTCACAAGATGATGGAGTGGTGGTGGTAGTTTGGAGAAAGTGAAGGCCTTGGTGGAGTTTTGGGGTTTGTGGTTGGTTTAATGGAGTTGAAGAAGGAAGAAGAGGGAGATAGGAAGTTGTAGGGGTTGTGGTTGTGGTGGAGATGAAGGAGGAATTGATGAAGATGGAGGCTTTCTTGGTGGAGAATGAAGAAAAAATGGAGGGAGAAGAAGGAGAAAAGGCTTTTATAGTTGGAGTGAAATAGGAAGGAGATGTAAATAGAATTTAGGGAGGGGGTTTTTGTAAAAATGGGGAGGCATGGTGCCCCTCTCTTGGCCGGTCATGGTGATGGGAGTGGTTGAGATATTTTGGAGAGGGTATTTTTGAAGGGGAAGATATATATTTTTTTTTGGAGGGAAAATTTAGAAGGTAATGAAAGAATGGATAAGTTTGGAGAATTTGGTGGAGAGAAAAGGAAAAGGAAAAAGGAAAGTAAATGAAAAAGGAAGATATTATCTTGGTAGAAAGAGTGAAAATAATTAGGGTGGCGGATTCCCGGGATTCGGTTGCGGACGCGGAAAAATACCGAAATCGTCCGAAAATCAAGTATTTCGGAACGACTCGCAAGAATTCACAAAAATCAAGAATATTATATTAAAACTCATGGTGAAATTCGTTTCAAGAAATTATTTATCGTTTTGAAATTAAAAATCTTGGAATCGGCCGTCAATGTCGGTCGACGCCAGTTTTGACAGAAATCTAATAAATTTTGAAATTTCCCAAAAAAATGAATTAAGATAATAAATATTATTCTAAGCAAATGTGAAAAAGCGGTTTCGTAAAATTTGACCTCAGTTGCAAATTACAAATCCAGGAATAAACCAGCGGTGCTGATTAATCCTGATTTTGAGGGTGTTTATAAAAATAATTCAGGAAAATTCTGAAAAATCATGAAAAATATAAAATCTTGGGAAACGGTGTTTGAAACTAAATTTGACCCAATCTAATCACCAGAGAGATGAAATCATGAAGTACTTCCAAAATAAGAAAATAATAAAATAATAAATAAATATAACACAGAGTAGAAGAAAAATCAGGATACGCCTCTGAGTACGTATTCTGGGGACGGGGTGTTACAATCCATCCACCTTGCAAAAAATTTCGTCCTCAAAATTTCAAGAAGGGGAGGATGACAGTAGAGAAGAATAGGAAGAAAGAGTTTTACCAACTAAGTTGTAAATAGATGAGGGTAACGCTCACGGATAACGTCCTCTCGTTCCCATGTGGCCTCTCCTAGCACATGCCTATTCCAAGAAACCAATACTAATGGTATTGCCTTATTCTTCAGAGTCTTGATACTTTTATCCAGAATGGCCATCGGTTGCTCTTTATAAGACAGATCTTACTGTAGTTCCAGTTCGGAGTGATTTAGAATATGACTCTCATCCTTGACATACTTCCGTAACTGTGATATGTGAAAGACATTATGAATTCCTTCTAATGACGGCGGTAATGTCAATCGGTAAGCTACTTCTCCCACACGATCCAAAATCTCGAATGGGCCGATGTATCTCGGACTAAGTTTCCCGCGAGTACCGAATCGGATTACCCCTTTTGTTGGTGATATCCTTAAAAATACATGGTCACCTGCTCTGAATTCCAATGGTCTTCTGTTCGTGTCAGCCCAACTTTTCTGTCGGCTCTGTGCTGCCCGGAGGTGATCTCTAATGATTCGGACTTTGTCTGTTGTCTGAATGAGGATCTCCGGTCCCAGAAGTCTTCTTTCGCCGACTTCGTCCCAACATAACGGCGATCTACATTTTCTTCCATACAAGGCTTCATACGGAGCCATCTTGATACTAGCCTGATAACTGTTATTATAGGCGAATTCAACCAAATGAAGA
Organism: Agave tequilana; assembly: GCA_038442645.1. Taxonomy (NCBI): domain Eukaryota; kingdom Viridiplantae; phylum Streptophyta; class Magnoliopsida; order Asparagales; family Asparagaceae; genus Agave; species Agave tequilana. The sequence goes on along the minus strand of JAVJIF010007795.1, from coordinate 87,907 downwards.
TAGTCCTCCCATGACCCTTTGAATTCAATCATGCAGGCTCGCAGCATATCCTCAAGAATTTGAATAGTCCGTTCAGATTGTCCGTCTGTCTGGGGGTGATATGAAGTACTGAATTTCTGACGAGTTCCTAGCCTTTCTTGGAGACTTTCCCAGAAATGTGATCGGAATCTTGTATCTCTATCCGATACAATACTAACCGGAACTCCATGCAGACGAACTATCTCCTTCATATATTTGTCTGCCAGAACTTCTGTTGTTTGACCTACTCTGAATGGTATGAAGTGAGCTGATTTTGTGAGGCGATCGATGATTATCCATACTGCATTATTACCCTTAGGACTGCGGGGTAGAGCTGTGACAAAATCCATGGTGATATGTTCCCACTTCCACTCGGGTATTGGTAAGGGCTGAAGAAGTCCAGCTGTTCTTTGATGTTCTATTTTTATCTGTTGACAAACTAAGCACTTGGCCACATACTGGGCTATTTCCCTTTTCATAGCATTCCACCAAAACTGTTGCTTTATATCTTGATACATTTTATTTCCCCCTGGGTGTATGGAATAAGCCGCACTGTGTTCTTCTGCCCAAATTTTCTGTCGTACTTCTCCTTGGGGAACACAAATTCTGTTACCAAAATATAGTGCATTATCTGAATGAATATGGATATCAGTTCTTAATCCAGCCTCTATTTGAGCTCTGAATTTCTGTAATCTGGGGTCTTCTTTTTGAGCTTCCTTAATCTCATTCATCAAGGTTGATTGAATCTGAAAGGTCATTAACTGTCCTGTCTTATCAATTCCTTGTACTATCATTAAGTCCAATTTTATGATGTCCTGAATTAACTCCTTCTGTTGCGTAAGTTGTACTAGCATTTTATTTTCTGGCTTCCTGCTCAATGCATCTGGTACTGTATTGACTTTGCCCGGATGATATTGTAAGTCTATATCATAGTCTGCCATTAATTCAAGCCACCGCCTTTGTCTCATGTTTAATTCTTTCTGCGTGAAAATATACTTTAGACTCTTGTGATCAGTGTAGATAACACCTTGTCTCCCAGGAGATAATGTCTCCAGATCTTCAACGCGAATATTACTGCAGCCAGCTCTAAGTCATGAGTTGGATAACTTCTCTCATGTGGTTTCAGTTGCCTGGATGCATAAGCTATGACATGATCATGCTGCATTAATACACACCCTAGGCCTTTCCCGGATGCATCACTGTATATAACCATCCCTCCTCTTCCTGAGGGAGTCCTCAAGACTGGAGCTGTAATGAGTCTTTCCTTTAATTGCTCAAATGCTGCAGCACATTCCTCGGTCCATATATATTTTTCTCCTTTTCGGGTGAGCTTTGTTAACGGGGCTGCAATCTTAGAGAAGTCTTGGACAAAGCGCCTGTAATATCCGGCTAATCCAATAAAACTCTTAATTTCTGTTACTGTCCTTGGAATTGGCCAGTCCTTTACTGCCTGAATTTTACTGGGGTCTACTGAAATTCCTTCTTCTGAAATTATGTGTCCAAGGAAGGCCATACTATTTAGCCAGAAATCACACTTGCTTTGCTTAGCATGAAGTTGTTCCTGTTGGAGAGTCTGTAACACTATTCTCAAGTGGTCTGCATGCTCTCTGTCGTTCTTCGAATAAATCAAGATATCATCTATAAAAACAACTACAAACTGATCCAAATATGATGAGAACACTCTGTTCATCAAATCCATGAAAACTGCAGGGGCATTGGTGACTCCGAAGGGCATAACTAGAAACTCATAATGGCCATAACGAGTCCTGAATGCTGTCTTTGGAATATCTTCCTTCTTTACTTTTAGCTGATGATAACCCGATTGTAAATCTAATTTAGAAAATACTCGAGCTCCATGAAGCTGATCAAACAGATCATCAATTCTTGGTAAGGGGTACTTATTCTTGACGGTAGCTTTGTTCAATTCTCTATAGTCTATACATAACCGTTTACCACCATCCTTTTTGTTTGCCAAGAGCACTGGAGCTCCCCATGGTGAAGTACTTGGCCTAATTAACCCCTTATCTAAGTATTCTTGCAGCTGTTTCTTTAGAATCTCTAACTCAGCGGGTGCCATTCTGTATGGAGCTTTGGATATGGGAACTGTGCCTGGAAGGGTGTCAATGGAGAACTCAATCATCCTGTCAGGTGGGAGCCCTGAGATTTCAGCAAACACTTCTGGGAACTCATCCCAAACCGGTACCTCCTTCTTCTGGGTCTCAGCAATAGTCATTTGAGTTTTCTTCTTGACAGTCTTAGGTTCCCCATCAAATTGAAATTCCGGCTGACGTGGAATTCTGAACTTAATTTTCTTCTCCCGACAGTCAATAACTGCATAATATTTGCTGAGCCAGGTCATACCTAAGATTACGTCGTACCCTTTGGTATCTAGTACGAGCATATCTATGGCCAAGGTCCTGTTATAGAGTTCTACAGGGCAATCAGTACAAACTTTAGTAGATATGACTATTCCATTCCCTGTACTAATCTCCCATTGGTGGTCTAAAGATTTAACAGGTATAAAATGCAAGGCAACAAAACGATTAGATATGTAACAATGAGATGCACCCAAATCAAAGAGGGCAAGAACTGGCTTTGAGTGTACCCTGATCTTACCTGTTACCACCTCTTCAGAAGTTTCGGCCTCTTCCGCTGTCAAGTTGTAAGCTTGTCCCCTTCCGCGACCAGCTGCAGTTCTAACTCCCCTCTGGACTGGGCGGATAACTTGTTGTGGGGGAGGGGGAAGGGCCCTCCTAACTATTGGTCCCTGGTTCCTCTGTCCATCTGGCCCTGGGAGTGCTGGCAATGCTTGGTTGACTATTCCCATTCTCTTGTGGGGACAGACTTCTATTGTATGGTCACTGGAACCACATACCAGGCATAACCCATTTGCCCTACGGCAATTTTGTTGAGAGTGACCTGGTTTCTGGCAATAGTTACAAATAGGAAATGATTGGGTTACCGGGAAGGGGGCTGGTCGAAATGGTCGTCTCATGGTTGGGACCTTTGTTGCTCTGAATGGACCTCCTCTCCCTGTTTGTGGAAATGGCCTCTTCATGGTCTGATTCTTTATCATGTTAGATTTCTTTTTTTCTAGTCCTCGTTCCACCTCCCGAGCTATGGTGAGGACTTGGGAATATGTTTTCAGCTGTTGGGGCATTAAGAAGACTTGAATGTCCATTTGTAAGCCCTGTTGGAATCTACTCGCCCGCTTCTCTTCATCAGCCACCATATATGGAGCGAAGCGGCTCAGCCTCAAGAACTCAGCGGCATACTCATCCACAGACCGGTTTCATTGCTGAAGTTGGATGAACTGTTCTTCCATTTCCTTCTGAGCTGTGGCAGGGAAGAATCTATTATAGAAGCTTTGAGAAAACTGGTCCCAAGTGACAAGTTTCTCCAGTCTCGCTTCTTCAGCTAGCCACCAGGTCCTGGCTACATCTTTTAGTTGAATCTTGGCGACTTCTACTTGATTTTCTTTTGGGACCCGGGCTGCGTTCAACAGATCTGTGGTGTCAATCAGCCATTGTTCAGCATCTAGTGGTTTCTCTCCTCCCGTGAATATCGCCGGTTGCAACCGCCTAAAGTCTGATACGTTCCCCGGCCTTGGTTCCTTGGGAGTCGCTAACTCTTGCCGAAGGAGTTCTGTCTGTTGTTGCTGATTCTCCATCATAGTCTGGATAACCCTCAGAATATTAGCATTCTCTCCCGTGGGTCCATTTGATGCTTGTCCGGAGCTGTTACGAGCCGTCCTTCTATCCATACTTATGTTGGTAAAAAAGGTGACTGGAAACTGGAAAGATGGAAGGATTTTAGGACATAAGGGAAGGAATCAAGAAGGACTAGATAACTTTGTACATTGTAGTTGGCAATTGCAAATTCCATTAATTTGCTGCTTGACTGTACTGCAGGCATGAGAGCCTAGGCTCTGATACCAACCTGTAACGCCCCGATCCCACGGGTACGGGGACGTCACTGCGACGTATATACGCAGGTCAGAAAATACCCTCACGTATATACGCTAAGCATCAGTACAAGCAAGAATCAGAGTACGACAAAACGCAGCGTTCATACATATGCCAACATGAGAAGTACAAGTTACAAAGTTATCACAGGGTGATATACTATTACATAACCCATGCATCATATATCACAGCCAAGCACAAAAGTACAATTTACAATATGATTACAAGATGCTCACGAGCTGGAGGGAGATCCCGCGAGCTAGAAAGGAAAGTCTGGCACGTAAGAAACCAAGACTAGACAGCCTGCTCCGAAAGGAAAGCTTGATCTTCTATGGAAGGCTCCACTTCGATCCAAGGCCCGGAACCTGAACATACAAATTCAAGGGAGTCAGGACCTCCCAACAATTGATCAGGTTACAGCCGAGTGGCATAAGAGATAAGAGTAGGAGAGTTGATACAGTATTATGAATAATCAGCCAGCATGTAAAGGAAGCACAACTTGTTATAGATGGAAAGGCATTGTACAAGCTTAAGTTACAGCCTCGTGAGACTAGTACTTCGAGGGAATAATCCAAACAAGGAAACCCTCATCTATATACCTTTATCTCATGTCACCGTAATCCAAGCGCGTACAACATCCACAATTAGCGTCTTTTATTATTATTATTACTCGTCTTACCCTGATGTCTAGCTATGTGAACCAGCGTCCCAGCACACATAGATCCACATCCGAGTAAAGCAAGGCTGTTATTGGAAACTAGCGGGGGTATCAACGAACAATGTTTACAGTGGGTCCCGTGCATACCCGGGACCACGGCCCAGGATGTTCCGCTGCTTGGTGACGGAACCTGCCGCCAGTGGCGGATCCACATGGGGGCCAGCGGATGCGGTCGCCCCCACTGGAGTTGGGTGAACTAAACAAAAAACCCAATTACCCAGATCATTTCTCCTGATCTCCACAAAAAAAAAAAAAAACCTTCTAGTTTCTCCTAATGACAGGTTCTCGGTCTCTCCTCTCTGGGGATTGAGAACTCTCACAACCTCTCCAACAAATCTCTCTCAAGACCTCTCTAACGCATCTCCCTCAGTCACGATCTTTCTCTCTTTCTTTCACGATCTCAAGCTCGCCTCTTTCGTCGTCAAGCAGAACCTCAACAGCATCTTCTCGACGGAACTCATGATGCAGACCGCCGATGGCAAGCGGTAGAAGAAGTGCAAGCAGGTAATTTCTCGATCTGAATTTTGAATTTCAGTAACTTGATTTCTTGATCTGAGTTAGAGTTTCCACTTGTAAGTCTTGGTTGATTCTTGATCTGATAAGGTATACAAAAGAATTGGTTGGTTCAATTGATCATTTTTAAGAAAGATTGGATTTTGGAAAAAATTTTATCAGAATTAGGGTTCTTGATTTGTTGATCGTCCTCTGGAATTAGGGTTTTGAGATTAGGGATTTCTTTGTATAATTGTTGAAAATTTTGAAGTTTAATTAAAATTACAAGAGGAACCTCATTTTGTTTTTCCTTTGTTCTATAGTGGATGACCATTAGGCTGTGAATAAAAAAGAGGCATTTTTTTGGAGAAACTTAGACTGATAAAATCATTGGTTTTTTTTGAGAAATCAAAAGAGGCATTGTAATTTATTTGGCTCTTATATACTTTCTAGGTTGAAAATTTATCAAGGAAGCTTATAAAACTCAATGTTGATCCAATCTCTCATCAAGAGGTATTTTCATATTAGTTTTGACAGCATTGACAATGAATCAATCATTCAACGATTTCAGAATATGGCTCCTCGAAGGGAAGCATTGTAATTTAGAGTGAGATATGTTGTCTTAAAGGGAGCCCCTCTATTTTTTTTTGTAATATCAAAACTTAGAATATGTTGTTTGATTTTTATAAATTTTCAATTTTAGTTCAATATATTTTCGCCCCCACTTAGTGAAAATTCTGCGTACGCCACTGCCTGCCGCTAGGCTATCAGGAGGGACTTATGTATGCCCTTATCATGATGGTACCAGGAATGAGGGAGCCAGCACTCCCCTCGGTCGCCTGGAGGCCCACAGGTCAGACCGGAAATTTAGTTGCACAACATACCTAATACCACTGTAAACACGAACATATATTGATGGCCGCATATTTCCCCCGACCCGATGCAAGTTGTCTCATTTTATAAGTTCTTTATTATCAGATTTCGGAAATGAGCAGGAGCAAGTCAGGAATATTATAAAGACAGGAGTATCAGGAGTACAATGTGTACTATCACGTAAATCAAATTTGTAAATCATGATGTCCGGTTATCATTCCCGTTATCGTGATAATTAAAAGAGTCAAGTGTGTCATGCCTGGTGTCAAGAGATAGCATGACAAGAGGTGATATTCGTCAAATGACAAGTCTTGTAATAACAATATATATTATATGTCCCGAGGATAAGATCCATATTCAAGGAAGTGATTAACCACAGTAGGCAGTCATGATTAGTCGACTAGGGAGAGTAAATAGTCAACTTATAAAGGAGTTAGTCGACTATTGAGGAGGGTCAAGTCGACTAATAAGGTTGCGTTTGGTAGGGTCGCGTCTTCAAGAAAAGTTAGTCGACTAGGGGAAAAAGGATAGTCGACTAATAAGGTCGCGTCTCCAGGAAAAGGGCGCGTCTTCAGAAAAAGTTAGTCGACTAGGAAAAAGGGGTAGTCGACTAATAAGGTCACGTCTTCAGGAAAAGGGCGCGTCTTCAGAAAAAGTTAGTCGACTAGGAAAAAGGGGTAGTCGACTAATAAGGTCGCGTCTTCAGGAAAAGGGCGCGTCTTCAGAAAAAGTTAGTCGACTAGGAAAAAGGGGTAGTCGACTAATAAGGTCGCGTCTCAAGGAAAAGGGCGCGTCTCAAATAAGCTAGTCGACTTGGGGTAAGGGAGTAGTCGACTAATAAAGTGTTCAAGTCGACTAATGACTGGGTCAAGTCGACTAACAGAGTGCAAACAGAGAGCAGAACCTGACTTTTGAGGGTTGCGTTTGTTGATAAAAATACAAGTATGAAAATAGTTATCCATGTCTTGGCGAGTAAAGTTACTCGCCTAAAAATGCGTCCGCCGCCCCGGGAGAAAATGCCAAGTAAGGAAGATGAGTTCTTTGCTAAGTTTGTCGTCAATTATCACCAAAACGATTACCAGAATAATCGCGAACGATTACCGGAAAATCTACGGTGATGTTGCCGACGAAGAAAAGCTCGGCCCCAATCCAAAAGGAGGGTACCGGCCTTAGAGTCTTGCCAACGGAGAAGAGCGCGGCCCCAATCCAAAAGGAGTGGCCGGCCTTCACAAGATGATGGAGTGGTGGTGGTAGTTTGGAGAAAGTGAAGGCCTTGGTGGAGTTTTGGGGTTGGTGGTTGGTTTAATGGAGTTGAAGAAGGAAGAAGAGGGAGATAGGAAGTTGTAGGGGTTGTGGTTGTGGTGGAGATGAAGGAGGAATTGATGAAGATGGAGGCTTTCTTGGTGGAGAATGAAGAAAAAATGGAGGGAGAAGAAGGAGAAAAGGCTTTTATAGTTGGAGTGAAATCGGAAGGAGATGTAAATAGAATTTAGGGAGGGGGTTTTTGTAAAAATGGGGAGGCATGGTGCCCCTCTCTTGGCCGGTCATGGTGATGGGAGTGGTTGAGATATTTTGGAGAGGGTATTTTTGAAGGGGAAGATATATATTTTTTTTTGGAGGGAAAATTTAGAAGGTAATGAAAGAATGGATAAGTTTGGAGAATTTGGTGGAGAGAAAAGGAAAAAGGAAAGTAAATGAAAAAGGAAGATATTCTCTTGGTAGAAAGAGTGAAAATAATTAAGGTGGCGGATTCCCGGGATTCGGTTGCGGACGCGGAAAAATACCGAAATCGTCCGAAAATCAAGTATTTCGGAACGACTCGCAAGAATTCACAAAAATCAAGAATATTATTGTAGGTGCCCGGAAGGAGATTTTAGGTGAGAAGGATCGGGGTGTAAAATATTTCCTTGAATCAGTTGAAACAATTACAACCAGACTTTCCTTTCTTTCCGGTTACAAGGGAGGGAGGATGTTGAATCTTGAATCCCCCCTTTGTTTAATGCTGGGTTCTTCGTGTGGCGGTGGAGAGTGAATCTTGTTCTCCGTTGACCGGATGACTGTTTGGACCGTCGGGGATCTTCTCTTCGGTCGGTAGAGAGAGTAACTCGGCTCTGTCTACCAAAACTCTAGAAGAGGAGCTAGGCAAAGAGCAGCTAGTACGCAGTAAGCTTGCTGAAGAGTCTTCTCTCCTTCTCTGTTGACGATGCCTTCGTCCGGTGATCGTGCGTGTCTCTCTCTACGCGTGTTGGATGCGTATGCCTGTATGTAGGTACGTCTCTCCCTGTCTGTCTGTCTCTGTTGATGCCAACAGGGCTATTTATAGAGGTCCCTGGGGATGAACGTGCCCCCTGAAAACGCTCCACAATGAGGGGCCACTTCCCGCTACATGTGCGGTGACTGGCCCCTTATTTCGGGTAGTTGCAACCGAGACGCGGGCGTCGAGCCAACGCGTCCTGATGCTGAGACGCGGGTGTCGAGTCAACGCGCCTTGATCCTGAGACGCGGGCGTTGAGCCAGCGCGTCCTGATGCTGAGACGCGGGCGTCGAGCCAACGCATCCTGATGCTGAGACGCGGGTGTCGAGCCAACGCGTCCTGATGCTGAGACGCGGGTGTCGAGCCCACGCGTCCTGATGCTGAGACGCGGGTGTCGAGCCAACGCGTCTTGAGCTTGGATCTCTACTTTTAAAGGCTTGTCTGTTTTTTAGACAGCCTACAGAACCCCCTCCAAAGTTTTCGATATTCCGTAATTAAATGGGATGGATTTCGGAATACTTTGGATTTTAGCCGCGTTCGCCTTTATGACTGGACTATTAATGCTCCGGGTTTGATCTTATCTGGAGTTGGTCTTTGTGAGTGTACTGTTGAACTCTTTGAAGCCATCAGAGTTGATCGTGTTGAGTGTCTAGATACACATTCTAAACCTCCCCGATCGCTTTTAGTCTGTCACGAGTGCGCTTTTGACCAGGAGTGGTTGGCCTTCTGCTTGTGCCAGTGTACTGTTGAACTGATTTGCAGAAGCCGAACGCAGGTTTTTTTTTTTTTGAAAAGCAGAGACTGCCATAAAGACGCGACTTCCATGGGGTGCGTCTTTTTGGTGATAGGAACGCGACTAATATTCCATGAGGTAGACGCGATGTTTAGCCTGCTTGGGAGGACGCGAATTTTAGAGAGACGCGTCTTTTGGATGCAGACGCGATTTTCTGGACACAACGCGACTTTCTGGGTGCATTTATGGTGATGCTGACGGGGCATGTCCATCGGAGAGGCGCGTTCTTTGGGCGCGAATCTGTGCCATGTCATGATTACGCCGCCAGCTGGCCTGGGGAACCGGAGAGGTTTTCTCCGTTAGGCGCGCGGATTTCCCGGTTCATTAAATGAACTGCTCCACGTGTCGAATGATGACTCGCGGCGGGGTCACGACGCAGGATCTTCTCTGTTCAGAAATGATCTGGTTACACGCGTCACGTGGCGACTCGCTGCAGCGTCTATCGGGCCACACGCCGCGTATCTTCGCGAATCTTTGTGCCTATAAAAGGCCACAGTTAGAGAGATTTGTCTTCTTCTCCGAACGCGCTTACTCAGAGATTTAAGAGAGTTCTTCTTCTCCATTACTGCTCATCTTTTTCATTGACCTCTGATCACCAATGGCACCCAAGGCCAAGCCGACCGCGTCGTCCTCCAAGGCGACCATTGCCAAGGCCCAAGGGGGCGCTTCCTCCGTGCAGGATGTTTTCCGAGGTAAAGATGCCATTTTGGCTAAGCTTCACCGTTACTGGAAGTTTTAGAGAACCCTAAAAAAAAAACTCTTAACACAGAATATGAACCGGTTTGATTCTCAGACGCAGTCTCGGACGCGGTCTTTGAGTTGATAACCGAGGCGCGGGTTTGATGACCTAACGCCAGTGAACTCTGCACTTCGGGTCCTTCACTTAGAGATTTCCTAACTGTGAAGGATCTGGACGCGGTCTTGGTTTGCAGAACGCGGATTTGATCCTTGCGTTCTGTGCCACTTGACGCGGATTTGCAGGTCTGGACGCGGGTTTTGATAACTTCTGCGTCCAGTATCTTTGCTGCGTTTGAACGCAGATTCGCAGGTCTGGACGCGAATTTTGATAATTCCTGCGTCCAGTTTCTCTTCTGCGTTTGGACGCAGATTCGCAGGTCTGGACGCGAATTTTGAAAATTCCTGCGTCCAGTTTCTCTTCTGCGTTTTGGGTCATGAACACTTAGCATTTTTCCTTGCTTTTAATGAAGTATCTGACTAAGTGTCCTTTTCTTTCGCAGTGCGACATGTTTCTGGCTCACTTGCCAAGACGCGCCACTTTGGACATGTAGGTGGTGCTGACCAGGGCTTGACCTTCGTGCTAAGAATGAGTGTCCCATTGACTGCTGACCAGTCGCCGGATCGCAGGGAGAGGCTCTCTAATGTTGACAGGAGAACCTTTCGGGCGCTTATGACCGATGCCGCATTCAAAACGGATGATGGCGTCAGGCTGGAGAAGCCTGCCTTCTTCTTCGGAGATCGCATTCATGATGACGGCTGTCGCGTGTCTGGAGGAACTTACAAATGGCTCCGTCAGATAAAGGATGGAAGATTGTTTCTTCCGGATATGGAGAGGATGTTCCCGTTGTCCTACTTCCAACACATGTCCATCCCTCGGAAGATGGAATGGGACATTTCCCAATGTGTCCCCGAAATCACCCTTGGTGACTTTGGCTTCCAGAAGGTAAACCGCCATGATAGTCATGACAGGTCAGCCGTCGGCCTGTTCCCTGCGTCGCGCAAGTCCGATGTTCCGGTCGGGGAGATACCACAGCTTGCCGCTACCTTAACTCGTTTATGGAAGCGGAGGGTGACTATCCTACTGAGTTCCGTGCGCATGGGTGGATCCATTCTACGGGGAATGTTTGGTGGGGCAGGATGGTGGGTTTTGTCCTCACCGATCTTAAAGAGCTGCTAGAGTGTGTGGGACTATACCCGGCGGTCAGGGCCGTACAGTGGGGTATCCCACCAAGCTCTCATAATTTCTTCGGAGTCCTGGAGCGATATGACTCTCTGACGGGGACATTCTTCACCCCGGTTGGAGAGATGGGCCTGGCACTGCACGAGCTGCATGAGGTCTCGGGGCTGGCGTCAGGGGACATTCCTTATGAGGAATATGTCCCTACCACTAAGGAGCTCCACTTTTTGGAAAAAGAGTTTCCCGCAATATATGAGACCTACTGGGAGGTGATGTGCCACTTCCACATCTGCGGCCAGATAACTGCCTGGAGGTCAGGAGGAGTCAAGCAGTTATCTTGGGCTAGTTATCTGTTCAACAACGTTAACAATAAAGACCTCCCGATAACCCGACTGGCTCCCAGCTCCGATAGGGAAATTGAAGACAGGATCGACCAGGCTCCGAACAGCTTCTACACCACGGAGTCGAACGAGGACGGTTTCGACCCTGACCTGATTTTTGAAAGCTTTCACCATCAAGCCCGGACTTCCATCTCTAGTCGAGCACTGTTGGCGGGCTTCTTGATGCTGTGGTTGAAGCGTTGTGTGGTGCCCACGCTGCCACACGAAGTTATTATTGCCGACGTGGTGTACCCGGCGGTGCTCCTGGCTCATGGTAGCCCCATAGCTCTTCTTCCGGCCGTGGCGGCCGGTATTCAGAGTGGGCTACGGGCGTTAGCCAAGAATTTCTGCGAGCCCCCGAAGACTGTTGACTCCCATGGAAAGCCATATGTCGACTCAGAGGGGAATCTGAAGGTGAAGCGCCCTAACCCTCGGATTGAACTGCCTTACACGTACCTCATGGCTTGGTACGTGATGCATTGCCCTTCTTTGATGACGGCGGCGCGTGAGAGCACGGGTCATGTCCCATTTGTGCAGCGGCTGGAACGTTCGGAGTGGCGTGACACCTACCTGTATTATATTAGGAAGTGTCTTTCCTGCGCCACGAACTACCAGCTCAACCGCTGCTTTCCAGACGTTCCTGGTGCGGCTTTCGGGGAGTTGTTCGCTGATATCGCTGGTCGGGATAACTTCACACAACTACCTGCGGGAGTCTTCTGGTGGTTGATCAACATCCGGCCGGGATATGTGATGTTCCGGCAAGGGACTTCATGCACCATCGAGCCATACATGCCGAACCGTTTTGCCCGACAGTTCGGCTACGATCAACTCTATGTCGGGAACCCCAATGCTCGGCTCGCCTTCGAAGGGAACCTGTTCGAGGGTGCTCGGGCCTGGTACTACAGTGTGGCTGGAGGGACGGGAGCAACATTCCGTCTACCCATCGAGACGCCCAAATGCCGCACGAGCTTCAGCTTCTGCACTTGGTACTTCCAAGCCAGCCAGACACCAGACCTTATTCCGGAGTCTTCATGCCTTGAGAGCATCAATGCACATCTCGAGGCCAGGTCAGAGTCCGGTAAACATTCGAAGCTTATCGACCAGTATCTGAAGGCTCATAAGGAGGTCAGGAGACGATCGAGGAGGGAGCCACAAGCAGTGAGGGCGGAGCCGCTACCGACAAGGGCAGAGCCGCGAGCGACAAGGGCTGAGCCACCAGCAATGAGGGAGGAGCCGCGGGCAAGGAGGTCTAAACAGACGGTGAGCAAGCGTCGTCGACACTCTGCTTCTATTGCTGGGCCTGTCCCAAAGAAGGTTCGGAGGGACTTAACAGCCGAAGTCTCTCAATCTGAAGGCACCTCTACTGGAGTTGAGGCTCGTCCTGAAGACGTCCTTGTCAGGGTTGAGGAACCGTCCGAAGATGAAGATTTCCCCACCCTAGTCCGTGCCCCTAGGTCACACCGCAAGACCGTGGAGGAGGGGGAGCTTGTTGACGAACTCACCGCTGGTGATGATGATGAGCGGCTTGAGGTCGACATAATGGGTGAAGAGGATGTTGAGATTCCGGGATTCTCAGCTCAGCCCGAGCTTCCTTTTGCTCATGAAGGGAGAGGTGAGGCACGGCAGCCGGGGTCTCCTAGCGTCTTCATTTCCAGTCCTAGGGCAGTTGACCCTAGTCCTACCACTGGGGTGATCGGAGGCAAGGCTCCTGTTGCGAAGCTTCCTCGCGTTGAGCTGTCGTCTTCTTCGTTATCGGGGGAAAGCGCCTTTGAAGACGAGGTCGACTATGGCGATGAACCCGCTCTTCCTGATCAGAGCAAATTCTTCCACATCTCGGAGGAGGAAATATATGGGGGCGAGCCATCAACTGCACCATCGCGGGCGATTATCCCTACTGAAGGTATTCTTTCCATCTTCTGTCTAATTTTCTCTTTGCATATTGAAGAGGATGTTCTAACATTCTTCTTTTATGCTGCAGGGCCAGCCGGAGACGCCGACGCTACAACCTCCTCGCGTATCGAGGAGATGGTGAAAGAGTTGACCCAGCCCGAGAGAATCGAGGCTTCAGAGGGGGCAACTGTTGAGATCGGGGAGCCTTCCATTTTGTCGGAAGGGGAAGCAACCACTGAGGTTGAGGAGGCTCTCACTCTGCCGGGCGAGGAGGTTACTGCTGAAGCCGAGGAGACTTCCGCTCCGCAGGATTCGACGTCTCTGGACCTCCAACATGGTAAGGCAGCTCTGATGCTTTAAAGGTTTCGCTTTTCTACCATTGTGGCTAACATCGCGATAACTTGCAGAGAGGACTGAGGGGGCTCAGGTAGAGAGTCCGACGGTCGGTACTCTTCCAGAAGGCCACACAGCTCAGGTCTCGATTGAGGTTTCTGAGGAGGTTGCGCTAACTACTCCATCATTGGTCGTGGAGGTTCCTGCAGAGGTAGCACCTCCGGAAGCTCCATTGGCCAATCTTGCTCTTGCCGTATCGACGGCCAGCACGGCTCTTGTGCAAGAAGATCCGCCTTATATCCCCTACCCTGTGACAGAAAAGGGGTCGGGAAGCTTCCCAGGTGGTGAAGACATAGGGGAACTGGCACGTCAGATGGTGCAACAATTCTTCGCTTCGATGGGATCATGTATTGATCTCATCTTACGTGGGAGCAGCTCCTTCAAATTTGCCCAGAAGCTTCTCGAAAATATGGCCGTGAACATCGAATTAACGGGAGGCCCCTCACTTGTCGAGGCATGTCTGCGGGTGGTGAAGCAACTGGGAGATGACCTGCACGAGCTGGAGTCTTTGGAAAATGCTGGCTCCTCTGATGAGGCCCAGGCCACCTTGACTAGGCTCCTAGCTGCTCAAGAACAAGAGCGACAGGAGGCGGAGGCACAAATTGTTGCAGAGGCTCGCAGCCTCGAATATTCCCAGGCTGAATGTCAGAAACTAGCTGACGATTCAAGGGAATCCGAGCTTACCGTGCAGAGCACAGAGCAAGTCATCATCAGGGCTCGGGACACCATTGCCAGGGCAGAAGCTGTGCTTGCGCTCAATGAGGAGAAGCTTGTTACCCTCAAGAAGGAGCTAGAGGAGCAACGGGCTGCTAAGGCGCGAGCTGAAGAGAGTCTGTCTCTACATTTTTCCAGGGTGGAATCTCTGCGAACGCAGTTGGCCGCAAGAAATTACTTATCTGAAGAGGAGCTGCGGGACCGGGTTATTATGGAAGCTGAAAGGACGCGCCAACACGAGATTCACCGCCTCAAGGAACAAATCCGTTCCTTGGCGAACCAGGACATTTAGCCTTCTTTTCTTTTTCTTTTTGTAAAGAAAAGGACACTCTATTTATCAGGAGTGTTTGTATCCACTTTTACCATTTTTTTGATATAATAAAAGCTTTTGTGAAGTTTTTGGCTCCACCTTCTTTGTTTAGCTGTGGGTGAATCCAACTTCCTGATCACTGGTTGTGAATATTGAACTTAGGTAAGACCAAGTTCTTTCAATAAAACGCGGCGTTGACTCTGAGTCTACTCGACGAGACGCGGCATTGATCCACATAGTGAGACGCGGTCATCAGTCCATAGGAATGAGACGCAGCGTTAATCACAGGGTGGAACGCGGTCATCATTTCATAGGAACTGATATTTCGCTAAGTCCTTTTAATGAGACGCGGCGTCAATCACCAGGCGAAACGCGGTTCTGAATAACGCGAATCTGTCTTGCTAAGAAAGACGCGGGTCGAGCAGACACGAGAGACGCAGCCTTGCCTGCTCAAGGGACGCGGCTTTCCCAACTGCGTTTAGTGCAATCTGACTTAAAAGATTTTAGGAGATCTTTGAACGTCAAGTCTTCACTGTCGATTGGGGTTCCGGGTCATCCGTTGCTTCCCAAGGCAGTTGTCCACGCGTCGACTCCTCATTGGGCTCGGGCGTTAATGCCCTTAAATGCAAAACCGACGCTGGCGGTTGAAAAACCGGTGCTCTCGACGGTTTCCAAAGCAGCGTTCCACGCGTCAGTCCTTGATTGGGCTTTGACGGTCGTGCGCGGCGGTTCCGATTGATGCACCATTAATGACAGTTATTAGGGACTGCCTATAAATAGAGTGCACCCTCTCCCTCTTCAACAATCCAACTTAGACTGTTTTCATTTGTTTTGCTCCGAGAGAAGTCTCGCCTTCTTTAGAGTTTCTGACAAAGATCTGTCTCCATGGGTGATGGTGACTCTGTGGATGAAGATGACCCAAAGCTCTCAGGCTTCTGTCTGGTCTCTTCAGGAGGAAAAGCCTCTTGGATCATCTTGTGCACCTGCGTTTGGACGTGGAAAGGCCAGCTCTGGATAGAGGCCCCTGCTGGTATGTCACCCTGATGACATCTATAGCCTATCCAGGCCTGCACCTTGGCGTAACCGTCTGAAAGAAGTCTTGGCGCATTCCTTTTCTGGAATTTGCGCCATTGATTTGAACTCCTCTGAACGCGGGCGCTTGACGCGCGCGTTGCTCATTGCGTTTTACAGCCATTGTCTTGACGCGTTTTATAGCCAATGTCTTGACGCGTTTTATAGCCAATGCCTTGGATGAATTCAAAGTTTCCGACCTGAATCTTGCAACTCCTGTTCACCCAGCAGAGAGATGGCAATTTTCGGCGTTTACACTTTTTCGCGTCTTGTGCTTTTAGGCGCAGACGTAAGATAAAGCCGCGTTTGAATCCTGCGCATGGCACAGTTTTGACCCGCGTCTGAAGTCTCTAAAGACTGCCGCGTCTGTTACTTAGTTTTCTTTTGTTAAAGTATACTAAGTTCCAGATTTTCTGATTCTCTTATTTTTTCTTTGCAGGTTCGCTGGTCCCCTGGAAGAATGTTTCAACCGGCGAGCTTGTTCAATGTTCACCTATGAGAGAATATATTATGGTCCTCGTCACCTATGAGAGAATATATTATGTCTCTGACGAGGACCCAACCCTCGCCAAGGTCTCTTCAGATCTCCTGTACCAAATATGCCTGATGGCAAGAGATGGTCAGGGTATGCATGACGGCGATGAGGGTCCGGCGGTTGTGGTAGCGGATAAGATCCTCTTCCTCTCCCACTCCAGAAGTGACATCGAGGACATTCCGTTAGATGGCCTGCTGGGGAAAGGGATGGTGATGAATGAAGGGTTGCAGGACTTTCTGCTGCCACCGGACCTCAAGAACACCATTGCTCTTAGCTTAGTCAGCTAGGGCGCTTTCAGAATTTGGCGTTGTTGCCATGGTGCAACCAACTCCAATTGTCGTCACAGTCGGGCACTTTCCCGGACATCATGTATTTGGAATCAGATGCGGCTTCAAGGAGTGAGTACGGCCTCTAAGAGAGAGAGGGACTTCTTTGTACTCCTTAATTGTAACACTCAATCTTATTGTATAAGAGAGCGTTTTGTATCACTTTCATATGCTTGAATATCAATAAAAGTGACACTTTTCTTTTTGCCTCTTTCTGTTGTCTTGAATGTTTTGTTTTAGAAGCAAAAGAATGATTTTGGTGGACCCGCCACTTTATAAAAGAAAGTGACAGGGGGAATGCGTACTCCCAGAGAAGGTGAACTTTTGTCAAGTGTCTGGGATTGACTTGATTCAAGGTCAGCTGGGGAATTTGATAAAACATTGTCAGCGGTGTAATGTTAACCTAACAATGTCTTTAGGTGGACCTGTTATTCTGTTGAAGAGAATAACAAGTGAAACTAGACCCGCGAGGAATCTAGTGAAGCTTTTACCGTTAGAGGTGTGATATTAACTTAACGGGTTGGAGATAGTCTTGTCAGAAGTGTGGTGTTAACTCGACAAGGATGTGAGTCAGAGGTGTGATATTAACTTAACTCAGAATGTCACTGTCATAGGTGTAATGTTTAACGTAACAGTGAGGTAATGCTAGAGGTGTGATGTTGAACTTAGCATTGGTCATCTCGACTTAGACGAGGAAGTCGAGGAACGGTCATGGCCATAGGTGTATTGTTGAACTTAGCGATGACTCGGATGCTAGAGGTGTAGTGTTAACTTGGCATCATTCATCTCGGCTTGAACAAGGAAGTCGAGGAAAGGTCATGGCCATAGGTGTATTGTTGAACTTAGCGATGACTCAGATGCTAGAGGTGTATTGTTAACTTGGCATCATGCATTTCAGCTTCGATATGGAAGACTGAAGAAAAGTGACTGTCAGAGGTGTAATATTAAACCTAGCAAAAACTTGAAGTGCTGCTTAGAGGTATAATGTTAACTTAAACAGCGGTTTTGTCAGAGGTGTGATATTAACTTGACAAGAATTGGCTTGAGCCGAAAACGGTTTGAGGACCTGTCATTCTATGGATGAGAATTGACAAGTGAGATTTGAAGTGCCAGAGGTGTAGTGTTAACTTGGCAAAATGTAGAGTTGACAAGCAAGATTTGTACTCTACAAGGGGTATCTCATTACCAGAGGTATGGTGTTAACTTGGCAACGATTGTTTTTTTTTTTTGTGGTCTTACCATTCTGTGGATGAGAATTGGTAAGGGATTTTGGAGGAAAGAGTGGAATCAAGTCCACTTAGGATTTTTAGCAAACCCTCAGCTATCAACGGGTTTGACATGCCTTTACCAACTACCGTTTGAGTTGGGCTAGCCATGTTATTCCCCTCAGCATGATGAGTTGTCGAGGACTTATGTTGGGCTTAAAAGCCAACATTTTCCTCTATCCTTAGCCGTCGGAGGCGCCGGATCAAATGGGAACGTGTCCCTTAGGATTTTTAGCAAATCCTCAGCTGTCAACGGGTTTGACATGCCTTTACCAACTACCGTTTGAGCTGGGCTAGTCATGCTATTCCCCTCAGCATGATGAGTTGTCGAGGACTTATGTTGGGCTTAAAAGCCAACATTTTCCTCTATCCTTAGCCGTCGGAGGCGCCGGATCAAATGGGAACGTGTCCCTTAGGATTTTTAGCAAATCCTCAGCTGTCAACGGGTTTGACATGCCTTTACCAACTACCGTTTGAGCTGGGCTAGTCATGCTATTCCCTTCAGCATGATGAGTTGTCGAGGATTTATGTCGGGCTTAAAGGCCGACATTTTCCTCTATCCTTAGCCGTCGAGGGCGTCGGATGTTTGATCAGAGGTGTACTTTTAACTTGATCGGAGGAAGAGTACTATTAAGGATAGTACTTCTTCAAGAATTTGCCATTGATCGGCATCATGAGTGTATCGCCATTTGAAGTTATGAGGCGATATGACCCATTTGAGTAGACTGACTCTACTACAAATGGTCCTTCCCATTTGGGTTGAAATTTTCCTTTTGTCTTGTGCGTCATGACCATGGGTCTTCGGACGGCTAAGACAAGGTCGCCTTTCTTGAAAGTTCGCGCTTTGACTTTCTTGTTGAAGGCTCTGGTGATTCGAGCTTGATAGAGCTCGATTTGCTGTTGGGCCTGCAAACGCTTGTCGTCTAAGGCTTCCAACTCCTGGAGTCGCTGCTGATGCTTCTCCTCAGTTGTCATCTCCGCTGTCAAGGCGACGCGTAGAGATGGAATTTGGATTTCCAGTGGAAGGACGGCTTCGCATCCGTATACCAAGGAAAATGGCGTGGCTTTAGTTGGGGTTCGCACCGTTGTGCGGTAGGCCCATAAGCATTCACCCAGCTTGTCATCCCAGTCCCGTTGACTTTTCGAGACAAATTTCTTGAGAAGCTTGCCAATAGTCTTGTTGAAGGCTTCTGCAAGACCGTTAGCAGCAGGATAGTATGCCGTTGAGGACACACTCTGGATTCTGAACTTCGCGCAGAATCTCTGGAAAGCCTGGCTGATGAACTGGGGTCCATTGTCATGGATGATACGCCGAGGCACACCGAAGCGGTAAATAACGTGATGTTTCACGAACTTGATCACGTTAGAAGATTTTACCTCTTTTAAAGGGATAGCTTCGGCCCACTTTGAGAAGTAATCGGTTATCGCTAGAATGAACCGATGTCCTTTCGATGATGGTGGGCTGATAGGGCCAACCACGTCTATCCCCCACATTTCAAACGGCCAGGTAGAGGTCGTAGAGTGGAGGTACCCTGGTGCTTGATGGATGAAATCGCCGTGTATTTGACAGGCGTGACATCTCTTAGCATAAGCGACAGCATCGGCGATCATTTTTGGCCAATAGTAACCCAACCTTTGGAGTCGATGTGCCAATTTTGGGCCAGGTTGATGAGCTCCACAAGTACCATCGTGGGCTTCTTTCAATACTCCTTGGGCTTCTTTTGATGAGAGGCATCGGAGCAGGATCCCGTCATGCGATCGACGATACAATGTTCGCGAAATCGCATTATAGTAGAATTTGGGGGCTTTCCTTCGGATGGCAGCCGCCTCCCTGGCGTCTTCAGGCAAGATGCCGTATAAGACAAAATCAATGTAGGGGAATCGCCAGTCTCTAGGCTCTAGACCGGTTGACACTTCAAGTGTTTCCTTGTCGTGATGATCTCCCGTTGACCCTGGGCAGTCTCCGAGTGAAATTTTTGGACAGTACAGGTCGTGGCTATAGACGAATACTTTCTCCATTGCTCCAGCTGGAAGGGCTAAGGAGGCAGTAAGGGATGCAAGTGCATCTGCATGCGCATTTTGCCTGCGTGGTACATGGTCGATGTAGAAGTTTGAAAACCTCTCGGCCATGTGGATTGTCGCATTGTAATAGGGTACCAGATCTTCATGTCTGACCTCATACTCTCCGCGAACTTGGCTGACGATGAGTTTAGAATCACCGTACGCCTCGAGATTTTTAACGCCAATCTCATCGGCGAATTGCATCCCAATCAAAAGAGCGTTGTATTCCGCGACATTGTTGGAACAAGGCTCCGTTAGTGAGACAGCTCGGGGAATCACATAATTTTGTGGGGAGACGAGTATCACTCCTACCCCCGCTACTATGTGTCCCTTCGGGCTTGTCCTTGATGCACCGTCGAAGAAAAGTTGCCACACTTGACTTTCGAACGATGTCTGAGTCAGGTAGGCTTCGGCCACTTCGTCTGGGAGATCCTCGTAGACTTTGGCTGCCCTTGGATCTGGGTGTTCAGCTAGGAAGTCTGCCACCGCTTGTCCCTTAATGGCTTTCTGCGGCAGAAAGTGCATATCATACTGGGATAGCAACATGGCCCATTTCGCCAGCCGGCCATTCAACGAGGAAGGCTTTGTCATGAGTAACCTCAGAGGGTTGACTTTTGATATGACATTTATAGTTTGGCCTACTAGATAGTGTCGCATTTTCTGAATAGCGAACACCAGCGCCAAACATTCCTTCTCGATCGGGTTGTACCGATGTTCGGCTCCGATCATTGTTCTACTTAGGTAGTAGATTGCTTGTTCTCGTCCTTGTTCATCATTCTGAGCTAGTAGAGCTCCCAGGGAATGATCCATTGCTCGAACATATACCAAGAAAGGCTTTCCGGACACCAGAGCTGCAAGAACTGGTGGTTGGGTGAGGTAGTGTTTGATCTCCTCAAATGCTTTTTGACAAGCGTCGTCCCAAATGAATGAAACACCCTTTTTCATCAGCTTGGCGAAGGGTTGGAATCTCCCGGAAAGGTTTGATATGAACCTGCGGATGTACGCCAATCGTCCTTGTAATCCCCTGAGCTCCTTGAGGCTTCTGGGGGTTGCATCTCTTGGATAGCGCGGACTTTCTCCGGATCCAAATGGATTCCTGTGGAAGTCACAACAAATCCTAGGAATTTGCCACTGGCTACCCCCAGGAAGGACTTGGTGGGGTTCATCTTCAATTGATGAGCCCGCATGATGTCGAAGACCACCTTCAGGTCTGCTATGTGATCACCTTTAGTGCGACTTTTCACCGCGATGTCATCGACATAACATTCCACCGTTTTGCGTATCTGCTGATGGAAAATGACGTTCATGGCCCTTTGGTATGTTGCCCCTGCATTTTTCAGTCCAAAAGGCATGACAGTATAGCAATATACCCCTAGAGGAGTCCCGAAGGAGGTATGCTTTTCGTCATCGGGATACATCTTGATTTGATTGTATCCTGAGAACCCGTCCATAAAGGACATTCGCTCGAATCCACAAGTATTGTCAATCATGACATCTGTGATTGGCAATGGGAATTCGTCTTTGGGGCAGGCCTCGTTTAGATCACGGAAGTCGATGCAGA
Source organism: Agave tequilana (assembly GCA_038442645.1). NCBI lineage: Eukaryota > Viridiplantae > Streptophyta > Magnoliopsida > Asparagales > Asparagaceae > Agave > Agave tequilana. Next base: position 66,373 of record JAVJIF010007795.1, on the reverse strand, counting down.
TCCGGATCTTCCCATTCTTCTTGGTGACGGGGACGATGTTGGCTACCCAGTCGGGATGCTGTTCCTCCCTGATGAAGCCAGAATCAATAAGCTTTCTGACTTCTGATTGAATTGCCTCCATTATCTCTGGATGGAACCGTCGCTGCTGTTGTTTAACAGGCTTCATGTCCGGATTGATGTTGAGGCGATGCATAGCCACTTGAGGATCAAGTCCAGGCATGTCCTCATAATTCCAGGCGAAGACGTCTATATACTCTTGTACAAGAGATATTAGATCCTCCTTTTCCGAAGGTGACAAGCCGTCACTTATGAAAATGGGCTTGGGGTTGGCCTCATCTCCTAGGTTGATTTGAACAACCTTATCTTCTGTGGGTGGCTCACGCTGTTCAAAGCGGATATCCCAAAGAGCATTCAAATGTTTGATCCAAGGATCTGTATCAGGTTGGATCATTTCTTCATCTTCATCTTCCAGATGGCCTGTTGAAACCATGTTTACTGAAAGCCCTTTGATGATGTTGCCGACACTGACATCTGACTCCCACGATGACGTGTCTGAAGAGCAATCGTGACCTGACGACTCTCGAGAATCAGAGACTGATGGGACTGGAGTTGATACATAGCCCAACCCCCGGCGCGTCTGATGATAATAATCAGGTGCTTTCCCTTTCGGCACAAAGGACCGGAGCAGCGTTCTCCTTCCTTTACCGAAGTTTAATCCGGGCCTGTTGGTTAGGTCATATCCCATGCGTTTCATCATTCTGAGCGCTTTCGGTTCATAATGATTGAACTGAGGGGATTCATCCTCGCCTTCCGATTCTTCGTGAGGCATCGGTTCAGACGAGATTCGCCCAAAAAGTATTGGTCTTTGGCCTTTTCGTCTGGCTGGAACCATAAATATAGATTCTTGCGCATTACCATTATCTTGGTATGTCCCGAAAGATGATTTCACCGGTACATGCAAAGATGTCAAAGCATCCATTGCCGACCAGAGGTCATCGTCCACGTCGGTAGTAGTATCCGACGGTATTGAATCGGAAACATACACAGGAAAATACGCAAAATCTAAATCTTCATTAATGTACCAACCACCCGCATCGTCGGTGGTGTTGTCAATATCGAGCTTATTAGTGCTCTTTACAAGGGGTTCCAACTCCCACAGGCACTCTTCTTTCTCAGGCTCAATGTCAGCCTCATTACCAGAGTCTAGCTCCTCTGGTTGCGGGGTTTCATTAGTCTCCTCAGGATCCTGATATAGGAGGGAGTCCGTGAAATAGTTTTCAACCCCTTTAAACGGATGCCTTTCAGCAATCAACGTTTGAACTTGTCCACTCTCGTCAATGTATTTCATGACTTGGTGGAGAGTGGAGGGAACGATGGAATTACGGTGAATCCATGGTCGTCCCAGCAACAGGTTGTAGGAAGTGTCAGCGTCAATGACGTAGCATGTCACTTCCGACTTGAGGCTCTCGATCTGGCATTTGAGCTTGATCTTCCCCATCGGACGGGAGCTATTGGCATTAAACCCGTAAATAGTTGTCTGGGTAGGGCTCAGACGATGGGTAGGAATGCCCAGAAATTGCATGACTCGGCGAGGTATGATACTCAGCGCGGACCCTGGGTCTACCTGGATGCGATTTACCTCGGACGACCCGATATATCCTGTGAAGTATAGGGGTCGGTCATGCTTCCCTTTAACCTGCATGTCATCTGTTGTGAAGGTGATGCAGGGAGCATTTGGGGAGGCGTGGAGGCAATCCTCTACATCTTCCTCCCTTGGCACGCGGGTCATGAAGACCTCAGCATTTGCCAAAGCTTCTTGTAGAGCCTCTCTGGTTGACTTTGATAGCCTCAGGAGTTCATACAAGGTGATGCGTGCTGGGATGTTGGCTAGTTGAGCCAAGACATCGAAGCGGTAAGGTGTCGAGGATCCTTCTGCTGCACCTTTTGAAAGAACCCGAGAAAACCGGGTTTCTTTCTGTTTCTCCACAGGTGGTTTTGTGGAGGGCTTGGCTGGTTCTACGGCTGGTTGCGGAGAAGCCGCTACCGTCTCGCCGTACTGCTTCAAGTATGCCTGTCCTGAACGGGTCCCCGCCATCGGTTGGCTGGGCTCTGCGGCCAGGACTATTGTTTCCTCTTCTGAGTCAGTCAACGAGGGAACATCAGTATCTGCTTCTCGAGAGGAAGCGCAGATCACATGGCATGATGAAGCTTTTGCCTTGCCTTTGGACTTTCTGTTGGTCACAGTAGTCCATTGTTGTTCATCGACGAGGTCAGGGTGGACCCACATGGTTTCCCCCTGAGGTGTAGGGACGGCTACCAAGCCCTTCTCCTGTTGCTGGTGAGGGTCTGTGTTGACCACTCTTAATTCTCCCCTTGGAATAGGAGTTACCCCTGCAGGTGTAGGAGGTTGTCTCCCGAACTGGAGAACTGACGTTACGTTGGCCGTGACCTTCTTCTGCTCTGGTCGGAGCTTTAACACCTCCGCGTCAATCAGAGCCTGAAGGATGTCCTTGAAGACGTAGCAGCTTTTGGTGGGATGTCCCAACATCCTGTGGTACATGCAGTAGTTGGGATTGTCGGTCTTGCCGACTTCGTCTGGGCGCCTAATTTCAGGGAGCTTCAGTCGATTGCTCTTGTTGAGTAGCTTGAAGAGCGAATCGACGTGTTCCTCCTTGAAGGAATACTGCTTGTTGGGGCGTGGCTGGCTTGAAGAGCCACTTGCCCTGCCTGTTTGAGGTTTGGCGGGGGATTTGGTCTCCGTCGCCAAGTTATCCTTCCGCTTTGTTTGGAGGGATGTGTCCTGCGCACGCCTTGTTGACCTCTCTGGCCTGGGCCTGCCTTCTTCTGCCCTGACGCGGGCAACAATCTCCTCAGCCTGTTCACCTTGTTGGACTAATTGTTTCCAGGTGCGGCTTTCAGCAACTCCTATTTGAGCAAGGAGTGAGGTTTGGAGATTATGACGACATGTTTCCACCAGGGTGGCCTGGGTCATGCCGCTTGGACATCGGAGTGCCACGTTCCGAAATCTTTCTACGAAAGACTTGACGGACTCTCCCTTTCGCTGTTTGGTTGCTAAAAGGGTGGGCATTGTCACTTCCGAGTCATCTTCGAAGAAGCGTGTCAGAAACAGCTTCTCCAAGTCGCTCCAGTTCTTGATTGAACCTTCTGGGAGCTTCATGAACCATTCAAAGGCCAACCCCTTCAGGGTGTCTATGAACAGTCGCGTCAGTATAGCGTCGTTATCTACTACATTCCCAGTCTGGGATTTGAAGTAGTAGATGTGCTGGTTGGGTGACCCCTTCCCTTCAAATGCTTGGAGAGTTGGAGCCTTAAACTTAGGAGGGTACGGGACTAAGTCCCACTCGGCCGGATAGGGCCGGACTACTCCAGCCTCTTGGAGATCTTTACGACTGGCAAGGGCATTGAGTCGTTGCTCCAGCAGGCTCATTCTTTTAGCATGAGCCTTTTCTGGGTCTGGGTCGCTTCTTGCCTGCGATGAGGGCTTGGACACATCCGAGGTAGATCGTCGTGTCCCGTCGGAAGGTTCGGAGGGTGGGCTTTCTCCCTTTCTCCCTTTCCCCTTCGGCCGTCTAGGAGGAGATCTCGCTCTTTCTTCAAGCAATTTCTCAAGCATATGCTTGAGGGAGTCAATGGATCTCTGTTGAGAGGCGATTATATCCATCTGGCGCTTCTGCGTCTGTTCTAAACGTCTGGCCGTCTCCTCAGGAGTGTCTGCCATGTAGGCGGAAGCCTCCTTCTCGACGGAAGAGTTTGAAGCCTGCGACTCCACTACAGTGGAGTGAGAATCACCCATTCTAATGCCGCGGGCTAAGGCATTATAGTCAATTGGGGGAATGGCCCCCGTCCGGGTGCGAGTGTGTTGATACACCCCTTCCGGCTCAGAGTCAGATTCCTCTGAGTTGACCATTGGTTGTTTTCCCTTGCTTCTGCTAGTCATGTTTGCAGTAAGCTCCGGGTATTCAACATTTGAACAGGTTCTCCTTCTGTGGGAGCGTCTTCTTTTGGCTGACGGGGGAATCAGGGTCAGCTGTCTGATTAAGGACTGCTGGTGCATGCCTGATCCATAATGGCATCCATAGAGCATATGGATGAGCTGTTGACAGCAGCATGACGAAGTGGCTTGATTGGCACTTCTTTTCCTTGTCAAATAATCCCTCAAATCCGTGGGAGGGGGATTAAAGAGACTGGTCTCGCAACGTCGAAGATGGGAGACAGTCATGTGCTGTTCAGCCTGGACGCAGACTTCAGGGACGCGGCTCTCATGACGCGGCTGTATGACGCGCACGCGAGTCTCGCGTTGCTGCCTGATGCGTTTGGGCAGAGTTGCTTGAGAGAGAGCGGGCTGCTGGGCCCCACGCCTACGAGTGCGTACTTCCTGCGTTTGAAAAGACGCGGAGGTTTCACCCTGGCGTTTGATGAGTTGGTCCTCAGAGGACTCAACTTGAGGAGTCTCGCGTTTGGGTCGCCAAACGCGGATCTCACGCACTGGACGAGGTGCGGGCAAGGCATCAGATTGTACGCCCGTCCACCCCCAGTCAGACCACCAACGGTTCCGACTTGGAGTTGACGCGCGCGTCTCCTCTGTCGATGCTCAGCATTCCGGTTGCGTCGTGGAGGAGGGGAGAAACCAACAACCTCCTGGTTTACAGAACCAAGAGTGTTCACCACGCGGGTCTCCTGAGAGACGTTGACGCGGGTATTCTGCGCGACGCAGTTGATCGCAGCAGCAGTGGTGCCTGGGACCACGCGGGCCTTCTGGGAGGCGTTGGCGCGTGTGTTCTGTGCGACGCGGTTGATCGCAACAGCAGTGCCTGAGGTCACGCGGGCCTTCTGGGAGGCGTTGGCGCGTGAACTCGTCTTGGCACAGTGGGCATCGGCACCCGGCAGAGCCTCAGATTGGGCTTTGGGTAACTTTTCAGTTGAGACCCTGCGGCAGACGCGGGTCTTTGGGCTCTTGGAGCCAGAAGAGAGGAACTCTTCATACTTCGCCTGGTCGAACTCGACAACGAGCGTTTCGACCATCTTCCCCTTACGGAGAACATCATCCTGCGCCACAGCTTGTTCATCAGTGACAAACAGAAACCCCAGCGGAGTCGCCATCTCTTGTAGGTGCCCGGAAGGAGATTTTAGGTGAGAAGGATCGGGGTGTAAAATATTTCCTTGAATCAGTTGAAACAATTACAACCAGACTTTCCTTTCTTTCCGGTTACAAGGGAGGGAGGATGTTGAATCTTGAATCCCCCCTTTGTTTAATGCTGGGTTCTTCGTGTGGCGGTGGAGAGTGAATCTTGTTCTCCGTTGACCGGATGACTGTTTGGACCGTCGGGGATCTTCTCTTCGGTCGGTAGAGAGAGTAACTCGGCTCTGTCTACCAAAACTCTAGAAGAGGAGCTAGGCAAAGAGCAGCTAGTACGCAGTAAGCTTGCTGAAGAGTCTTCTCTCCTTCTCTGTTGACGATGCCTTCGTCCGGTGATCGTGCGTGTCTCTCTCTACGCGTGTTGGATGCGTATGCCTGTATGTAGGTACGTCTCTCCCTGTCTGTCTGTCTCTGTTGATGCCAACAGGGCTATTTATAGAGGTCCCTGGGGATGAACGTGCCCCCTGAAAATGCTCCACAATGAGGGGCCACTTCCCGCTACATGTGCGGTGACTGGCCCCTTATTTCGGGTAGTTGTAACCGAGACGCGGGCGTCGAGCCAACGCGTCCTGATGCTGAGACGCGGGTGTCGAGTCAACGCGCCTTGATCCTGAGACGCGGGCGTTGAGCCAGCGCGTCTTGATCCTGAGACGCGGGCGTTGAGCCAGCGCGTCCTGATGCTGAGACGCGGGTGTCGAGCCAACGCGTCCTGATGCTGAGACGCGGGCGTCGAGCCAACGCGTCCTGATGCTGAGACGCGGGTATCGAGCCCACGCGTCCTGATGCTGAGACGCGGGTGTCGAGCCAACGCGTCTTGAGCTTGGATCTCTGCTTTTAAAGGCTTGTCTGTTTTTTAGACAGCCTACAATTATATTAAAACTCATGGTGAAATTCGTTTCAAGAAATTATTTATCGTTTTGAAATTAAAAATCTTGGAATCGGCCGTCAATGTCGGTCGACGCCAGTTTTGACAGAAATCTAATAAATTTTGAAATTTCCCAAAAAAATGAATTAAGATAATAAATATTATTCTAAGCAAATGTGGAAAAGCGGTTTCGTAAAATTTGACCTCAGTTGCAAATTACAAATCTAGGAATAAACCAGCGGTGCTGATTAATCCTGATTTTGAGGGTGTTTATAAAAATAATTCAGGAAAATTCTGAAAAATCATAAAATCTTGGGAAACGGTGTTTGAAACTAAATTTGACCCAATCTAATCACCAGAGAGATGAAATCATGAAGTACTTCCAAAATAAGAAAATAATAAAATAATAAATAAATATAACATAGAGTAGAAGAAAAATCAGGATACGCCTCTGAGTACGTATTCTGGGGACGGGGTGTTACAGTTTAGATGGCAAAAATTTTGAGGCTAATGCAAAAGCCCTACATACTTTAAGATCTACCCTAAATGATGATTATTTTTCTTGGGTTGCTAATCTTGATTCGGCTTTTGTAGTATGGAATACCTTGATCTCTCTTGGCGAAAAAGATCAATACTATGCGGGGAGCGATTCGGATGTTGGAAGCGACGCCTCCAACATGTGCTATATGGTCCAAGGGGATAACCCCCTTGAGGTAACTACCGAATCCGAGGTAGATGATAGTCATATGATGAGCTCACTTCAGTTTGTCAATTACTTCTTGAGAAATATGACATGGTTAAGAAAGAAAATAAAATTTTGAAAAAGAATTTTGATTGCATGCAAAAAGAAAATGATTCTTTTAGAAATAAGATTGCATGCATTGAAAAAGAAAGGAGGTTTTGAAAAATGAGAATGTTTCCTTGCTTTCCAAATTGAGTGATCTTTGTGAAGGAAACACAAATTTGAAAAATAAAATTGTTTTGGTGGAAAAACAAAAGGAAATTGTTTTTCAAGAAAATTCATGTCTGAAAAGAAAAATTGTTGAAAAAGAAAAGGATTTTGTTTCTAAAAAGAATAAGAAAAATGATTCTATATCTCACCATGCTTTACATGCCACCATTAATGATAGTGAGATAAATGTTTTGAAAAATAGGATTAGTTATTTGAGCTCAACTTTGAGCACATGTACATTTAACCACTCTAAATTGGAGTCCTTGTTTTCCAAGAAACAAACTCCACATATTCATGCACATCATCCACATGCATATGCACACTTTGCACGCTATGAATCCTAGAGTATACAAATGTACACATTGTGGCTGCAAAGGCCATTTAGCAAAATTTTGTTTTGATAAGATACATCATGTAAATTTTGCTATTAAGAAAAAATTTTGGGTTCCTTACAAAGCTAACCCCCAAGGACCCAAGAAAAAATGGGTACCAAATCTCCACCTTTTATTTTTGATGTAGGTGAAGGCTCTCACAAACGTGAGAGGGATGGTGCCTTGGTGGTGGTTGCATGGACTAGAAGGACATACATTTGATGCACCGCTATCAAGGAGGTTTGGTGGGACGACCACCATGTTTGGAGTTTTGGAACATAGTTCCTTAGTTGGTAACTATTTCTAAACTCTTATTTTATTTACATGCTTATTCGTTTGTAATATCATATAGCATGTTCTTATTTTATTTGTTTTGTGCTTCATGTGGTAAAATCCTGTTTAGATGTAGTATTTGTCAAAACTTGTATTTATACATGTACAAATAGTGAGCAACATTTGATTCATATATGTTTGCACTTCATGCTCATTTGTACCCACTATATGCACATATATAAGCTAGTTTTGATGATTCTCTCATTTATACTTGTTTTGCCTATTCTCATGTTTTTTACTTCATGTATACGTAATTTGTATTCACAACTATAAATATACATGTATACCTGCGAGTCTCTTGCCTTCATGCAAATATTATTAATAGACTCTTTTATGTTTGGGATATGTATGCATATTGTTAGTTTTGGATAAATCATACATATACCTAGAAGTTTGTTTTTAGATGAAAAATGAATTTTTTTGTATAATTATCACTTGTTTGTTTAAGTGATATTTGTTTTTGAGCTTTATTGACTATTTTCATGGAAAATGCTAATTACATGATTCTTGTACACTCACACTTTATTTGTTTAGTCATGACCTTGTTCATGAACATATTTTTGAGCTTTATCGATTTGAGTGTCGATTCTTGTGTATTTGGTATGATTCATGAAAAACATATGATTTGATTTCATATTTTGAAGGATCTTTAACTAGTTATTTCAAAAATTATCTTAACTAGTTATTATTCTTCATTTGGTAATGTTTTCACTATAAAATTACTTTCAAACCTTATTTGTGAAAACCCCTTCCTATCCCTTCTATGGGAGGATGGATGGGCGATTATGCCTTGTAAGCTTCATTGAAAATCTTTTATCTTGAGCATATGAAGGGTGATAGGTTATGAGTTATATACATGATTTACATTGTTATTTTCAATTGGTATCTCAATTGATATTTATGTATATACTCATATTTTGTTTCCTATATATGTATGCTTCATAATTTCCATAATATCAATTGCTATTGGTATTCTCTTTTCATACATATATATGTTTTTCATGTGCTTGATTTACAATTGATTCACATTTTTAAAGCACAAAGTTTATGATAAAAATAAATTTTTTTTTTATCATTATGTTTACATTTGGTATCAATATGTCTCAATTTCATATTTGTTTCAATTGGTTGATTATTTACAATTTGGTATCTTAAAAATTGATTGTTTTATAAGAGCTCTGATACCTTTAAAAATTTTTGTTTTATGATATCTTAAAATTTGTTTTGCTAAGATATCTCAAAATTTGTTTTGCTGAGAAAAATTCAAATTTTGGTTTGAATAAGAAATATTAAAATTTTTGATTTGTATTTCTTATATGCAAGGAGAGCTTAACATCTCTTCTACATGTAGATTCATGTTGAGTGTATCTTGTATTGAGGAGCTTGACAACTCTTCTTTATGTGATACACGTGTGTAGGGGGAGCTTCACATCTCCTCTTATGCATTACAGATTATGTGTTTTGTGAATTAGGGCTTGTCATCCCTCTTTCATGTAATGCATATATGTAGGGAAGCTAACTTAGCGTCTTCCTCTTCATGAATGTATATCGCATATAACCTTTTATTGATTGATTTATGTTTACCCCTTATTGATCTCTTTGTTTATGACAAAAAGGGGGAGAAAAATTTTGTTTTTACTTTAACCCCTTTGTTGATGATTGACAAAAAGGGGGAGAAGTATTTGAGATGTATATGCATGTTTTCCTTACTTTATTATTAAAGTAGGAGAAGTATTTATGTTTATGCATATATGTTTTGTTTTGCAAATAGAAGAAAAAGAATTTGTTTTGTTTTATGCTTGTTAGCATGTTTCTCTCCATACATTTGCATACGTGTTTATGTGCTTCATTTCCATATCTTATTATTTATTGTTTATGCATGAGTTAAGGGGGAGCTTCTTTGAAGCTTTACTTTAATCCATGCATATATAACTTCATGAGTTTTGTCATCATCAAAAAGGGGGAGATTGTTGGCCCGAAGGCCCATCACTCTAGTTTTGATGATGATCAACTCATGTAGTTATAGTACTAATGATCTTGTGTTTTATTTAGTTTCAGATTTGTGATCAAGATCTTAGTAGGTGCGTAGCTTCAACAAAGAATTTAAAGTCAAGTTTTGGAGCTAACACGGTTTGATCCAAAGAGCTATTGGATCATGTTTGGACCAAGTCAAGAAGATGTGAAGGCTTCAAGTGAAGACTTCAAGAAGATCAAGACTTGTGTCTAGGTTTGTTTTATAAGATTTTGTTTTTAGATAAAATGTAAAGGATAGAATAGTTGGTGGATTGCTCAAGTATTCTATACACACACACTCTTGTTTTAGATGTCTTTTCATAAAAGAATTTTCAGTTTAGAAAAGACTTTTCATGTTAGAAAAATACCGGTTTGGTTTTTGGTATTCAATGTTTACATGTTTTAACCAAAACCAAATTTAGAGCTTAAGTCAAAACATAGATATTTCATCTTGTTTGTGCAGTGGATCATATCCATACACACTATACTTTAAAAGTTGTTTAAATATCTTGTTTTTATATTTGGAGAAGTTTGGAAAACAAGTTTTGGAAAAATCAAGTTTTAGAAAATACAGATTTTGTTCTGAACCAATATTTCCAACTTACAAAAATAGCCCAAATCATTTGTAACATGCCTTGATTTTGTGCAAACATGTTTGTTTATCAAAGTATATTGGTAAAACTATTTTTGTATATTTTTTAGTATTTTATGGGATTTTATTTGAGCCAAAAAGACAACATTTTAAATCCCTGAATTCTGTTCCCTGGCTTCAGCCGGTCGACCGACCGATCGACCGAGTTCTGAAGTCGGTTGACCGGCGGTCGACCGACGTGCACAGACGTGCACGCCAAGTTCTGGCAGGAGGCCGGTCGACCGACCCGGTCGACCGTCCAGAGAGCTCTGCTCTCTGGAAAGGCCCCAATCGACCGGGCGGTCGACCGGACAGAGAGACTTGCTCTCTGTATCCTAGCCTCGGTCGACCGACCGGTCAACCGATGGCTCAACGGTCTGAAAAATGACCGTTGGCCGGTCGACTGACAGGTCGACCGACAGGTCTGTCAGACCCTAACGGCTAGTTTTTCTAGCCCTATAAATTTGGGGGTTTGGGCATTGTTTTCGACAAGATTTTTAGTGGGTTTTTGAGCTAGTTTTTCCTACTCTATTAGGAGAGTTTTCTCCACTAAATTGAGAGCCAATACTTCCAATCAAAAGGGGAGTTTTATCAAGAGTGTTTAAAAGTGATTTTTGAGTTTTCATCCACCATCTCTTTCCTTGTTTTCTCACACAACACTTGAGCTATCCATTGCTATATCTTCCTATAGGAGTTTGTTGTGAGAGGATTTTAGGTGATCAAGAGTTGTAATCACCAAAGTTCTACTTTGTACTTTGAGGAGGCGGACGTGTGTGTTCGCATTGTTTCGGGTCCTAGTGGGGACTCGGTGTTTCGGGTTCTAGTGGGAACTCGGTGTTTGAGGTGCGGCCTCGGCGAGCCGGTGGGCTTGAGGTGTGTACGGACTAGGAAGTCCGAGTGCTTGTAGGTGTTGCGGCACCGAGTGATCCGGTGGGATCGGTTTTAGTGGAAATCCTTCGTGTGTCGAAGGCGGGGATGTAGAGCAAGTGTGCTCGAACCTCGAAACAAATCCCTTGTGTTTGCGATTGCTCACTCTCTCTCTCCCTTACTTGTTTATATCTTGCATGATCTTATTGTCTTTATCATTATATGCTTGATATACATTGTGTGCTTAATTGATACATGCTTGGGATTGTTTGCTAACACTTGTATTCAACCAAGAGAGCCAACGCGGCACCTCAACCCTTATCTAGGAGAATCTTAAGGAGTTAGTCCAGAGCCCTTCACGGGAAATTCGGCTACACTCTTGTGTTATACGTGGTTTTAGTTTAAATAGTTTCTTTAGGTCATAATAGTTTTTAATTCCGCATTTAGTGACCATTAGATTAGACATCACCTATTCACCCCCCCTCTAGGTGATTTAAAGCGTTCACTTGGTGCACGTCGGTCGACCGCCCGGTCGACCGACAAAGCAGTTTTACTCTGCCAGCGGTCGACCGCCAGGTCGACCGACTGAGGGCCAAAACAGGATTTTTGAAATCTTTTTGAAGTCAATATTTTTCTAATAAAATTTCTTTTGATATGTAGATACGAAATAGAGTTCTAGAGCTTTGAGGAAGTAAAGTGTGATCATAAATCAACACCAAATAAATTAGAACTATATTTTGATAAAATCTTTTCTAAAACAAACTAGTTTTTCCAAAACTTTTTTTTCGAAACCTGATTTTTCGAAACTTGTTTTTCAGAAACTCAGTAGAAATCTGGTAATAATTTTTGTCTTGAAAAACACAACGGAATATGAAATGTGTGTGTGTGTGACAATCCCAAAAGCTATCAACTTCTTTCATCTTGGTTTTAACAAATGACTATAAATCCTAACTAAAATGGAAAAAGGTAAAATAAAAATCTTGAAATAGTCTTCTCGATATTGCTTGATCTTTGAGCTCTTCTAGTGTGTTAGGCTCTGGGATCTAAATCTTCTTGGCTTCCAAATGTGTGAGTCTTGAGATGGAGCCGAAATGCAACATATGTTTTTCCCTGAAACTTAATTAAATAATTTTGTTAATACCTAACTACATATGGTTTGTTATCATCAAAATTAGGGCTAATGGCCTTTGGGCTATCACTCTCTGCAGCCCAATTCTGTTGCGGAGTCTCTCTGACTATGAAGTGTCTTCCAATGTCTTCAACACGACACAGCTGCAAAGACGGATCACTCTTGTACTCTCCCTCATTATCGGATCAAGTATCTTGATTTTTCTGCCTGTTTGCAACTTCATTCTCCTTCATTTCACAAAGAAATCTAGGACTTCATTCTTATGCGGCATGGTGTACACCCAGTTTCGCCTAGAGTAATCATCAATAAAGGAGAAAAATAGTGTTTCCCTCCAAGAGATACATTTTTAGGGACCCCAAATATCTGTGTGAAAATATTAAAGAATCTCTTCTATACGGTGAATTGCGATGCCAAACTTCACCTCGGTCTTCTTTCTCATTACACAATGCTCACATAATTTCATCTTGCAGGTCTTAGCACTTTTCAACAACCCTGCTTAGCCAAAGCTTGCAAGGACTTCTCACCCTGAATGTCCAAGCTCATGTGCCACAATTTGATAGTATCCTCATTTGAGTCAATTGATGCTGCCAGAACACCTATCACTATACTACCCTTCAGGTTATACAAGTTTCAATCTCTGACAGCCTTCATCACAATCATAGACCCCTTGGTGGTCTTGAGAATTCCATTCTCCATAGTCATCTTGAGCCTATTTGACTCTATGGCTCTATCTGAGATAAGGTTCTTCTTCAACTGAGGAAAATATCTCACCTCTGTCAACTCTCAACTACTCATCAAATATTTTGCTTCGAATTGTACCAATCCCAATCATTTGGCATGCATGATCATTACCCATGATCACCACACCTCCATCCAGCTTCTCAAAGCAAGAAAATCATTCCCTTCTGCGACAAACATGGTAGGTAGCCACCAATTCCAACATCCACTCTAAAGCATCTGAGTATAAAATAGATGGTGTAATAGAGAATAAAAAACTAGAAGAGTCAAAATCATTACCATCTGACTTGGCGATATTTACCTCTGATGGTTGTGATGCCTTCTCCTTCTGCTTGTTCTTCTTCTTAAGCTCTACACAGTCCTTTTTCCAGTGTCCATTCTGTTTGCAAAAACACACTGATCTCGAGCCAAATTAGGGTTGCCAACCTTGGACTTTGATCTTGATCTACCACGGTTTCCTTCTCTTTGGTTTGAACTTCTTTCTCTCATGGCCAATACCTCTATTGGTGTGCTATTGAAGGACTCCTTATCCTTCCTTCTCAATTCAAAATTCACAAAAGCGGTGGTCACTTCCTTGTAGCTAAGAGATGACCTCTCATTAATCAAGGTAAGAACAAAGGTTTCAAATTTCTCATCTGGGAGAGAACTCAACAATATTAACGCTTTGTCTTCATCCCCAATCACTTCATCCACATTAGCTAGAACCGCGAGAAGCTTTTGTAGTATTTATGTGATCATTAATGAAGATCCCCCTCTTCAATTGGAAATGATAAAATCTCCTTTTCAAATGCAAGCGATTTTTCACACCCTTGGTGAAATACTTGTTTGTGAGAGCCTCCCAAATCTTCTTCGCCGAAGTCTTGTTCATCACATCATATTTTAGATCTTGCGCCAAACAAGATCTAATAACACCATATACTGTCCTGTTCATCTTGTTCCAATCATTCTCTTCTACTTCTGCTGGCTTCTCTTGTAACTCAAGAGTATCCTCCAAATTTTGCGCATTCAACGCATCTAGCACCTCGCATCTTCACAAAATAAAGTTTTTTGTGCCATCAAATTTGACAACATCAATCTTAGATGATTGAAACTTTGAATGGTCTTCACCATAGAAGAATCACTCCCACCATCGGATATACTTTCTTCTCTGGCCATCTCCTCCAAACTCACAACTAAGTAAAACAGAACAACTGTAGAATCTAAATGATAAAGATGAGATATATACCTCCAACTGAAACCTTCAGAAGAGTTTCCAATTGATCTCTCCACCAAATAACGGAAGACGAGATCCACTTCTATAAAAATCCAATTTTTATCTCCAACGAAGCCCTAGATCTTCAAAATTTAAGTTTCCAATGACGATCTACTTCACTAATCAACCCCAAGCATAGACTAAAGCTCTGATACCACTTGTTGAGTCTAGCAAGAGATCAAACCACCAATAAATGCGATACCTTTGGCCAAAGAAACTTAACACAAATACACAAACAATGAACAAATCACAGAGAAGATAAGAGCTAACGACGTTCGGCAATTTGCCTACATCCTCGGGGAAGAAGAGAAAAGATCTTTTTCAATTAACCAAAGTTATAAAGGGGATACAACTTTTTGACTTACAAATCCCAACTAGGGATATAAAACCCTCTTTTTATAGCCAGTGGGGCAGAGAGTCAAACAAAGTAAATCAACTAAATTCAGGTTCACAAAAGAAACCAACCCGAACTCCAATTCGCCAAGCACTCAGAAGGCGTCCAGGGCTCCGAAGACCCACGTTGCTATACACTCTGGACTAGAACTCCAAGGACATACTTCGACTAGGTCTCCGGACTTCTCCGGGACTATGCCATTATCACTCTGAATCTACTCTCAATCTCCGAGTTCCATTCTCCGCTTCATTCAATTTTTGTTCCTGGCTAGGTCGATTCGCGTAACAACTCTGCGTAGGGTGGAACTCCGTCAAGGCAGCAATTAAAATCCCCAATTTTGATCTTCTCTCTACATATCGGAATCGGATGATATTTGAACATATTTCAAACTGTAGCAAGATTTTAAAAAAGGTGGACCGAAGAAATAACAATTTTAACAATAGGGAGTGTGCAGCATACAACAGAAATTAGAAGACAAAAGCATTGAAACACAATTCCATTAGCCATAGAAAATCAATCAGCAGAGTTTGGTTGCTGTTTGTGACTCAGAATGGTTTATTATTTACTCTTACAGATGAATAATGATAATTTTCATTCTGCTCCAATAAGTAGGCAGAAGACTGGTATGAAAAACTTTGTAGAACAGTCAGAAAGATAATCCCAGCGTTCCTCTTTTGGAAATGTGGATGGAAAGCTGTTTTTTTGCTTATTTGATTTGCTAAAAAATTCAGTACTTCGGTGTAACAATCTGTAATCAAACTCTGGATACAACACCTCATGTTGTCCCACAGCCTTATTAAACAAAATATTGGAAAAACGCAGTTTCTAACAACACATTCAATCTCAAGCTTCTTGATGATATCAAATACCCAAAAAGAAATTGCAGGATGGAAATTGTGAAAAACCAACCGACCGTTCCAGTAGAAAATATGTCTCCAGTTCGGAGTCCTCGGTTAAGGGTTTTAATAACTGCAGTTTCAATCCTCTTTGCAGCATTCCCTTCCCCTTGTCCATAACTCAAGAGCATAGCAGCACTGAGCACTGTTGCTAGTGGATTTGCTTAGTCCTTTAAAACAAGGAAATGGTCTTCTCAATAATTTGCTTTCATCTAACCTAATAATGTAACAAAGAGAAATAGAACAGAACTGCATGAAGAAATTCACCTGCCCAGCAATATCAGGAGCAGAGCCATGGATTGGCTCAAACAGCCCCGGTCCCTAAACAAACAAAAGAAACGAACAATACAAAAACAACAAAAATAGAGATGTGTTAGATATCAGCCACCAAAGGATCCTTTCAATATGGTCTCTGAATTGGAATTAGTTTTGGGGTTATCACATACAGATTCACCAACACTCGCAGATGGAAGCATTTCGATACTTCCAGTAAGCATGGGAGCTTCAGTAGACAATATGTCACCAAAAAAAATGTTGTTTGTCACGACTATATCAAACTGCACAGTTTCAAATTAAGTTAACTGGAGACTCATCGGCCTCATGCTTAGGCAGGAGATTTATCGTGGGCGTGCTATCACTTCAGCAGACTTCACAACCCTCATCTCCCCTTCTCCTGCGGTTCATACTGTTTCCCGCACTCCAAGCTACCATTCAGCTCCATCTTTTTTCCGTGGTCGTGGATATGGCCGAGGCAGGGAGCGCGGTCGTGGTTATGGACGTTCCTTCTTACCGTCACATCAGTCCACCGGTGGCCGATCTCAATGCCAGATCTGCAATCGTTTTGGCCATTATGCTAACCAATGCTACAATCGTTATGATGATTCGGCTAGCCCAAATGCTCTTCTCCACTCTTATGGGAATAGTCCAGTCGATCCCAACTGGCATGTTGACTCTGGAGCCACTCATCACCTAACGGCTGACATTACGAATCTGGCGGTTCACTCTGAATATCAAGGACCCGACAGAGTTCGCATGGGCAACTGGACAGGTTTGCCTATCCGAGCTACTGGTGCTTCTTTATTGTGTTCTCCTGTTTCTTCCTTTGTCTTAAAAAACCTTTCACATGTTCCTGATATCTCTAATAGGTAACAAATAAGAGTTAATTGAAGATTCATATAGGAATGAAAAAAACATACTATCAATCCTTTGTATGGTGATTTACACAATATATAGAGTTCCTTAGACAAAGACGTACTTCAAACTTTACCACATAGCCTGGAGAGAAGAAACCTGCTTCGGATCACGGATATGCTGCATTGCTGCATTGTCAACATACATGTGTGAAAGCTCAACATCATGGAACTCAGAAGCTATTGCTATCACCCTTTTCCTCCACAGCATAGATGCCTGGCAAAATTTATAAGCAAAAAAAAATTATTGTTTGAGAAAGTACCTAAAGCATGATGATCATATATGGTATTGTGTCAGAAAACATGATTTAAGGGCACAGAACAGCTAAAATTTCCTCATGCAAAATTTGAACTATAAAGGAACTGGCAGACAGAAAACTGTGAGACCCATATGCAGTTCCCTTGAGTAGCGTCTAGTGTCTTTTTTAAATTATAAAAAAAGAGTAAGACACAAGGTTGTAAATATATTGGGAGCAAATTCACTAATAGTTGCATTCAAATGTGGACTGAAATTCAACCCAGATCCAGTAATCCAAACAAGATAGATAAACTATATATCACCACATTATACACTTTTATGTGGTGGAATGTGAGGTTGAGTTATGACTTTTATAACGAATAACAATATTTTGTAGTATGAATATTGATTGAGGTGTCAGCAAGGAAGAAAATATATTTTATAGTTTTTTATCCTGTCAGGTTTTAGGGAATTGCTTAAGAATTTAATAAACCCAACCCTAACATGAGCAATATTCTAAGAGTTGCCACGAAACCTAAGGGTTTCTTAATATCTAGGTTGTTGATGATTTATCAGTTATCACTAATCAAACAACAGAGGAATACAAAGTCGAAGACTCAGCAGTAAAAGCGGAAGCGTAGAAGATCTACCACTAGCAAGCAATTACTACACAACTAAGAAACACAAGATTTAACGTGGTTCGGCAATGTGCCTATATCCACAGGGAGGAAGGGGAAAATATTTACTAAGAAAATACAAGAGTTACAATGAGATCTTTCTCACAATTCTCAATGGTGAAATTCTAGAATTTCTCTTGAATTCCTGACACACCTTCAAAAAGCCACCCCTGAGGGTTTATATAGGCACCGGGATGATCCTAGTCCAATACGAACTCAAATCAGCACCTCCTTAGAGAAATAAAACACCCGTATCCAAATTGAATTCTTGACACCTTCAAAAAGTCACCCCTGAGGGATTTATATAGGCACCTGAGATGATCCTAATCTAACATGAACTCAAATTAGCACCTCCTTAGAGAAATAGGAAACTTATATCCAAACCAAAATAGGAGACAGCTCCGTATTAGAAAACTGTCAAAAATCTGAATTCTTTTCCAATGAATATGGCGCACTCTAAATACTAACAATCTCCACCTTATTCCACGTTCATTGAGTCCCTTCATAGAAATTGGCCTCTGCTTCATTTGCCTTTCTTTCTCCTCCCTTTTGTGATTTCAGATGGCTTCCTCCCAAGAGCCCATTCGCCACTTTACCTTTGAAGAAACTTGATGAAGTTCAGAGATGCTCTGACCTTCTCCATTAGGATGGTCTTTGTCATCATATCTGCTGAATTTTTCTTCGTGCTGATCTTTATCAAATCGATCACCTTATCATTCATGACCCACTGACGTATCTTATGAAATCTCACATCAACGTGCTTCGTCCGCTTGTGATACCTATAATATTTAGCGAGATGAATAGCACTCTAGCTGTCGCAATGAACCCGAACTGAATCTTGTATGATACTGAACGTCTCAACCAATCCTCTCAGCCACAAGGCTTCCTTTGACGCCTTAACTGCAGCCATATACAACGCTTCTATCGTTGAAAGAGCAATTGTATCTTACAACTCTGCCTTCCAACTAATGACGCACTCAACTATAATGAACACATAGCCCGTCGTCGATTGATTGAGGTTTTTACCTGCACACAAAAATACAGAATTTCAAAACTTTTAAAACAGTAGTGCAAGGTGCTCAATTCTATCGCTATACCAAGTGGCTATGCAGATCGTGATCCACAAGGAGAGATTAGTGATGGAAACTTCTTTAGTAAGTTCTCTTTTATACTACAATTAATGGTTAAAATTCTTCTTTAGCTTCTTAAAAGAAAAGAGAAAAATGGAGTTACAATTAAGCTAGGAAGAAAGTGTTAGATTAAGAAGGTGGAGAAAATAGAAATTGATATGTACAAAGAAATTAAAAAAGAGTGAAAAAGATTTAGAAGATTGTGATGTTGGTGATTTACAATAAAAAATTAAAAGAAAGAAAACTAAAACCTAAAAAAACTTACTTACCTCTTCGGCGCCTGCTTAGCTTTGACCCGTATTGACGATGTACTTTCGTTTGAAGGCGAGAGAAGTATGACAAATAGGATCTTCTCCATTCCCGATTTACACTATGAAATGAAGGGGCAAGCTACACTACTATAAAAATGGATATCCATCACCATAGGCCATCAACGGTACTTGCAAGGGTAAGGTAACTTCGAGGCTATCGGATTCATTTGGATCCACAAACACAGAAGAGGGAAGCAAACGAAAATAAAAATAGAATAGAAAAGAAAACTTCAATTCGATTCAAATAACAATGAAAGAAAAGATCATTTATACCGGTATCACCCTCAGTACAAGCTTGTTCTCATTCATCCATGAAAGTTTCCTCTCCTCTCAGTTACATAAATAAAACAAAAATTACATAAAAGAAAACTAAAAACCTAAGTTACAAACTACAGTATAACTTAAATTCTACTCTCTGCTTGGTCGTCCCTTTTTGCCTTTGAGATTGCAGATATTTATAGGAGAAATACAGAGGGTAGAGTATGAAGATAGAGGAAGCTAGCTATTTCTGAATTTGAATCATCCTCTTATCTTCAAACTTGATTTTATGTGGATATTCAGTTCTGATCTGCAGCTTGTTGGCGTGCTAATTGCTGAATATAACTTATCAAATGATAAAATTAGAAAAAGTGATCAACTTAAGAGTTATAGCCCTTTAAGTCTTCTTTCTGGATAATTTTGAATCATCAAATTTGAGTTTCGGTAATAAAAGTTATTATTCAAATACTAAAATATATCTAGTCAGAATCTGAGTCAATATTGTTTCATGTTTCATCTCATCTGTTGATCTTCTCTCTATCCATTTATCCTTTTGGATTTGAACTCTGTATTTGACTTTATCCTTGGTTGGTCTTTAGCTTTAACGACTTGTTTACTAAAAATGAATTTAACCAACTAGATTTGGGATCCTTCTCCTCTAACCAAATAGATCTAATTAAATCTGAATTTAACTGATATTTATTTAATTTTATCCTCTTTCTCCCAATGGTTATCTTCTACAAAATAGATATTTAAGAAAAGAAATTTAACAGATTTATTACATGATAAATATGAAAATGTAATAAAGAATAATGCAATAAATATGTGCAATCACACCCCCACACCTATCTTTTGCTCGTCCTTGAGCAAAACAACAAAACTGTACTAAAGATTATTAGACCACTTTCGCAAGTCACGCGATTGCACTAAGCATGTGCAACAAGCCGTTAAACCTCTAGGTTTTCTCTAGAGACGAGTTTTGTCTCATGAGGGTTTTCAGTGGATTGCACCCACAAAATCCATAAAGAAAGAGAAAAATGTTAGTATTTTGAAATCACATTTTGAAAGAGGAAAATATTTGAAATATTATTGTAAGAATTAAGTAATCATTAAGTTATAGAAAACCTGAACTTTTCATTCTTAAACTTAGTCTCTATTCAAAAATTTGTTATCAATCAAAGTAAGGAGTCAAATTGTACTTCTCATCTAGTCTATTACTTTACCCTAGTCATATGCACATTCGTGACCGTGAAACTTTGACTAAGGGTTCTTTAACTCTAACTCTTATGCTTTATTTATTTATTTATTTATTATTTTTTGTGGTAATATTTCTTAGTTCTATTAGGCTTTCTAATCTGCCCATATAACGAGCCTTTAATCGGTGACTCTCAAACTAAACGGTCTTAAGGCACCGGGTGAGAAGACACCCCAAAGACTTAAGGACTCGAGCAAACAAGGCCACAAAACTAAGGAGTTTATTATATGAACAGCCTTTAGGCATGAATACTTATACTTTATGAAACACAAATACCCAGCTTAATCAAAGAATTTATATATATATATATTTTTCTTTTTCTTTTTCTTTTTTTAATAAGGCATAAGAATCGTTGTTTTTGAACCCTATGTGTGTAAGTGTATAAAGCATGCATATATTATCAATGTAAAGATCAAGATTAAATTACTTTCACAAATTTTCTTCCTAATCTTAAAAATCAAATAAATAATCTTATTTTGACCAAGTATAATAACTCCTAATTAAGATTCTCCTATTCCTTAAAATTGACTTAATTTCTTACAAAAAAAATGTCAAAATATTGTTTCTGTTTTCAAAAAAAATTTAAAGTAAAGAAAATGTTTAATAATAATATTTTTTTTAATAAAAAGAAAACCTAAGTTATGTTAGAACCCTCCCCCACACCTATCTCATGCATTGTCCTCAATGTATGAATTAATGCATAGATGCATGAAAAAAAGAAAGGGAAGGAAAATATTACCTTAAGGTGGTGGTTCTGGTGGTAGTCTGATTGGTCCACGAAATGCGGTCCAATCTAATTTGTGAGGAGTTCGTAGGAACCCACCAGAAACCTTTCTAATATAACCCACTAAAATGATGTATATATGAATGATTAAGAATTTTACCCCATCTAATTTTTAAATTTCACAAATAATTTCATAGTCAATTTTATCAACACTCTTGTCTCAAAATGGAGTGTGAAAAGATGGAATGATTGTCTTAGACTTAGAAAGTACATGAACTAATACCGACTTAGGAAAGAGACTTAAGTCAAGTAAAGGTTCAGGAGTCGAGATTGGTTCAGGAAGTTAGTCCAAATCAAGAAGTTGAAACTCAAGTCCACATTCATTTTCCCACAATGAAATGTGACTTTCTAAGTTTGGTGATAAAGTTCAAGAATGATAGGTATGGGAATTAAAACTGACTCTAAAATATTACTCAAGTTGGGTAACAAAATAGGAGTCAATATTGATTCAAGAATTTGAACCGGATCACAAATTTGAGAATTTAGGTCACATTTCTCATTGAGTTCAATTTCATAAAAAATAAAAACTTGCCAATTTGTCAATGAGCCTTTCAAAAGTATGAAATTGGTCAAGTTTCAATATGATGATCATAAAAGATTGGCGATTGATTGTTGTTTTACCTGCACACAAAATACAGAATTTCAGAACTAAGAATGAAACGTGCAAGTTACTTAATTCTACCGCAATAGCAAGTGGCTATGCGGGTCGTGATCCACAAGGAGGGACTAGCGATAGAAGCTTTTTAGTAAGTTCTCTTTTATGTTACAAAGAATGGTTAAAGTTCTTCTTTTAGTTCTTAAAAAGAAAAGTGAAAAAGAGTTAAAGTTAATTAGGAAGAAGGTGGTAGATTAAGAAGGTGGAAAAATAAGAAGTGATTTGTATAAATGAGATTGAGAAAGAGTGATAAAAGATTTGGTGGATTGTGGTGTTCTAAACTAAATGATTAAAAGAAAAGAAACTAAAAATTACTTACTTCTTTTGGCCAAATACTTACCTTGAATCTTTTGCAATGATGTTATCTTGAAGAGAGACGATCAACGTATAGCCCATAAGAGTTGATTCCCGTTTCCTCCACATTATATCATCAAGACGTTGCAAGTATGAAGTGACACAGAATGAAACTCAAAATCCATCGTCATGGGCTATCGGTGGCACTCGCAAAGGCAAGACTCTTTCGATGCTTTTAGACTTACTTGGATAACAATTATACCAAAAGAAGAAAAGTAGAGAA
This sequence comes from Agave tequilana, assembly GCA_038442645.1. Lineage (NCBI taxonomy): Eukaryota > Viridiplantae > Streptophyta > Magnoliopsida > Asparagales > Asparagaceae > Agave > Agave tequilana. Next base: position 43,699 of record JAVJIF010007795.1, on the reverse strand, counting down.
GAAGAAGAAGAACACAAAAACAAAGTACATACAAAAGGAAACTACAGATTCGATTTTATAACAATAAAAGAAAAGAAGGAAATCTTACATCGGTGTCACTCTCAGCACAAGCTTCATTCTCGTTCTTCTATGAAACTCTAATCTCCTCTGATTTACATAAATTAAAACTAAAAATTACATGAAAAGAAAAAAAAACCTACACTACAAAGAATGAAAAACTAGACTAAATCCTATCTCTGCATGGTCATCCCATTTTCAGTGAGAATCATGCCCTTTTATAGGTAAAAACCCAGAGGGAAGAGGTGTGAAAAGATAGGGGGAGCAAACGCTCCCCTAACTCACTAACCAAGCCGCGAAAACGCGGCTTTGGCCGCGTTTTCACGGCTAGGGTGTCGCCAGGTGGCCACACCCTGTTGGTGGTGCTCCCGGCGTCTCGATTTGTCTTTATCTTCAGCTGGATTTGCAGTTTAAGTCCGGGATTTTGACGAAATGGCCTTTGATCCTTGGCTTCAACCGATCGATTTGTAGGGATTTGTTCTAACTGATTTTCAACGATCTGAACCAACCTGATCTGCCCTGATTTACTGAGTTCGAATTAATTCTGATTTAATTTAGAATTTGATGGGCTTTTGGGCTCATTTCTCTTCACTCTCCTTTAGGAATGGGCCTGCAAATAAATTAAACATTTAATTAGGAAAAAGTAGAGTTTATTTTATAATAAGTATGAGAATATGATAATAAATGTGCAATATTAATGACCAATCACACCCCCATACCTAGCTTTTGCTCGTCCTCGAGCAAAACAACTAAACTATACTAAGGATTATTAGACCACTTTTGCAGGTCACGTGATTGCACTGAGCATGTGCAACAAGCCGTTAAACCTCTAGGTTACCCTTAGAGGACGAGTTTTGTCTTGTGAGGGTTTTCAGTGGATTACACCCACAAAATTCATAAAGAAAGAGAAACAAAGAGTTAGTATTTTCGAAAAGCATTTTGCAAGAGAAAATTATTTGAAATATAATTGTAAGATTTAAGTAATTTATAAGTTATAGGAAAACTGAATTTTTCATTCCTAAACTTAGTCTCTATTTAAAAATTTGTTATCAATTAAAGTGAGGAGTAAAATTGTACTTCTCATCTAGTCTGTTACTTTACCCTGAGTCATATGCACCTTGTGACCGTGAAAATTTTGACTAAGGGTTCTTTAACTCTAACTCTTATGCCTTATTTTTATATATATATATATATATATATATATATATATATATATATATATTATGGTATTATTCCTTAGTTCTATTAGGCTTTCTAATCTGCCCATGTAACGAGCCTTTAATTGATGACTCCTAAACCAAACGGTCTTAGGGCACCGGGTGAGAAAACACCCCACGGACTTAAGGACTCGAGCAAATAAGGCCACAAAATTAAGGATTTTATTATATGAACTCCTTTTAGGCGTGAATACTTATACTTTGTTAGGCACAAATACTCAACTTAATCAAAGGATTTTTTATAAACATATATTTTTCTCAAACTTATCTAATCATCTTTCACATAAATACCAAGGCTTACTTAGGCCAAAGCACCTAGCTAATCAATAATTAAATTTGTTTAACTTTCATATATTTTTTCTTTTTTTTTATAAGGCATAAGAATATTTGTTTTTGAACCCTAAGTGTGTAAGTGTATGAAGTGTGCATATTTCATTAAGGTAAAGATCAAGACTAAATTACTTTGACAAATTATCTTCCTAACCATAAAAATTAAACAAATAATCTTATTTTGACCAAGTTTAAGAAATCCTAATTTTGATTTTCCTATTCTTTAAAATTGACTTAATTTCTTACAAAAAATATGTCAAAATATTGTTTCTAGTTTTAAAAAGTTTTTAAAAGTAAAGAAAATGTTAATTTTTTTAATAAAACGAAAAACCTAAGTTATATTAGAACCCTCCCCCACAACTATCTCATGCATTGTCCTCAATGTATGAATTAATGCATAGATGCATGAAAAAGAATCAAGGGAAGGAAATATTACCTTAAGGTGGTGGTTCCAGTCGTGGTCTGATTGGTCCACGAAATGCGGCCCAATCGACTTTTCGTGGAGTTCGGAGGAACCCACCAGAAATCTCTTTTATATAACCCACTAAAATGATGTATATATGAACGTTTTTTATTAAAAATTTAACCCCATCTAATTTCCAAATTTCATAATTAATTTCGGAGTCAATTTTGTCAACCGACTTCTCCCAAAATGGAGTTTGAAAAGATAGAATGACTGATTTGGACTCAGGAAGTACAGGAACTAATACCGACTCAGAAAAGTGACTTAAGTCAAGTAAAGGTTAAGGAGTCGAGATTGATTCAGGAAGTGAGTCCAAATCAAGAAGTTGAAACTCAAGTCAACATTCATTTTCCACTAATGAAATGTGACTTAATATTGGTGATTCAAGTTCAAGAATGACAGGTGTGGGAATCAAAACTGACTCTAAAATATTACTCAAATTGGATAACAAAACAGGAGTCAATATTGATTCGGGAATTTAAACTGGATCACAAATTGGAGAATCTAGGTCACATTTCTCATTTAGTTCAATTTCATGAAAATGAGAACTTGCCAATTTGTCAATGGGACTTTCAAAAGTATGAAATTGGTCAATTTCAATAAAATGATCATCAAAGATGGGCGATTCAATTTCATTATGAATTGGCACAGGATCCAATGTTGACTCAGGAAAAAGATTAAAATCAGGTGAAGACACTGGAGTCATAATTGAATCAGGAAGTAGAATTGAATCACTAGGTTGAGGTTCATGATCATATTCATTCTCAAGTTCAATTTCAGGAAAGGGATAACTTGCCAAACTGTCAATGTCATTTTCAAAATTTGGAGTTTGGGCAAGTTCAAATGATTGTTCTGAAATGGAACCTTATTTTTCAAAACAAAATGACTCTTCGGCTCTAATAGAATGGTTAGCGACATCAGAACAGGCCAAACAGTGAGAACGTAGACTTTGGACCATCATATCTATGTCATGATTATGAGCGTTTTGAGCCTGAGTCATGGCTTCAAGCATCTTTTCATAGTTGATTGGTTCATCGTTTTGTTGAAAAGATGAAGTGTTGTCTTGGAATTGGTGGTGAAATTGTGAGTCCATCAGATTTTGTGATTTTTGTTTGGACTCACGCATACTCATTTCCAAAGTTGATGGTTTTCTATTTTGAACTAGTGGAACTGAGTATGAATCTTGGAAATATTGTGGACAAAGTGGATAAGGAGGGCAAGTTGGTTGAAAATTAGACTCGGGGGAGGTGAATCCCCACTGACTCTATGAAGAGTTGAAATTATTCTGGAAATTATGGTTATAAGATTGGGGGCATGGGTTATATTGATTCGGATAAGACCAATCCGGCACACTAGGTTGGTTAAAGTTATGATATGCCGGGTTGGTAATATCCGAAAAAGAGGTTGGTGTGTAATATGGATTATCATTAAAATTGGAAAAATTGTTGTTATAAGCCATATCACACAATAAAACACAAACAAAGAAAAAAACAAACAAATAAGCAAACAAAAAAAAGAAAAAATTTTAACCTAAGTTAGGGTAGACCTTTGACCTAGACGACTCCTAATTGGTTAGACTGTCTATAGGAGGTATAATGCAGACTTTGGCCACAAGCTAATCAGCCAGGTCAGGGTAAGATTGGTGAGAGGTTATCCGTCAAATACGTTTCTTAATTAAGTAATCACCAATCTTCGGGCTTTTGGCCCTTAATCCCCTTCCTAGAAACTGATTTGGCAGGAGTCAAATTCCAACACCTTTCCCTCTTAGGATAATCTCCTAATTGAGTCTGAGATGTCCCTAGGGCCAACGTCTACTCATTTTTAGTTAGGCTTAGGTTAGTGAGTGAGGAGATTATTTGTGGGCTAAAGGAGGGTAATGACTTCCCCACCTTATCTTGTTTATACGACAAGCCCTTAAGTCAATTTAGTGCAGTGTACAAGTATATAGAAAAAAAAGTAACATTCAAGCAGTATTTCATACAAGAATGAACCTTATACTAAATGCTATGCACACATACCTTGGCTCCAGCACTCTTCAACAGTAAATAGAAAATGAAATGAAATAGACACGTGCCTAAATGCAAAGTCTAAATCATTTTTAGCATTTACAATCAACTTTTTACTGTTGTGTTAGAAATATATATACAGTGAGTCAAACAAAGAGATAAATGCTACAGAAATTCAGATTTTCAATTCAGCCAACCTGCAAAAATACAGGTAGTAGTTCACTCAGTTTTGCCACAGGAATGTAGCAAATCTGAAGGCTTCTTGGCTCTGCTTTCTTGAGCAGAGTCCAAGACCACTTATGTGTCCACTGCAGCAAGAATTCCTTATTGTTGAATCTGTACAAAAAAATAAAGAAGAAAGTTAACCAAAAATGTAAACTTTTAAAGAGAGTAACTTACCGTCCCTCCCCGGCAACGGCGCCAAAATTTGATTGTTGTTTTACCTGCACATAAAATACAGAATTTCAGAACTAAGAATGAAACGTGCAAGTTACTCAATTCTACTGCAATAGCAAGTGGCTATGCGGGTCGTGATCCACAAGGAGGGACTAGCGATAGAATCTTTTTAGTAAGTTCTCTTTTATGTTATAAAGAATGGTTAAAGTTTTTCTTTTAGTTCTTAAAATGAAAAGTGAAAAAGAGTTAAAGTTAAATTAGGAAGAAGGTGGTAAATTAAGAAGGTGGAAAAATAAGAAGTGATTTGTACAAATGAGATTGAGAAAGAGTGATAAAAGATTTGGTGGATTGTGGTGTTCTAAACTAAATGATTAAAAGAAAAGAAACTAAAATTACTTACTTCTTTTGGCCAAATACCTACCTTGAATCTTTTGCAATGATGTTACCTTGAAGCGAGGCGATCAACGTATAGCCCATAAGAGTTGATTCCCATTTCCTCCACATTATATCATCAAGACGTTGCAAGTATGAAGTGATGCAGAATGAAACTCAAAATCCATCGTCATGGGCTATCGGTGGCACTCGCAAAGGCAAGGCTCTTTCGATGCTTTTAGACTCACTTGGATAATAATTGTACCAAAAGAAGAAAAGTAGAGAAGAAGAAGAACACAAAAATAAAGTACATACAAAAGGAAACTACAGATTCGATTTTATAACAATAAAAGAAAAGAAGAAAATCTTACACCGGTGTCACTCTCAGCACAAGCTTCGTTCTTGTTCTTTTATGAAACTCTGATCTCCTCTGATTTACATAAATTAAAACTAAAAATTACATGAAAAGAAAAACAAAAACCTACACTACAAAGAATGAAAAACTGGACTAAATCCTATCTCTGCATGGTCATCCCATTTTCAGTGAAAATCCTGCCCTTTTATAGGCAAAAACCCAGAGGGGAGAGGTGTGAGAAGATAGGGGAGCAAACGCTCCCCCTAACTCACTAACCAAGCCGCGAAAACGCGGCTTTGGCCGTGTTTTCACGGCCAGGGTGTGGCCAGGTAGCCACACCCTGTTGGTGGTGCTCCCAGGCGTCTCGATTTGTCTTTATCTTCAGCTGGATTTGCAGTTTAAGTCTGAAATTTTGACGAAATGGCCTTTGATCCTTGGCTTCAACCGATCGATTTGTAGGAATTTGTTCTAACTAATTTTCAACCGATCTGAACCAAGCTGATCTGCCCTGATTTACTGAGTTCGAATTAATTCTGATTTAATTCAGAATTTGATGGGCTTTTGGGCTCATTTCTCTTCACTATCCTTTAGGAATGGGCCTGCAAATAAATTAAGATTTAATTAGGAAAAAGCAGAGTTTATTTTATAATAAGTATGAGAATATGATAATAAATGTGCAATATTAGTGACCAATCAGCGATTCAATTTCATGATGAATTGGCACAGGATCCAATATTGACTCTGGAAAAAAATTGAAATCAGATGAAAACACCGGAGTCATTATTAAATCAGGAAGTAGAATTGAATCACCAAGTTGGAGTTCATGATCATATTTATTCTCAAGTTCAATTTCGGTAAAGGGATAACTTGCCAAAATGTCAATGGGGTTTTTAAAATTTAGAGTTTGGGCAAGTTCAAATGGGTGTGCTGAAATGGAATCATGTTTTCTAAAATAACATGATTCTTTGGCTCTAACAGAATGGTTATTGACATCAGAAATAGTCAAACGGTTAGAATAGAGAGTTTGGACCATTATATCTATGTCATGATTACGAGCGATTTGAGCCTGAGTCATGATTTCAAGCATCTTTTCATAGTCGATTGGTTCATAATTTTGTTGCGATTAGACTTGAAAAGATGAAGTTTTATTTTAGAATTTGTGGTAAAATTGTGAGTCCGTCAGATTTTGTGATTGTTACTTGGACTCACGCATACTCATTTCTAAGATTGATGGTTTTCTATTTTGAATTGGTGGAACTGAGTATGAATCTTGGAAATATTATAGATAAGGTGAACAAGGAGGACAAGTTGGTTGAAAATTGGACTCGGGGGAGGTGAATCCCCATTGACTCTGTGAAGAGTTGAAAATTATAGTCATAAGATTGGGGGCATGGGTTATATTGATTCGGATAAGACCAATCTGACACACTAGGTTGGTTAAAGTTATGATATGTCGGGTTGGTAATATCCAAAAAAGAGGTCCGGGTGTAATATGAATTACCATTAAAATTGAAAAAATTATTGTTATAAGCCATATCACATAGAAAATATCAAACACAAACAAAGAAAAAGAAACAAATAAGCAAACAAATAAAAAGAAAAAATTCTAACCTAAGTTAGGGTAAACCTTAGACCTAAACGACTCTTGGTTAGACTGTCCACGAGGGATATATTGTTGAATTTGACCACAAGTTAATCGGTCAGGTAGGGGCAAGATTGGTGGGAGGTATCCGTGCTTAAAGCAACGGGCCTAATTATGCCAAAACCACCAGCCTTCGAGGTTTCGCCCCTCAATCCCCAACCTTAGACACCGATTTGAAAAAAGTCAAATTCAAATCAACTTCCCCCTTGGTTAGTCTCCTATTTGAGTCCGAGATATCCCTAGGGCCAATGTCTACTCAGTTTTAGTAAGGCTTGGTTAGTGAGTGAGGAGATTGTTTGTGGGCTAAGGGAGGGTAATGACTTCCCCACCTTATCTTGTTTATAGGACAAACCCTTAAATCAATTTAGTGCAGTGTACAAGTATATAGGAAAAAGTAACACTTAAGCAATATTTCATATAAGCATGAACCTTATACTAAATGTTACGCACACATATCTTGGCTCCAGCACTCTTCAACAGTAAATAGAAAATGTAATGAAATAAAAATATGCCTAAATGCAAAGTCTAAATCATTTTTAGCATTTACAATCAATTTTTTACTGTTGTTGTTAGAAATGTATGTACAGTGAGTCAAATAAGGAAATAAATGCTACAGATATTAAATTTTGCAATTCAGCCAACTTGCAGAAAATACAGGTTAGTAGTTCACTCAATTTGTCACTGGAATGTAGCAAATCTGAGGGCTACTGGGCTCTACTTTCTTGAGCAGAGTTCAGGGCCACTTATATGTCCACTGCAGCCAAAAAATTCCCTTCTTGTTAAACCTGTAGACCAAGAACAAAGAAGAAGGTTACCCAAAAATGTAAACTTAAAAAGAGAATTACTTACCATCCCTCCCCGGTAACGACGCCAAAATTTGATTGAGGTTTTTACCTGCACACAAAAATATAGAATTTCATAACTTTTAAAACAGTAGTGCAAGGTGCTCAATTCTACCGCTATAGCAAGTGGCTATGCGGGTCATGATCCACAAGGAGGGATTAGCGATGGAAACTTCTTTAGTAAGTTCTCTTTTATGCTACAATTAATGGTTAAAATTCTTCTTTAGCTTCTTAAAAGAAAAGAGAAAAATAGAGTTACAGTTAAGTTAGAAAGAAAGTGGTAGATTGAGAAGGTGAAAAAAATAGAAATGGATATGCACAAAGAAATTAAAAAAGAGTGAAAAAGATTTGAAAGATTATGGTGTTGGTGATTTACACTAAAAAACTAAAAGAAAGAAAACTAAAACTTATAAAAACTTACCTCTTCGGCGCCTGCTTAGCTTTGACCCGTATTGATGATGTACTTTCGTTTGAAGGCGAGAGAAGTATGACAAATAGGATCTTCTCCATTCCCGATTTACACTATGAAATGAAGGGGCAAGCTACACTACTATAAAAATGGATATCCATCACCATAGGCCATCAATGGTACTTGCAAGGGTAAGGTAACTTCGAGGCTATCGGATTCATTCGGATCCACAAACACAGAAGAGGGAAGCAAACGAAAATAAAAATAGAATAGAAAAGAAAACTTCAATTCGATTCAAATAACAATGAAAGAAAAGATCATTTATGCCGGTGTCACTCTCAGTACAAGCTTGTTCTCATTCCTCCATGAAAGTCTTCTCTCCTCTCAGTTATATAAATAAAATAAAAATTACATAAAAGAAAACTAAAAAGCTAAGTTACAAACTACAGTACAACCTAAATTCTACTCTCTGCTTGGTCATTCCTTTTTGCCTTTGAGATTGCAGGTATTTATAGGAGAAATACAAAAGGTAGAGTATGAACATAGGGGAAGCTGGCTATTTCTGGATTTGAATCCTCCCCTTATCTCCAAACTTGATTTGATGTGGATATTCAGTTCTGATCTGCAGCTTATTGGCGTGTTGATTGCTGAATATAACTTATCAAACGACAGAATTAGAAATAGTGATCAACTTAAGAGTTGTAGCCCTTTAAGTTTTCTTTCTGGATAATTTTTGAATCATCAAATTTGAGTTTCGATAGCGAAAGTTATTATTCAAATACTAAAATATATCCAGTCAAAATTGTTTCATCTCATCCTTTGATCTTCTCTCTATCCATTTATCCTTTTAGATTTGAACTCTGTATTTGACTTTATCCTCAGTTGATCTTTAGCTTTAACTACTTGTTTACTAAAAAATGAAGTTAACCAACTGGATTTGGGATCATCCTCCTCTAACCAAATAGATCTAGTTAAATCTGAATTTAACTGATATTTATTTGATTTTATCCTCTTTCTCTCCAAGATTATCTTCTGCAAAATAGATATTTAAGGCAAGAAATTTAACAGATTTATTACATGATAAATGTGAAAATGTAATAAAGAATAATATAATAAATGTGTACAATCATAGATCTTCGCTGATCAAGAACTCCTGCATAATCTGCATTAACATAATATTATAGTAATCTAAGCTTCCCCGTTTTCAATCTTTGAAACACCAAGCCTAGTCTTACAGTCCCTCGCAGATATCGTAGCACTCATTTCACTACTTCCCAATGTTACTTTCCTAGATTTGGCATGAACCGACTTACTGTACTAGCTGCATAGGTTAAGTCAGGCCTAGTGCAGACCATAGCATATATGAGTGATCCACTACACTAGCATATGGCACTGGAGACATCTCTTCCTCCTCTTCCGGTGATTATGGACACTGTTTGGAGAATAATTTGAAGTGACTTGCCAAAGGAGTGATGACTAGTCTTGCTTCTGCCATATTGAATCTCTCCAACACTTTGAGAACATAATTCTCCTGTGATAGCCACAGTCTGCCTGTGCTTCTTTCTCGAGTGATCTCTATACATAAGATCTTCTTGGCTTCCCTCAAATCCCTCATATCAAATTCCTTCTTGAGCTGAGCTTTAAGCTTCTAAATATGTGTCTTGTTTCTCACAACGATCAGCATATCATCCACATATAACAACAAATATGTCGGATCATCACTCAGCTTGAAACATACACAACTATTATACTCACATCGGTTATATTTGGCCTTGATCATGAAGAGTCAAACTGTCTGTATCACTGCCTGGGAGACTGCTTAAGTCCATAAAGGGACTTCTTTAGAAGACACACCTTTTTTTTACCTTTCTGAATGTAACCTTCAGTTTATTTTATGTATATCTTCTCCTCCAGCTCACCGTGCAGAAACGCTAACATCCATCTGTTCTAACTCTAGATCAAATTGAGCAACTATCGCCAATAACATCCGAATAGATGTATGCTTGATTAAAGAAAAGAAAATCTCATTGTAGTTAATACCCTCCTTCTGAGCATATCCTTTAGCAACTAACCTTGCCTTGTACTGCTCTTGTCCTTGCGAAAAACCCATCTGCAACCTATTGCCTTTGAGTCATTTGGAAGATCGACTAGCGTTCATATTTGGTTTCTATCCAAAGATTCCATCTCTTGCTCCATGGCTGTAATCCATTTGTCGTGATCAACTGCCTCGATCGCTTACCTGTAACTGTCAGGTTCTCATACTTCTGTTACTAATGCGAAAGAGACATGATCTTCATCCTAGCCATACCTTATTGTTGGCACCGTAACTCAGACTAATATCTCCATCTGAATCTGAGAAATCCTCAGACCCTTCAGGCCTTTTAGGCCTATTTGAGAACTCGACTTCCTTTTCCTGAGTGTTTGCTATTGAACTATCTGAAGCTCCACCTTGCACTTTATTCTCCATCTCTGACTTTTCTCGCAACATTGAATCTTTGTCAAAGACCACATCTCTATTAGTAAAGGCGCTCCTTTTCTCGGGATCCCAAAGTCTGAAACACTAGACTCCTTTGGTGAACCCGATGAAAATAAACTTCTTAGACTTGAACTCCAGTTTGTTCCTTTTCTGATTATCAATCAAACGATATGCTGGTCAACTAAAAATCTGTAAGGTTGAATAGTTCACAGATACTTCTCGCCATATCTCCTCTGGGATCTGAAGATCAATAGTTGTTGATCGTGACATGTTTACCAGATAACTCGCATGATTTACCACCTCTGCTCAAAATCTTTCTGACATGTCAGCCTATAATCTAATACTACGGGCACACTCTGTAAGTATCCGATTCATGTGTTCTACTACTCCGTTTTGTTCTTATCGCCCTGAAATACTTAGATGGTGTTTGATGCCCTTGCTTGCTAAGTAGTCTTTAAATTCTTTGGAGGTGTACTTGCCTCCATTATCGGACCTCAAGACTTTCACTTTTTGCCCCGTCTGATTTTTCACCAAAAATTTTCACTTCTGAAATACTTCTGATTTCTGCTTCAATAAGTATACCCAAACTTTTCTTAAAAAATCATCTATAAAAGTAACATAGTACCTAGCACCTCCAATGGATGCTACTGGCGAAGACCCCCACACATTTGTGTGTATGAGATCTAGCAAGCCATTTGTCTTGTGCTGAGATGTAAAGAAATCTACTTTACGTTACCTACCCATACTACAAAATTTATAAATATCAAGTTTGCAATATTTGATACCTGGTAGAACACTCCTTTTGTGTAGGACTTGAAGATCTCGCTCACTCACGTGTCTAAGACACATGTGCCAAAGTCTTATAGTATCCTCCTTCTCTGTTGCTGCTGAAGCATCACCAATGATAATGCTTCCTGTCAACTTGTACAAGTTTGCTGTTCGTTCTCTTTTGAGAATCATCATAGAGTCTTTAGTAACTTTGATTGCTCCATCTGCACAAGAAAACTTGTACCCACGAGCTTTCAAAGCTCCCAACGAGAGAAGATTCTTCTTTAAATCTGGAACATGTCGATCGATCGTGAGGGTTCGAACCTGTCCATCAAATATCCTCATACGGATGTTGTCGATGCCAACAGTCTGCACATGATGTCGTTTTCCATCAAGACAGAGCCTCCATCATAAGGCTTGTAAGTACTGAATCACTCCCTTTTTGAGCACATGTGATATGTGCACCCTGAGTCAAGTAACCAAGCATCTGAGTATTTACCTTTTCCTGACTCAGCTGTTAAGATATCACATGAATCCTCATTTGCTTCTTCGATAACCCCGGCTTGATCTTGTAAGTTCACTTAGAGGGGGGGTGAATAGGTGATGGCTAATCTAATGGTCACTTAATGCCAAATAATGCGGAAGTAAAAACTATTATGACCTAAACTAAAACTCTTACACTAAACACCGCGTATAACACAAGAGTGTTGCCGAATTTCCCGTGAAGAGCTCTGGACAAACTCCTCTAGATTCCCCTAGATAAGGGTTGAGGTGCCGCGTTGGCTCTCTTGGTTAAATACAAGTGTTAGCAAACAACCCAAGCATGTATATTAATGAGCACAAATGAATATATCAAGCATATAAAGATAGACAATAAAAGTATGCAAGATATAAACAAGAAGATAGAGAGAGAGTGAGCAATCGCAAACACAAGGGATTTGTTTCGAGGTTCGAGCACACTTGCTCTACATCCCCGCCTTCGACACACGAAGGATTTCCACTATAATCGATCCCAATGGATCACCCGGTGCCGCAACACCTACAACTCTCGGACTCCCTAGTCCGTACACACCGCAAGCCCACCGGCTCGCCGAGGCCGCACCTCAAACACGGAGTTCACACACGAACTCGAAACCACCGAGTCCCCATTAGGACCCGAAACAATGCGAACACAACCGTCCGCCTCCTCAACGGAACAAAGTAGAACTTTGGTGATCACAACTCTTGATCACCTAAAATCCTCTCACAATAACACTCCCTATAGGGTAGATATAGCAATGGATAGCTCAAGTGTTTGTGTGAGAAAACAAGGAAAGAGATGGTGGAGGAAAACTCAAAGAATCACTTTTACACTCTTGATAAAAACTCTCCTTTTAATTGGAAGTATTGGCTCTAAATTTTGTTGAGAAAAACCTCTGAAAAGAGTAGGAAAAACTGGCTCTAAAAGTCTCCAAAAATCTTAATGAAAACAATGCCCAAACCCCCAAATTTATAGCTAGGAAAAACTAGCTGTTGGGGTCTGTCAGACCTGCCGGTCAACCGGTCGGTCGACAGCCAACGGTCAAAAATCCGACCGTTGGAGCCTCCGGTCGACCGCCCGGCCGACTGAAATAAACAGAGAGCACTGCTCTCAGTTCCAGTCGACCGGATCGGTCGACCAGCCAACTGCCAGGTCAAGGCGTGCACGTCCGTGCACGTCGGTCGACCATCCTGTCGACCTACTTCAGCTCCGGTCGACCGTTCGGGTCGACCGCTGAAGCCTGAAACAGAAAAACATGGGATGAAAAACTTGGTCAATTTAGTCAAGATAAAATCCCATAAATTCACAGAAAAAATACAAAAATAGTTTTACCAATATACTATGATAAACAAACATGTTTGCACAAGATCAAGGCATGTTATAAAAGATTGGACTATTTTTGTAAGTAGGAAAATATTGGCTCAAATGAAAACTTGTATTTTCCAAAAACTTATTTTCCAAAACTCTTTTAAATACAAAAACTAGATATTTTGAACTCATTAAAGCATAGAGTGTATGGACATGATCCACTACATAAATAAGATGAAATATCTATGTTTTTGACATTAAGCTCTAAATATGGTTTTGGTTAAAACATGTTCATAAGAAATACCAAAAACCAAACATGTATTTTTCCAAAATGAAAGTCTTTTCTAAACTGAAAATTCTTTTATGAAAAGACAATTAAAACAAGAGTGTGTGTGTGTGCTAAATACTTGAGCAATCCACCAACTATTCTATCCTTTACATTTTATCTAAAAATAAAATCTTATACCTAGACACAAGTCTTGATCTTGAAGTCTTCCCTTGAAGTCTTCTCATCTTCTTGACTTGGTCCACACACGATCCACCGAGCTCAAATCTTGATGAGGTCTTGATGCATAGGCTCGTGAATCAGTCGGTGCTAGCTCCAAAACTTGACTTTAAATCCTTTGTTGAAGTTCCACACCTACTAAGATCTTGATCATAAATCTGTCACTAATTAAGCACAAGATCATTAGTACTATAACTACATGAGTTGATCATCATCAAAACTAGAGTGATGGGCCTTTGGGCCAACAATCTCCCCCTTTTTGATGATGACAAAACTCATGAAGTTATATATGAATGGATTAAAGTAAAGCTTTAAAGAAGCTCCCCCTTAACTCATGCATAAACATAAACAATAAATATGTGCAATGAATACTAAACATGAACATGCACAAATCAATCTCTTGATGACAATTAATGTATATTTGGTATGCATGAACAATATATGCAACAAAACAATAAATGCATATATATAAAAACTCAAAATCTTTCTCCCCCTTTTTGTCAATCATCAACAAAGGGGTTTAAATCAAAACAACACATAAATTTTCTCCCCCTTTTTGTTCGAAACAAGGAACAAATGAAGGGGTAATCCAAATCAATCAATATGGGTTATATGCGATATACATTCATGAAGAGGAAGACGCTAGGTTAGCTTCCCTACACATATGCATTACATGAAGAAAGGATGATAAGCCCCAATTCACATAACACATATTATGTAATGCATAAGAGGAGATGTGAAGCTCCCCCTACGCACGTGTATCACATAAAGAAGAGATATCAAGCTCCTCAATACACGATACACTCAACATGAATCTATATGTAGAAGAGATGTTAAACTCTCCTTGCATATAGGCAATATAAATCAAAAATTTGAATTATTCATTTAAAACAAAATTTTGAATTTTTCACAATAAAACAAATTTTGAGATATCAAAGAGACAAAATTTTTTAATTTTGATACCACTTTTAAAACATAATGCATAAGCTTACCAAAGACAAACTTTGTGCTTTAAACATGTAAAACAATTTTAATTCAAGCACAATACAAATCATATATATGTATGAAAAGAGTATTTGAAAATGATACATACATATATAAGAGAGCAAAATATGAGTATATACAACAAGAGTCATATTGATACCAATCGAAAATATCCAATGATACCAATTGAAAAATTAAGCTTAAGTGTATACATCATATAATCTACCACATGAAGAATTCGAACTAGTTAAATGAAAATGTTTAAAAACTAGTACGGAATCCTTCAATTAAGGAATAAAAATGAAAATGGTAATAAAGCTTAATATTCCTTTAAAAGAGACAATATGAAAATCATCATAAATTTTTTCATTTTTAAAAATATTTCAAGGTATATGTATGTTTTGACAACACAAGAAGTATACATACATATCCCTAAACACAATTGAGTCCATATATATAGATTTGCATGAAAGGCAAATGACTCAAGAGGTATACATGTATATCTTAAAGTTTGGCAAAATAAATATATACATGAAATGAAAACACATGATCATAAAATAAATCCAAAAATGGAATACAAGTTTTAAAATGTAGGGTTATCAAAACTAGGCTATACTAGCATACCTAATGGGCACAAATAAGCAATCAAACCCAACCATATATAGATTTATTTGTGACCCATAATATGTACAAGTATAAATCCTAGTGTTGACAAAAACTAAAATTTAAACTAATATTCAATTCATGAAGCATCAAATCTTGAGAATACAAAAGAATTTATCCAATGGATTAAAAATAGGATCATGTGTATAACTTATAAACTAATTGAAGAATAAATAACTAGTATAAAATAGTTTTTGAACAACTAGTTAAAAATCCTTCAAATACATCAAATCATATGTTTTTCATAAAACATAACTAAGTACATAAAGATTTAATCACTTATGGTCTATAAAGCTCAAAATGATCACGAAACTAAGTCATGAAATAATAAATGAAGATGTGAGTGTTAAAAGATCATGTAAATAGCATTTTTATGAAAATAGTCATTGAAGCTCAAAAAGTGTGAGTATCATAAAAAAAATTTATCAATCAAACATGAACATTCATTTTTCATAAAAACAAAGCACACTTCTAGGTATATGTATGATTTATCCAATCCTAACAATACACATACATATCCCAAACATAAAAGAGTCTATCAATTGTATTTGCATGAAGGCAAGAGACTCACGGGTAAACATGTATATTTATTAGATTTGAATTAAAAATACATATACATGAAGTAAAGTATAAAAATTGACAAAGCATGTATAAATGAGAGAATCATCAAAACTAGCCTATACATGTGCATATAGTGGGTACAAATGAGCATGAAGTGTAAATATAGATGAATCAAATGTGACTCACTATTTGTACATGAATAATATAAGTTTTGATAAAAACTACATCTAAGCATGTTTTTACCACATGAAGCACATAAGAACACAAAACATGAACACGCTATGAATATGATATAAGTAAAAAGTATGTACATAAAAAGTAGGAGTTTAGAGATTGTTACCAACTCCAAAGCTCCAAGCATGGTGGTCTTTCCCACCAAAACCTCCTTGATAGCGGTGCTCCAAATATGTGTCCTTTTAGTTCAAGTGCACCCACCATCAAGGCACCAACTCTCTCACGTTTTGTGAGAGTCCTCACCTACATCAAATACACAAGGTGGGGATTTTGGTACCCATATTTTCTTGGGTCCTTGGGGGTTAGTCTTGTTGTAAGGAACCCAAAAATTTTTATTATTAGCAAAATTAAAATGATGCAACTTGTCATAACAAAATTTTACTAAATGACCTTTGCGGCCACAATGTGTACATGTGTACACCTTAGGATGTTTATGTGTAGGAGTGTGATCATGACATGCAACATAAGCATATGCATGATGATGTTGTGCATGAATGTGTGAAGTTTGTTTCTTTGAAAACATTGACTCCAACCTAGTATGGTTAAATGCACAAGAGTTCAAAGTTGAACTCAAACAAACCATTTTATTTTTTTAAATCTTTAATCTCATTAGTGGTGGCATGTAAAGCATGATGAGATAAAGAATCATTCTTCTTTTTCTTTTTCGAAACAAAATCCTTCTTTTTCACAAATTTTCTTTTTAAAGACTTATTTTCTTGAAAAACAACTTCTTTTTGTTTTTCCACCAAATCAATTTTATTTTTCAAAGTATTGTTTCCTTCACACAAATCATTCAATTTTGAAAATAAGGAAACATTCTCATTTTTCAAATCTTCCTTTTTTTTTCTAAGCATGCAATCTTGTTTCTAAATGAATCTTGTTCTATATGCATGCAATCAAATTTCTTTTTCAAATTTTTATTTTCCTTTTTAATCATGTCATATTTCTTAAGCAATAATTGACAAAATGTAGAGAGCTCTTCATATGACATGTCATTATCTTCATCTATCTCGGATTCGGTGGTTACCTCAAGGGGGTTATCCCCTTGGACCATATAGCACTTGTTGGAGGTGTTGCTTCCAACGTCCGAATCGCTCCCGGCATAATATAGATCCTTTTCGCCAAGGGAGGTGAGGGTATTCCATACTACAAAAGCCGAATCAAAGTTAGAAACCCTAAATAAATAATCATCATTTAGGGTTGACTTTAAAGCATGAAGGGCTTTTGCATTAGCCTCAATATTCTTACCATTTAAGCAATAATCATTAGTGATGGCAAGATAAACATGAATGCCTAGGGCCTTGAGGTACAAGGACATCTTAACCTTCCAAATTTGGATGTTAAGAATGTCAAAGGTGGGTGGTGACATGAAGTCCATGGTGTGTGTACAAAAATAGTGATTAGCCTAAAAATGAGGATCTTTAACTCTAGGTTGTAAGACCCAAATTCAGAGCACTTGGCTCTGATACCAATTGTAAGTTCACCTAGAGGGAGGGTGAATAGGTGATGGCTAATCTAATGGTCACTTAATGCCAAATAATGCGGAAGTAAAAACTATTATGACCTAAACTAAAACTCTTACACTAAACACCACGTATAACACAAGAGTGTTGCCGAATTTCCCGTGAAGGGCTCTGGACAAACTCCTCTAGATTCCCCTAGATAAGGGTTGAGGTGCCGCGTTGGCTCTCTTGGTTAAATACAAGTGTTAGCAAACAACCCAAGCATGTATATCAATGAGCACAAATGAATATATCAAGCATATAAAGATAGACAATAAAAGTATGCAAGATATAAACAAGGAGATAGAGAGAGTGAGTGAGCAATCGCAAACACAAGGGATTTGTTTCGAGGTTCGAGCACACTTGCTCTACATCCCCGCCTTCGACACATGAAGGATTTCCACTATAATCGATCCCAATGGATCACCCGGTGCCGCAACACCTACAACTCTCGGACTCCCTAGTCCGTACACACCGCAAGCCCACCGGCTCGCTGAGGCCGCACCTCAAACACGGAGTTCACACACAAACTCGAAACCACCGAGTCCCCACTAGGACCCGAAACAATGCGAACACAACCGTCCTCCTCAACGGAACAAAGTAGAACTTTGGTGATCACAACTCTTGATCACCTAAAATCCTCTCACAATAACACTCCCTATAGGGTCGATATAGCAATGGATAGCTCAAGTGTTTGTGTGAGAAAACAAGGAAAGAGATGGTGGAGGAAAACTCAAAGAATCACTTTTACACTCTTGATAAAAACTCTCCTTTTAATTGGAAGTATTGGCTCTAAATTTTGTGGAGAAAAACCTCTAAAAAGAGTAGGAAAAACTGGCTCTAAAAGTCTCCAAAAATCTTGGTGAAAACAATGCCCAAACCCCCAAATTTATAGGCTAAGAAAAACTAGCCGTTGGGGTCTGTAAGACCTGCCGGTCGACCGGCCGGTCGACCGCCAACGGTCAAAAATCCAACCGTTGGAGCCTCCGGTCGACCGCCGGCCGACCGAAATAAACAGAGAGCACTGCTCTCAGTTCCGGTCGACCGGATCGGTCGACCGGCCAACTGCCAGGTCAAGGCGTGCACGTCCGTGCACGTCGGTCGACCATCCTGTCGACCTACTTCAGCTCCGGTCGACCGTTCGGGTCAACCGCTGAAGCCTGAAACAGAAAAACATGGGATGAAAAACTTGGTCAATTTGGTCAAGATAAAATCCATAAATTCACAGAAAATATACAAAAATAGTTTTACCAATATACTATGATAAACAAACATGCTTGCACAAGATCAAGGCATGTTATAAAAGATTGGACTATTTTTGTAAGTAGGAAAATATTGGCTCAAATGAAAACTTGTATTTTCCAAAAACTTATTTTCCAAAACTCTTTTAAATACAAAAAACTAGATATTTTGAACTCATTAAAGCATAGAGTGTATGGATATGATCCACTACACAAATAAGATGAAATATCTATGTTTTTGACATTAAGCTCTAAATATGGTTTTGGTTAAAACATGTTCATAAGAAATACCAAAAACCAAACATGTATTTTTCTAAAATGAAAGTCTTTTCTAAACTGAAAATTCTTTTATGAAAAGACAATTAAAGCAAGAGTGTGTGTGTGTGCGCTAAATACTTGAGCAATCCACCAACTATTCTATCCTTTACATTTTATCTAAAAAATAAATCTTATACCTAGACACAATCTTGATCTTGTAGTCTTCCCTTGAAGTCTTCTCATCTTCTTGACTTGGTCCACACACGATCCACCGAGCTCAAATCTTGATGAGGTCTTGATGTATAGGCTCGTGAATCAACCGGTGCTAGCTCCAAAACTTGACTTTAAATCCTTTGTTGAAGCTCCACACCTACTAAGATCTTGATCATAAATCTGTCACTAATTAAGCACAAGATCATTAGTACTATAACTACATGAGTTGATCATCATCAAAACTAGAGTGATGGGCCTTTGGGCCAACAGATCTGTCTTTCCACTGGTACTAGCCCCATTAGAATCTTTGCCGCCTTTCCTCTTCAGTATCTCTTTGTATTTCATATAATTTTTCTTGATTTTCCTTGGTTTTTTGCAAAAGTAGCAAGAGAAATAGCTAGAAGCCTCTGGATCCCTTTTGGGTCCCCTACTATTTGATCTTCCCCTCTGGCCCTTGACAAACAATCCTGAGGCCTCCCCTGTAGAATTTGTCTTCTTCATCAGCTCGTTATTCTGAAGCATCTGCCTGACTTCTTCTAATTCTAAGGTCTCCTTACCATACATGATAGTGGTTTCTAAGTAGTCATAACTTGATGAAAGAGAAGAGAGTAAACATAAGAGCTTTGTCTTCTTCTAGCTTAACCTTTAGAGCTAACAAGTCGTGTAAAATTCTATTAAAAGTATTGAGATGTTGTAGAATAGATGTACTTTCCTTCATCCGAAGAATGTATAACTGCTTCTTTATGAAGAACTTGTCCGACAAACTCTTTGTCATGTACAGGCTCTCCAGCCTTCACCAAAGACCAGCAGTTGTCTCCTCGTTCATTATGTTGTAAAGGACTTCATCTGATAGGCACAGTAGGATCGTTCCCTTTGCACGAAAGTCGATGTCATTGCACTCATCATCCTCCATCTTTGATAGCTTCTTCTCAATACCAAGCAGGGCCTTGTATATGCCCTCCTTCACGAGATTGATGTTACTAGCATCTTCCACAACAAGAAGTTAAACTTTTCGTTACATTTCTCCACCTCGAACTTGGTTGTCGTGGTCGTCTTACTAACCATCGCTCTGATACCAATTGTTGATGATCTATCACCGATCAAACAACAGAGGAACACCAAGTCGAAGACTCAGCAGAGGAAGCAGAAGCGTAGAAGATCTACCACTAGCAAGCAATCACCACACAACCAAGAAACACAAGATTTAATGTGGTTCGGCAATGTGCTTACATCCACGGGGAGGAGGGAAAATATTTATTGAAGAAAATACAAGAGTTACAATGAGATCTCTCACAACTCTCAATGGTAGAATTCTAGAATTTCTCTTGAATTCTTGAACACACCTTCAAAAGGCTACCCCTGAGTGGTTTATATAGGCACCTGGGATGATTCCTAATCCAATACGAACTCAAATCAGCATCTTCTTAGAGAAATAGGAAACACGTATGCAAACCAAAATAGGAGACAGATCCGTATTAGGAAACTGCCAAAAACCTGAATTCTTCTCCAATGAATATGAGACACTCCAAATACTAACATGCATGTTATTCATGTATCTGTAATATTGTCTCCAGACCTCAAGAGACGAATTAACAGACCTAAAAGGGTCAACTGGAAGTATAATATTAAGAAACTCCCAAAATGGAGGCTTTGATTTGGCTACAACACAAACTTTCAGAAACCAAAATACCATTAAAAGTTCTCCAGGTTGACTTTGAGAAAAAGAAATCATATGCTTCTTTATTTCATCTTGTAGGAGAAATAACTAAGGGCTGTAAAAAACATAGAAGTTCCATGACAATTCTGGCAATAAAGGTACCTCCAGAAATTTAGCTTTGTCTACCATGACCCTTGCGAGCAACCTCAAATGCAACACGTGCGATCCTGTCAATCTAAGAAACAGTCACCATAAGAATCGATCATCAGCATAACAAGATTGCTGAAATAGGTCCGAGTCATACATTCCATGCAAATAGAAATACACAAAATAGAGAATGTATAACTGAAAGTGTGAAGTACTGCTGTAACCTTTAGGGTTTAAGCTCGAATTTTATATAAGAAAATGAAAGAAGTGCATTAATTTGTATTTCCATTTCAAAACTGCTGTGTGTAGCATCACAAAAAGGGAACATATGTCCTGTTGTATACAAGTCTACGGACTAATATACTATAATCTAAAATTTTAAGTGGAGAATGGATCTTATTCAACTTTTGTTTCTTGCTTGCTTGCTTCATTGAAAAAACAAAGAGATACACTAGCCTTTTATAGGCTTCAAAACTTATAAGAATACCAACCTTCAAATTTATGATGACTCATGATGATGACTCTTCATTCCTTCTAATTGAAGATGATGACTCACTTGATGATGACTCCTAATTGATGATGACTCATCATTTCTCTAAATTGATGATGATGATGACTCTTCATTCCTTCTAATTAAAGGTGATGACTCTTTATTTCTCTCAATTGATGATGACTCCTAATTGATGATGACTCATCATTTCTCTAAATTGAAGATGATGACTCTTTATTTCTCTCAATTGATGATGACTCCTCATCTTTCAAAAAAGACATTTTTATTTGATATTCCAATACACCCCCTCAAATCAAAATGTTTTCATACCGAGCATTTCTTTTAGCCTTCTGAAAGGTTCAATAGGCAATGGCTTGGTGAAAATATCTACTACTTGCTCCTTGGTATGACAATACTCCAGCTCCATAGTTTTCTGCTTTACATGGCCTCTGAGAAAATGAAACCGTGTATCTATATGTTTGCTCCTCCCATGATGTATTGGGTTCTTTGCAAGTTGGATGGCTGATTTGTTGTCCACAAATATTACAGTCGCTTCTTCTTGTAGATGATCCAATTCCTTTAAAATGTTCCGCAACCAAATAGTTTCACATACAGTAGATGAAGCTGCCACATACTCTGCTTCGCATGAAGATAAGGCCACAACTCCTTGCATCTTTGAGGTCCATGAAAATGCAGTTGACCCAATATAGAAGACATAGCCAGTGGTGCTTTTCCTCTCATCTTGGTCACCTCCCCAGTCGCTATCTGAATAGCCTACTAACTCTGCAGTTTCACCATAAGTTTAAAATAGACCAAGGTTGAGTGTGCCTTTGATATACCTTAGAATTCTCTTTGCAGTTAGCCAATGAGACTCCTTTGGTGTCTCCATATAGCGACTCACAAGTCCGACTCCGTAAATAATATCAGGCCTTGTGATCGTTAAGTACCTCAGGCTACCAACTAGACTTTTGAAAAAAGTCGAGTCTACAAAGTCTCCAATTCCTTCTCTTGATAGCTTCATTCCTGTGGCTATTGGGGTGTTTACTGGGTTGCAGTTATTCATCTTGAATTTCTCCAAGATCTCCTTCATGTACTTTTTTAAGATATAAATATTCCATCTTGTTGTTGCTTCACTTCGATACCAAGAAAATAGGACATCAATCCATTGTCCGTCATCTCAAATTCATTGAACATCGCCTCCTTGAATTCAGCAAGCATCTCGACGCAACTTCCTGTGTATAACAAGTCATCAACATAAAGACAAATTATTAGAAATTCACCTTGATGGTTCCTCTTCATGTAGATGGCATGCTCATAAGGACATTGGGTGAAGCCGTTTTGATGAAGATAACCATCAATTCGGGCATTCCATGTCCGTGGTGCCTGCTTTAAGCCGTACAAGGCTTTCTTTAGGTGATATACTTTGTCTTCTTGCCCTTTACCAGAAAACCTTCTGATTGTTGTACATACATACACCTCTTCTTCAAGAATACCATTGAGAAATGCTGACTTGATATCTAGATGATATAACTTCCACTTGTGATGAGCTGCAAGTGAAATTAATAATCTCACCGTATCTAATCGAGCAATTGGTGTAAAGACTTCTTCATAGTCGATGCCGTATTTTTGTTTGTAGCCTTTCGCCACAAGTCTCGCCTTGTACCGATCAACCTCACCATCTGCTGTGCGTTTGATCTTGTACACCCATTTGACACCTATCGCCTTGTGATTTTATGGAAGTGTTGTCAACTCCCATGTGTCGTTCTTCTGGATGGCATGCATCTCCTCCTTCATTGCTGATCGCCAACAATCTTCTTTCTTAGCCTCTTGGAAAGTGAGAGGCTCATGATCGGCATATAAACAAAAGAGATTAGTTTCTCCATCTTCTTCTATCTGCTCATAGATCTCCCTGAGGCTTCTCATTTTGATTGGACCTCGTTGCACGGAGGATTCGCTACTACTACCTTCCCCAGAAGATGGAGAACCTCTTGCAGGAGACGGTGTAGCATGTTGAGGAGATGGTGGTGTAGTTGGTGGTAGATCCTCTTGTAGGGGCTCGTCAGGTTATTCACCATAGGTTGCTCTTTGGCAGTCTCTTCATTGCTCCAACTCCATGCTTCACCTTCATTGAAGACAACATTTCTACTAACCACTAGTTTCTTAGTTAGTGGATTGTAAAGCTTGTATGCCTTCGACTCCTCGCTATATCCGATGAAAATGCATTTTTCACCATGATTGTCAAGCTTCTTCCTTTTGACTTCAGGTACTTGAGCATATGCAACACACTCAAAAATTCGTAGGTGTGCGACATTAGGCGTATAGCCGCTCCATGCTTCTTGAGGCGTCTTTCCCTTCACTTGCTTCGTCGGGCACTGGTTGAGCAAGTAGGTTGAACATGCCACAGCTTCCGCCCAAAACTGCTTCGGCAGTCCCTTTTCTTTAAGCATGGTTCTTGTCATGTCAAGAATAGTGCAGTTCTTTCTTTCTGCGATGCCATTTTGCTGTGGTGTATAGGCAGTAGTAAACTGCCTCTTTATGCCTTGCTCCCTGCAATATTCTTGAAACATGTTTGAGGTGTACTCACCACCTCGATCAGAGCGGAGAGTTTTTAGCTTATAGCCACTCTCTGCTTCAACAAGAGCTTTAAAATTCTTGAAGGTAGTAAAGGCAGCAGATTTTTCTTTAAGAATGTACACCCACAACTTTCTACTGAAATCATCAATGAAAGTAATAAAATATCTATTACCTCCTAAAGAGACGGGATCTAGTTGTCCGCAGATGTCAGTATGAACAAGTTGTAATGGTGCCTCCGCTCTCCACGACTTTCCATTGGGAAAAAGAAGTCGTGTTTGCTTGCCAATTATGCAAACTTCACAAGTATGACTTGGTGGATCGATTGTTGGTAAACCTCGTACCATGCCGGCTGTAGATAGTAGCTTCAGGCCGCTGAAATTTAGATGACCGAAGCGAAGATGTCACCTCCATGACTCATTCTTCATGAGTCCTTAAAAACACTTCTCAACTTTTGTGTTTAGATGCAAGGGAAACATGCGGTTCCTTGTCATCTTAATACAAGCTATAAGACCTCCTTTTGCATTTTTCAACCAAAGGTGGTTGTTCTCCATATATACTTTATATCCTTTTTCGAGTAATTGACCGATGCTGAGAATATTACTTTTCATGTTAGGAATATAATAAACATCAGAAATATACTCGGGCTTACCATCCTTTGATAGATTTTGATCTTCCCTCTGCCTTCAACGGAGAGTTTTGAAGAATCTCCCAAGCTCACACTTCCATGAACTCCTTCTGCGAGTTCCATGAATAGTTCTTTCTTCCCGCACATATGGTTGCTAGCACCCGAGTCAAGGTACCAAACATCATTCTGAACACTTGAATCATCATGAGCAAGAAGAAAAGTAGAGTTATTACCTACGTCATTTGTTGCTTCGACAAGATTGGTAAGATCTTCAATTCTGTGCCAGCAATCCGAGACATAGTGTCCAAATTTTTGACAGTTATAGCATTGGACGTTCTTGTTGTTTCCACGTCCAGATGTAAATCTTCCCCGATTGCTTCGTCCTCGACCTCTGAAGCTTGGAACTCCACATGATTTTGAG
This sequence comes from Agave tequilana, assembly GCA_038442645.1. NCBI lineage: Eukaryota > Viridiplantae > Streptophyta > Magnoliopsida > Asparagales > Asparagaceae > Agave > Agave tequilana. The sequence continues at coordinate 18,463 of JAVJIF010007795.1, read as the reverse complement.
TGGTTCGTTGTTGGGGACCACGTCCCCTACCTCTGCCACGACCATGACCTCTACTATGTGAGCCACGATAATTTAGAGTCAGCTTTAACTCTAATGCTTGTTCCAAGATTATGGAACCAGTCTTCTTTTGCATGCGTTGCTCATGAACTTGGAGGGATCCCAAAAGCTCCTCTATTGAGATCTCCTCTAAATTCTTAGACTCCTCAATTGCTGCCACCACGTGCTCGAACTTTGATGTGAGGGATCGCAGCAATTTCTCCATCACTCGGATGTCCTCCATCTTCTCTCCATTTCTCCTCATTTTATTCACAATTTGAAGTAATCATGAATAATAATCGGAGATTTTTTCTTCATCTTTCATTTGAGCGGCTTCAAGATCGCTCCTCAAAGTTTGAAGGCGAATTCGCTTCACCCGCTCAACTCCTTTGTAGATGGTAGCAAGGATTTCCCATGCTTCCTTGCTCATCGTTGCTTCGGCAACTCTCTCGAAAGTAGACTCGTCCAACCCTTGATAGAGTAGAAAACGAGCCTTACTATCCTTCTTTCTTTGCTCTTTAAGAGCCTTCTTCTCTTCGGCGGTGTAGGCGGCTTCTACCTCCGGTGTGGGTTCCTTAAACCCATCAAAGATTAGCTCCCACAACTCTTGAGAACCAAATAGAGCTTTCATCTGAATTGACCAACTCTCATAGTTATCTTTCAATAACTTGGGCACTTGTAGATTGATGAGATTGTTGGTGGAGGCCATGAGGAGAAGAGGAAATGAAACAAAAATTGAATTGGCTCTGATACCAATTGTTGTATACAAGTCTACGGACTAATATACTATAATCTAAAATTTAAGCGGAGAATGGATCTTATTCAACTTTGTTTCTTGCTTGCTTGCTTCATTGAAAAAACAAAGAGATACACTAGCCTTTTATAGGCTTCAAAACTTACAAGAATACCAACCTCCAAATTTATGATGACTCATGATGATGACTCTTCATTCCTTCTAATTGAAAATGATGACTCACTTGATGATGACTCCTAATTGATGATGACTCATTATTTCTCTAAATTGATGATGATGACTCTTCATTCTTCTAATTAAAGGTGATAACTCTTTATTTCTCTCAATTGATGATGACTCCTAATTGATGATGACTCATCATTTCTCTAAATTGAAAATGATGACTCTTTATTTCTCTCAATTGATGATGACTCCTCATCTTTCAAAAAAGACATTTTTATTTGATATTCCAACATGTCCTTTGTGCTTTGCTGGGTTCTGAGGTCAATAACCTATCATTTAATGTAAAGTATCGGTTGAATACAACCATCCTAAAAGAATTTCATTGATTGGTTTCTATTGACATAAAGGAAGACAGATAGAATGATTCTGTGCATGGAGCAATTGCTACTATGCTAGTTACAAATACTATTCTCCTAGACAATGCAAGGGATATGGAGGAATGTGAATAAAATAAGTGCTATAAGAGATGCAAAATGTCTAAACAATATAAACATAATGCCCAAGACAGAAGATTGTAATCCATTTTGACTCTATTGTACCTTTGTCAAACTCTCTTTCCATCAGCCAAAAAATGAAAAAAAAAGCAATGGAGTTCTTCCTATGGAAACAGCAACAGCTAAAAAGTCCTTGTCCCAAAATTTTAGGTTGCAACATGAAGTTGTGATATCCAGATGGTACGTTTCCCTGCTCGTCAAATTAGATTCTTTGTTGGACAAGATTTTCTATCAATGATAGTTCATTCTCACCATAAAAGTAACTTCACACCAAGACATAAAGGGCTGGAACCAAGGAGAAAAGCAGCTATAAATTCTACTCATTTATCATTCATGGGGATTCTCCAACAGGTTCCTACCAATAGCTGACTGCATTTAAATAGGATCAGCTTGGTTGATGAGAAGGGTGACTAATCTGTCACTACCTTGGGCTCTTGCAAATACTCCAAATCTACACAACCCAAGAATTAGTCATAGTCATTAGCAGGCTTTCCGATCTTTTTAAACATATAATTCATAGCATCAATGAAGTGTGAGTTGATTTACAACTTTTATAAGGTACATATAGGAACCCCATTAAACTGATTGTTATTAATATAAATCAAATTCCTACTTAATCGATTCGAGTTTTTTCCTTAAAAACTCTACAAATGCAGTTGTGACTCTTGATATAAATAGAAATGCAGAACTTGGGTATCTAAAGTAAGAAGAATATGAGTTTTCTATACCTCAGAAGAAGAACACACTTGGGTATTGAAACCAAAATCCTCACCCTTGTCATTGGTCCCCAAAAACCCTAGGTTTTCCAAAATAGATTCCTCTGAAGATGGAAACCAAAAAGCTTAAACCGTTTTATCATATAGTTCAACTTATATATAATTTATAAGTGATCAATAACAAAACAAGATTGCAAGCAGTTTAAAGGCCCGTTGTCAACATATATCAATATTCTAAGAGGAAGTAAACCATTTTCTGTATTTATCAGAGATTATTCACCTCCAGTGAGCTCTCCGACCACCATAATGTCAACTCCCTCAGCAACCTCTTTCTTTAAAGTGGACGAGTCTACACGCTATAAGAAATGGATGGGGGGAAAAGGGAAAAAAAATAAAATAAAAGCAGTGTTCAGAAAGATACAAGTACAAATATTCCACCATGATCTGTATAAAAAACATTTACAGAAGCACAAATTTCCTTTATATTAAAAACTGACAGTTATATTTATTCTACTGAATTAAACACCATAATGCAGCAAAACCAAAAGAAATGCGAAAAAGTAATTTAATCAGAAAAGATGACTGAACAATAAAAACAAGAAACAATGAAACATGGATGTGAAGGCATAATGTAATATACCTAATTTGGAACACATGATTTAATGTATGTATTGTATTTTATACATTGTTATGACCATTATTACTATTATTATTATTATTATTCTAAACCAATTTTCTTTATTCCCTCAATTTCATTTTCTTTTCATGTCCATTTCTTAGCATTTTTGTCAAGCCCAAGTCATGAGCCCCAAGCCCATTTCTATCTCTTCTTTATTTTTCTTTTCCTTTCTCCCTCATTTTTGAAGTCCATTCATAACGAAGCCCATTCTTACTTCTCTATTCTGATTCTTTTCTTTCCTTTTTCATTTTCATTTTCGCTTCCTCAAGCCTATACCCATTAGTCCATTAGCCTATAACCCATACTCAAACTCAACCCATTATCTCTAAACTCATTTTCAAATCTCCAAACCCATTACCCAACATTCCAACCCAATCTACTCAGAACAACTAAATCCTATATTAACTAATTAAATCCTTGTAAAATCACCTAGAGAGGGGGTGAATAGGTGATGACTAATCTAATGGTCACTTAATGCGGAATTAAAAACTTATGTGATGCAAATTAAAACTTCTTACACTAAACACCAAATTTAACACAAGAGTGTTACCGAATTCCCCGTGAAGGGCTCTGGACAAACTCCTCAAGATTTCTTTAAATAAGAGTGAGGTGCCGCGTTGGCTCTCTTAGTTGAAAACTAGTGTTAGCAAACAATCCCCAAGCATATATCAATAAGCACACAATATATCAAGCATATAAAGATAAGACAAGTATGCAAGATATAAATAAGGAGATAGAGAGAGTGAGCAATCGCAAACACAAGGGATTTGTTTCGAGGTTCGAGCACACTTGCTCTACATCCCCGCCTTCGACAATACGAAGGATTTCCACTAGAATCGATCCCACCGGATCACTCCTCGGTGCCGCAACACCTACAAGCTCTCGGACTCTCTAGTCCGTACACACCGCAAGCTCACTAGCTCGCCGAGGCCGCACCTCAAACACCAAGTTCGCACCTGAACTCGAAACAACGCGGACACACACGTCCGCCTTCTCAAAGTACAAGAAAGATCTCTTGGTGATCTAAACACTTTGATCACCAATAAACACTCACACAAAAACACTCCTATAGAATGAATATGTCAATGGATAGTTCAAGTGTTTGTGAGAAAAACAAGGATGGAATTTGTGGAAGAAAACTCAGGAAAATCACTTCTAAACACTCTTAATAAAACTCCCCTTTTGATTGGATATTTGCTCTCTAAACAAGTGGGAAAACCTCTAAATGGAGTTGGAAAAACTAGCTCAAAAATCACTTGAAAATCTTCTAGAAAACAGTCCCCAAATGCCCCAATTTATAGAGCTAGAGAAACTAGCCGTTGGGAGCCAGATGGCCTGACGGTCGACTGCCCGGTCGACCGCCAACGGTCAGAATTCTGACCGTTGGGGCAGCGGTCGACCAGCCCGGTCGACCGAACCTCTGGAACAGAGAGCAGACTCTTGCCGGTCGACCGTCCCGGTCGACCGAGGATTTCCAGAGAGCAAACCTCTCCGGACGGTCGACCGTCCCAGTCGACCGGCCCTCCAGCCAGACTCGTGCACGTCTGTGCATGTCGCGCGGTCGACCGGCCCAGTCGACCGGCTGAAGCCAGTTCAGGGATTTTAGTGAAAGAAAAACTTGGTCATTTTGGCTCAAATAAAATCCCATAAAATCATGAAAAATCTATAAAAATAGTTTTACCAATATTCTTTGATAAACAAACACGCTTGCACAAAATCAAGGCATGTTACAAATAATTTGGACTATTTTTGTAACTTGAAAATTTTGGCTTAAAACAAAAACGGTATTTTTCAAAACTGGTTTTTTCAAAACTTATTTTTCAAAACTTCTCCAAAATACAAAAACAAGATATTCAAACTCATTTAAAGTATAGTGTGTATGGATATGATCCACTAAACAAACATGGTGAAATATCTATGTTTTTGATATTAAGCTCTAAATACGGTTTGGTTAAGACATGTAAACTAGAATACCAAAAATCAAACTGGTAATTTTTCAAAAAGAAAACTCTTTTGCATTTTTTCAAAATGAAAATTCTTTTATGAAAAACTCATGTAAATCAAGAGTGTGTGTGTGTGTATATATACTTGAGCAATCTACTAACTATTCTATCCTTTACATTTTATCTAAAAACAAAATCTTATAAAACAAACTTAGACACAAATCTTCATCTTCTTGAAGTCTTCACTTGAAGTCTTCTCATCTTCTTGACTTGGTCCAAACTCGATCCAAAGAGCTAGACTCTTCTTGAGTACTTGATGTAGTCTTGATGCACAAGCTCTTGAATCAAACCATGCTAGCTTCAAAACTTGACTTTAAATCCTTTGTTGAAGCTACACACCTACTAAGATCTTGATCATAAATCTGTCACTAATTAAACACAAGATCATTAGTATTATAACTACATGAGTTGATCATCATCAAAACTAGAGTGATGGGCCTTTGGGCCAACAATCTCTCCCTTTTTGATGATGACAAAACTCATGAAGTTATATATGCATGGATTAAAGTAAAGCTCCAAAGAAGCTCCCCCTTAACTTATGCATACCAAATAAACAAATAAATATGCAATGAAAGCTCATAAATTTGTATGCAAATGTATGGAGATAAACATGCTAATCAAGCATAAAACAAATCAAATTCTTTTTCTCCTATTTGCAAAACAAAGCATATATGCATAAATATAAATTCTTCTCCCCCTTTATGAATAAAGTAAGGAAAACATGCATATATACTAAAATACTTCTCAAATACTTCTCCCCTTTTTTGTCAATCATCAACAAAGGGGTTAAAGTAAAAATAAAATCAACAAATTTTTCTCCCCCTTTTGTCCGAAACATAGAACCAAATAAAGGAGTAATCATAAACAATCAATAAAAGGTTATATGCAATATACATTCATAAAGAGGAAGACGCTAAGTTAGCTTCCCTACATATATGCATTACATGAAGAAGGGATGACAAGCCCTAATTCACATAACACATAATCTGTAATGCATAAGAGGAGATGTGAAGCTCCCCCTACACACGTGTATCACATAAAGAAGAGTTGTCAAGCTCCTCAATATAAGATACACTCAACATGAATCTATATGTAGAAGAGATGTTAAGCTCTCCTTGCATATAGGCAATACACATCAAAAAATTTTACTTGTTCAAACAAAATTTGAATTTTTCTCAATAAAACAAATTTTGAGATATCTTAGTAAATTATAAAAAAAAATTTTAAGGTACCACTTGTAATCAAATTTTAAGAAAATACCAATTGAAAAAAAAAATCATGTTGATACCAATTGTAAAATAAACATTACAAATTTTGAATCTTTCAAATAGGTAATACATATTGATATCAATTTTAAATTTATAATAAATTTGAAATAGAAACATATTGATATCAATTGAAAAATAATGCATAAGCTTTATTAAAATGTCAGTTGAGATACCAATTGAAAATAAAGTTTTAACTTAAGCTTAGCATAAACTTTATGCTTTAAAATATGTAAACCAATTGTAAAGCAAACACATGAAAATCATATATATGTATGAAAAGAGAATACCAATAGAAATTGATATTATGGAAAAATGAAGCATACATATATAGAAAACAAAATATGAGTATATACAAAATTATCAATTTAGATACCTATTGAAAAGATCCAATGATACCAATTGAAAATAACAATGTAAATCAAGTATATAACTCATAACCTACCACCCTTCATATGCACAAGGTAAAGGATTTTCCAATAAAACTTACAAGGCATACTCGCCCAGCCATCCGCCCATAGATGGTGTAGGAAGGGTTTTCGAAAATAGGGTTTGAAAACATTTTATAGTGAAAACCACTACCCAATTGAAGAATAATAACTAGTTAAAAATAATTTTTGAAACACTAGTTAAAGATCCTTCAAAAACAAGAAATCAAAATATATGTTTTTCATGAGTCATACTAAATACACAAGAGATGACACTCAAAGACTTTAAAGCTCAAAAATATGTTCATGAAACAAGGTCATGACAAACAAATAAAGTGTGAGTGTTCAAAAATCATGTAATTAGCATTTTCCATGAAATTAATCAATGAAGTTCAAAACAAAAGTCATTTTATCAAAAAAAAATGAAAAATCATTTTTCATTTAAACATAACTTCTAGGTATATGTATAATTTATCCAAAACTAACAATATGCATACATATTCCAAACATAAAAAGAGTTTATGATATAATTTGCATGAAGGCAAGAGACTCAAAAAGGGTATACATGTATATTTATTAGATTTGAATAAAAATGCATATACATGAAGTAAAACCATGAAAATAGGCAAAACAAGTGTAAATGAGGGAATCATCAAAACTAGGCTATACATGTGCATATAGTGAGTACAAATGAATAATGAAGTGTAAACATATATGAATCAATTTGTTGCTCACTACTTGTACATGTATAAATCTAAGTTTTAATAAACACTACATTTAAACTAGTATTTACCACATGAAGCATAAAACAAAACATATAACATGAACATGCTAAAGATCATCAATCAAATGAATAAGCATGTAAACAAATTAAGAGTTTTAGAGATAGTTACCAAACCAAGGAACTATACTCCAAATCTCCAAACATGGTGGTTGTCCCACCAAACCTCCTTGATAGCGGTGCATCAAATATGTGTCCATCGAGTCCATGTGCATCCACCATCAAGGCACCATCCCTCTCACGTTTTGTGAGAGCCCTCACCTACATTAAAAACAAAAGGTGGGGATTTTGGTACCCATTTTTTCTTGGGTCCTTCGGGGTTAGTCTTGTAAGGAACCCAAATATTTTTCTTATTAGCAAAATTTAAATGATGTATCTTATCAAAATAAAACTTTGCTAAATGGCCTTTGGGCCACAATGTGTACAATTGTACACCTTAGGATGCATATGTGTATGTTTGTGATCGTGACGTGCGAAATGTGCATATGCGTGATGTGCATGAACATGTGGAGTTTGTTTCTTTGAAAACAAGGACTCCAATCTAGTATGATTAAAAGCACATTTACTCAATGTTGAGCTCAAACAATTTATTTTATTTTTCAAAAATTTCATCTCATTTGTAGTGGCATGTAAAGCATGATGAGAATGAAAATCATTTTTCTTATTCTTTTTAGAAACTTTTTCTTTTTCATTTTCAATAATTTTTCCTTTTAAAGAAGTGTTTTCTTGAAAAGTAACTTCTTTTGTTTTTCCACCAAAACAATTTTATTTTTCAAAGATGTGTTTCCTTCACAAAGATCACTCAATTTAGACATCAAGGAAACATTCTCATTTTTCAAAATTCATTTCCTTTTTCCATGCATGCAACCTTAGTTCTAAATGAATCATTTTTTAGCATGCAATCAAAATTCTTTTTCAAATTTTTATTATCTTTTCTAAGCATGTCATATTTCTCTAATAGTTGTTAACAAAATGAAGCAAGTTCATCATATGACATGTCATTATCTTCTACCTCGGATTCGGTAGTTACCTTAAGGGGGTTACCCCCTTGGACCATGTAGCACACGTTGGAGGTGTTGCTTCCAACATCCAAGTCGCTCCCCGCATAGTATAGATCTTTTTCGCCAAGGGAGATGAGGGTGTTCAAACTACAAAAGCCGAATCAATATTAGAAACCCTAGATAAAAATTCATCATTTAGGGCACTCTTCAAAGCATGTAGGGCTTTTGCATTAACCTCAAAATTATTGCCATTTAAACAATATGAATCTCTAGTAGTGGCAAAATAAACATGAATGCGTAAGGCTTTGAGGTACAGGACATCTTCACCTTCCATATATGGATGTTAAGAATGTCAAACATGGATGGTGACATGAAGTCCATGGTGTGCGTACAAATTATTATGATTAGCCTAAAATGAGGATCTTTAACTCTAGGTTGTAAGACCCAAATCAAAAGCACTTGGCTCTGATATCAATTGTAAAATCACCTAGAGGGGGTGAATAGGTGATGGATAATCTAATGGTCACTTAATATGGAATTAAAAACTCATGTGATGCAAATTAAAACTTCTTACACTAAACACCAAGTTTAACACAAGAGTGTTGCCGAATTCCCCGTGAAGGGCTTTGGACAAACTCCTCAAGATTCCTCTAAATAAGAGTTGAGGTGCCGCGTTGGCTCTCTTGGTTGAAAACTAGTGTTAGCAAACAATCCCAAGCATATATCAATAAGCACACAATATATCAAGCATGTAAAGATAAGACAAGTAATAGCATGCATGATATAAATAAGGAGATAGAGAGAGTGAGCAATCGCAAACACAAGGGATTTGTTTCGAGGTTCGAGCACACTTTCTCTACATCCCTGCCTTCGACACTACGAAGGATTTCCACTAGAATCGATCCCACCGGATCACTCCTCGGTGCCGCAATACCTACAAGCTCTCGGACTCTCTAGTCCGTACACACCGCAAGCTCACTAGCTCGCCGAGGTCGCACCTCAAACACCAAGTTCGACCCGAACTCGAAACAACGTGGACACACACGTCCGCCTCCTCAAAGTACAAGAAACATCTCTTGGTGATCTAAACACTTTGATCACCAATAAACACTCTCACAAAAACACTCCTATAGAATGAATATGTCAATGGATAGCTCAAGTGTTTGTGAGAAAAATAAGGATGGAATTTGTGGAAGAAAACTCAAGAAAATCACTTCTAAACACTCTTGATAAAACTCCCCTTTGATTAGAAATATTTGCTCTCTAAATAAGTGGGGAAAACCTCTAAATGGAGTTGGAAAAACTAGCTCAAAAACCACTTGAAAATCTTCTGGAAAATAGCCCCCAAATGCCCCAATTTATAGAGCTAGAGAAACTAGCCGTTGGGGGCCAGATGGCCTGATCGTCAACTGCCCGGTCGACCGCCAACGGTCAGATTTCTGACCGTTGGGGCAGCGGTCGACCGGCCCGGTTGACCGAACCTCTGGAACAGAGAGCAGACTCTCTGCCGGTCGACCGTCCCGGTCAACCGAGGATTTCCAGAGAGCAAACTCTCTGGACGGTCGACCGGCCTTCAGCCAGACTCATGCACGTCTGTGCATGTCGCGCGGTCGACCGGCCCGGTCGACCGGCTGAAGCCAGTTCAGGGATTTTAGGGAAAGAAAAACTTGGTCATTTTGGCTCAAATAAAATCCCATAAAATCATGAAAAATCTACAAAAATAGTTTTACCAATATTCTTTGATAAACAAACATGCTTGCACAAAATCAAGGCATGTTACAAATAATTTGGACTATTTTTGTAACTTAGAAATTTTGGCTTAAAATAAAAACGGTATTTTTCAAAATTGGTTTTTCCAAAACTTATTTTTCAAAACTTCTCCAAAATACAAAAACAAGATATTCAAACTCATTTAAAGCATAGTGTGTATGGATATGATCCACTACACAAACATGGTGAAATATCTATGTTTTTAACATTAAGCTCTAAATACGTTTTGGTTAAGACATGTAAACTAGAATACCAAAAACCAAACCGGTAATTTTTCAAAAAGAAAACTCTTTTGCATTTTTCCAAAATGAAAATTCTGTTATGAGAAACTCATTTAAATCAAGAGAGTGTGTGTGTATATATACTTGAGCAATCCACCAACTATTCTATCCTTTACATTTTATCTAAAAACAAAATCTTATAAAACAAACCTAGACACAAGTCTTTATCTTCTTGAAGTCTTCACTTAAAGTCTTCTAATCTTCTTGACTTGGTCCAAACTCGATCCAAAGAGTTAGACTCCTCTTGAGTACTTGATGTGATCTTGATGCATAAGCTCTTGAATCAAACCGTGCTAGCTCTAAAACTTGACTTTAAATCCTTTGTTGAAGCTACACACCTACTAAGATCTTGATCATAAATCTGTCACTAATTAAATACAAGATCATTAGTACTATAACTATATGTGTTGATCATCATCAAAACTAGAGTGATGGGCCTTCGGGCCAACAATCCTATCTAATCCAAATCCCAATATAAATTAATTCTCCCCTTTTCATCTCTTTTTTCCAACTGCGCGCCTCCCATCCCCCATGCGTGAGCAACCCGCCAGAGCGTCGCCGTCTCATACCCTCTCCTCCCCTCCGTGCACTCTCCGATCTCTGCGACAGCCTCCACCATCCCCGCCATGGCCGAACACTTCCCGGACCATCGCCTAACACCCGCAACAGCCCCCTTTCATGGCCGCTTCCTCCTTAGCCGAGCCAACAATCTCGACCTCCTCCTTTAGGCTGTTGTTGTTAGTATTTTGTGGGTATTTCAAAATTAAGCATAGTTCTTTTAGTCCTACATTGGATAGGAAAAGAACTCTTTAGTGCTTATATATGGAGTCTCTTTCATGATTGGTTGTGTGGGCCAGAAACCAGGGGGTGTTCGCTCGCACATAATTCCATTGAGGCCCAGTGAAGGGAATTGGGTTACCGAATCCAGAAAACCTTAATGAGCATGTGCGCCCGCATCGCACACGCAGGGGGGTGCAAATCCGGGTTTCATAGCCTCGCGAGTGTGCCGGAATAGGCTAAGTTTTGCCAATTTCTTTTGAATTTAAAATTAAAATAAAATCTTTTCAAATCCTGTCATAATATTTGGGTCAGAGATAGCTGTTGAGATTCGTATCTTCCATGTCCTATCACGTCGGCTCTTAGCATAAGTTCTACCGTGACACTTTCCAAGGCAATTTTGTTTCTTTGCACAAGAAAAGATTTCTTCCTCTATCCAAAGATTGGTTCTCTATCCAAGGATTGTTTTCTCTTTCCAAAGATTTTCTAATGATGATAAGCTCTCTTTATAAAGGATCTATTCCCTGCTCTCAAAAATAGAACTCAACCATCATCTTTCTCTTTGAAATTTCTTAAACTCTTCAGTTCTTTCCTGCATCTCTGGAGGAAACAAAACCGAGCTGTCGAGAGCCTGTGCATTGCGAGTGCACGCTTGCAGGGCCAGTGATCGTTGAATCCTGAAGGGTAAGCCGCCATCAACCTACTGCACCTAGATACTCTCTCAGAGGGACGCAATCTACTTTTAAGGATAGTGCTCCGTACGCCTCAATCAAAATAGAAAAGTTCTTTCCTTCTTGAAAGTTTAATTTAAATAGCTTAGCAGTATTTCGTACATTATTTTTCAACAATCTTAAGAGTAGCTTTGGATACTGCTATGGTTACTGCTGCTAATATTAAATCTCTGCCTTACATCTCTAAGATTGAACCATTTAATGGAACCCACTATAAAAGATGGCAAGAAAAGGTTATGTCCACACTTGATGTAACTGGTTATGCCTTTACTATAACTGATCCTAAACCAGAGAAAGAAAAGGAATCGCAAAATTAGAAAAAAGCCAACAAAATCTGTAGACACATCATTCTCAGCACACTTACTAGTGCACTATTTGATGTTTACTATCCTTATAAACCTGCAACAAAAATTTGAAAAAGTATTAATAAGAAATACATTCTGAAGATGCTGGAACTCAAAATTTGCTATTGAAAATTTTCTGAATTTTGTCATGTCTGATGAAAAAGATATTTCCTCTCAAATTCATGAATACCATGTTCTAATTGATGATCTTAAAAATAAAAATAACACCCTACCTGAAGCCTTTGTTGCTGGAGCCCTAATTGAAAAACTACCCGACTCTTGGAAAGATTACAAAAAAGAACTGAAGCATAAAAGAAAACAAATGAATCTTGAAGGTGTAATAATTCATATCAGAACTGAAGAGAAAAATAAAGAAAAAGAGAAAACTGAAAGGGCCAAGGAGCTTACTTCCAAGACAAATCTAATTGAAAGCAAGCCTTCTAAACCAAACAAATATTTTCATAAGCCAAACTTCAAATCAAATCAGAATAGTAAGGTGAGAAGAAACCGTAACTCTACTTTCAAGAAGAAAGGATCTCGTTTTGTGTGTGGCAAACCCGGACACTACTCAGCACAATATAAGTTTCGGAAGACTGGTGAGGCTCCATCCAAACCACAAGTTAGCCTGATTAAGAGTGACATTATTGCTGCTATAATCTCTGAAGTTAACATGGTTGCACATAATAAGAATTAGGTGATTGATTTCGGGGCAACCCGACATATATGTGCCGACAGAGGAGCTTTCTCTTCTCACTCCTCTGTTGATGATGGAGAACAAGTGTTCATGGGCGATTCGAGGCCCTCACCCGTTATGGATAAGGAAAGGTGCTTCTCAAGCTCACTTCAGGGAAGATCCTTTCTCTTACAGATGTGCTTCATGTTCCTGAGATTCTTTGGAACCTTATTTCTGTTTCCTTCTTGGAAAAGTTGGAGTTAAGGTCTGTTTTGAATCTGATAAAATTATAATGACTAGGAATGGACAATTTTTTAGTAAAGGGTATTGTAGTCAGGGTTTATTTATGCTGAATGTACTTGAAATCATGAATGAAAATGCATCTACTTCTTTTGCTTACATGATTGACTCTTGTGATCTTTGGCATGGTAGGTTAAGACAAGTCAATTTTTCTTACATTAAGAAAATGAAAAACATAGGTTTCTTGCATAATGTAACTATATCTGATCATGAAAAATATGAAATATGTGTTGAATCTAAATCCACTAAGAAATCATAGTGTACAAAGAGAATCTGAATTGCTTGAGCTTATTCATAGTGATCTTGGTGACTTTAAAAATAACTTAACTAGAGGTGATATAAGATTCTATATCACCTTTATTGATGATTGTTCTAGATATACAATGGTCTATCTGTTAAGATCTAAAGATGAAGCCTTTGAAATATTTCTGAATTATAAATCAAAAGTTAAAAATCAACTAAATAAGAAATCAAGAGATTGAGATCGGATAGAGGTGGTGAATATGAACTTAAACAATTTAATGAATTTTGTGAATAACATGGCATAATTCATGAGACTATCCCTTCATATTCACCTGAATCTAATGGTGTTGCTGAAAGGAAAAATAGAACACTCAAAAATATGATGAATGCTATGCTTATAAGTTCCGGTGCACCTCTGAACCTGTGGGGGGAGGCTATACTCTCTGCTTGTCATATTTAAAATAGAATACCCTATAAGAAAACTAGCATAAACCCCATATGAAATCTGGAAAGGACATGCACTAAACATAAACTATTTAAAAGTGTGGAGGTGCCTAGCTAAGGTTCTTCTACCTAAACCCAAAAGAAAGAAACTAACTAGGACCCAAAACTTTTGACTGCATGTTTATTAGTTATGCCCATCATAGTGCTTCATATAGGTTTCTTGTGATTAGAAGTGATAATAATGTTATGGAGATTAACACTATTATTGAAACTAAAAATGTAGAATTTTTGAGCATATTTTTCCATTAAAAACTCATGTTGATAAACCTTCTCATGCTTCATCATCTAGTCATGCACAAGAATCTGATGATAATGAAGAGATTGAAACGGAGAAGTAAAAGAGTTAGAAAAGAAACTTTGGTAAAAATTTCTTTACATTTCTTGTTGGTGATGACCCTCTCACTTTTAAAGAGGCTATCTCTTCTCCTGATGCTCCATTCTGGAAAGATGCTATTAATAATGAATTAGAATCTATATTATCAAATCACACTTGAGAACTTGTCGATTTGCCATCAGGTGCAAAACCAATTAGTTGCAAATGGATATTTAAAAGAAAACTGAAACCTGATGGGTCTTTGGATAAATTTAAAGCTAGATTGGTTGCTAAAGGATACATTCAAAAGAAAGACTTTGATTATTTTGATACATTTGCTCCTGTGACTAGAATTGCATCTATTAGAGTGATGTTTGCTTTAGCATCTATTCATAAGCTTGTGATACATCAAATGGATGTTAAAACTGTTGGCCCAGAGGCCTTCCACTCTAGTTTTGATGATGATTAACTCATGTAGTTATAGTTTACTAATAATCTTGTGATATTTAGTTTCAGATATTTAATCAAGATATTAGTAGGTGATTAGCTTCAACAAAAGTATTCTGGAGCTTTCACATGGTGATTCAAGAGCTCGAGCGTCAAAGTCACATCTAGCACTCGTTGAAGTCAAGCTCGGGGAATCGCGTTTGGATCGAGTCGGCTTGAAGAAAAGAAGGCTTCGGTTTGTTTAGTTTAAGAATAGTTAGTTTAGATCCATTGTTAAAGATTAGATAGTGTGATATGCTCAAGTTTACAACACACACACTTTTTCAAGTTTCATGTTTGTTGGCTTTCGGTTTAACCGATCTTGGTTTTCATGAATTAAATAGAATCAAAACAAGTTACATGGTTTAATGTATATTAGATATGATCTATGTACATGTATGCTTCATATTCTTAAGAAAGCTTATTTGATAACCTAATCATGTATTTGGGTTATGTATTTAAACAAAACTTATTTTCGGATTTAATGTCAAAAACATTGATATATATCTCTTTCATGTATATTGGATTCTATCCATATACTATATACTTCAAAGTTGTTTAAATATCATGTTTTTGTATTTACATGTGTTTTGAAAAAATCGAATTTCCATTTCAGAAATCTAAGTTTTGGAAAAACAGAATTTGGTTTAAGGCAAATTTTTCAAGTCACAAAAATGGTTCAAAATGTTTGTAACATGGTTTAATTTTTACTCAAACATGTTTGGCTTTCAAAGATATAACAAGAACCTATTTTTGTAAAATTTTAAAGATTTTATGAGATTTATTTGACAATAAAAAGACAAGTTTTTAAGTTCTGAAAATCAGCTTCCAGGCTCTGGCGGTCGACTAGAACGGTCGACCGGACCAGTGGTCGGTCGACCGGACCATCGACCGATGTGCACGAGACGTGCACAAAGGCCACGTGGCTTGGCCGGTCGACCGTGCGATCGACCAGCTGAAGTCGCCCCACTCTCAGGTAGGGACGGTCGACCGTAAGCCTTGGCCTGGTCGACCGGGCGGTCGACCAGCCAGAGAGCAATTACTCTCTAGATCTGGCACGGTCGATCGGGCGGTCGACCGGAGGGCTCAACGGTCAAGAATGTGACCGTTGGCTGGTCGACCGGCTGGTCGACCGGAAGGGCATTATGGCCCTTTTCTGCTGCCAACGGGCAGATTTCAAATGGGGTATAAATATTCCCCATTTGAGTTGTTTCTCAAGAAGTTTTCAAGAGCAAAAATTTTAGATCTTTCAAGTATTTTAAGAGCAAGTTTTTCAAAAGAGTTTTTGGGTTTAAAAAATAAATCTTCATTTGTTTTTAAAGTGTTCGATAATTCAAAAAAATAGTCTTTTGGGAATTGGTTTTTGGTCTAAAAATTTTATATCTATTTAGAGATTTTTCCAAGTGATTTTGTTTGTTCAAAACACTTTATTTTCTCAGACTTGAGCTTATCTACTATCCTATCTATTAGGATCTTTGTTTTGTGGGTAAAGAATTGGTTTGTGGTTGAAATAGACCACCAAGTTGTAAACCTTCCATCTTTATGATATTCCTCTAGTGAGAGGTGATTGAGTTGGTATCCCTCTTTTGTAGAGGTGATTGTGGAAGTGTTGTTTGGCTCCCTCTAGTGAGAGGTGGAGATTATGTTGGAATCCCTCAAGTGTGAGGTGATTGTCTTGTGTGTGGCTTTGTGCCTAGCCTCTAAGTGTAGAGGTTGTATTGTATTTGAGAGAGGAGTTGTGTACTCCCGGTTATTGTATTACCCAAAATCCTCAGTGGAGGTTCCCTGTGCGGGAAGTCCTGTGTGGATGAGTTAGAGGAAATCCTTCTGTGTGAAGGCGGGGACGTAGAGCTATGTGCTCGAACCTCGAAATATATCTTGGTGTTTGCGATTGATCCACTTTTCTAACTCTCTCTCTTATATTGTGCCTTGTATTGATTCATAATTATCATATCACACTTATATGCTTGGTTATGTTTGTATGTGTGTCTCACTTGTGTTTAACCACGAGAGCTTCATATAGCACCTCAACTCTTATTCCGAGGAATCAAGAGGAGTTAGTCCAGAGCCCTTCACTGGGAATTCGGCTACACTCGTTAGTTACACTAAGTGTGCTGCATAAGTTTGTAATTTCTGTATTATTGTTCATAGATTAGCCGTACACCTATTCACCCCCTCTATGTGTACTTTCAATTAGTATTAGAGCCTACGCTCCTGATATTTGGTTTAACTACCTAGGAGTGTGATTTGGTTTTTCTAATCTATCATTTGCATTGCACACGTATATTGTTACACACACTCATGGATTGCTTGACACCTCTCATGTTTGATGTTTCCAAAATGACATGTGAAAATTTAGGATGAGCATGTACCTAAAAACCCTAGGCTTGCATGTTTTCCTTACCGCTACCAAGAAATCTTATCTTGGTAATAGCAAGCATATAGAGGCCAACGCACAAGCCCTTGAGGCACTTAGAAGCACGCTTAAAAAAATATCTTATGATGGTTTCTAACTGTGATTCCGACTTTGCAGTGTGTGGAACACATTGGCCTCCTCCAAACTTCAAACGCCAACCTTTGTGGAGGATGAATCTAGTGGAGAATCCGAGCAACAATACTACATGATACAAGGGAATGACTCCCTTGAGGTATATTCAGAATCTCAATTAGATGATGATTGTGCTAGTTCTTCCAGCAATGATCATATTGATGTCGATGCTTTGAATGAAGAACTTTCAATTGTTTGTGAAAAATTGTTAGAAAAATATAAAGCTTTGAAAAAGAAGAGTTTTGGACTTAACAAAGAAAATAAAGATTTGTTTTCGAAACTTGATTTGGCTTTGCAAGAGAAGGAAGAGATTTCAAGTGAGCGTGACTCACTTAAATCCCAACTTGACCTTGCCCTAAAAGAAAATGAAATTTTGAAAAATAAAAATGATTGCAATGAGGTTTTGAAGAAAAATGAGATCTAGTCTTTAAAACTTGATTTTGTCGTAAAAGAGAATTATTCCTTGAAAATAAAAATTGCTTCTATTTCAAAGGAATTGAAAATTGTTTCAAATAAAAATATTTCTTTGAAAAAGGATTTAAATACAGATGTTTGCCATACTAGTATAGCTTCATCTAGCTCACCTATTGTATGCTCTACTTTATCTTCTAGTATTAAAAATGATATCTGTATGCTTAAGAAGAGTGTAGATGTTTGGGCTCCACTTTGAACCATTGTGCTATGAATCATACACGATAGGAATACATGTTTCGCAAGAAACAAGATCCATCTATGCATGCACACCATACATGGCATACACATGCTCCTCACGTTCACATCCATCACACAATGTATGCTCATGAGTACACATGTACACATCGTGGACGTAAGGGCCACCTTGCTAAGTTTATTATGATCGTATACATGATTCAAATTTAGCAACTAAATTGTTTGGGTTAGGAAAGGAGCTAACCCCATGGACCCAAAAGAGTGTGGGTACCAAAGACCACTCCTATTTTATTTGATGTAGGTGTGGGCTCTCACATGACGTGAGAGTAATGGTGCCTTGAGGTGGATGCATTTCGAGCTTAAAGAGGACTATTTGGATGCATACTTTTAAGGGGAGTTTGGTGGAAGGACCACCATGGTTTGGAGATATGGAGATGTGCCATTT